>CP139504.1:264977610-265486621 GCA_021014915.2 Artemisia tridentata subsp. tridentata
TCAAATAAAATGATTTTGGTTGCGTTCAATTCCAAAAAGCCAGGGAAAGGGCCATTGAAGGTTTGCCCAAAGTTAGATTGTATTGCACACAACCTCATGATCGTTTTATTGAACAACTAAATACTTTTCAAGCATAAATCCATAAGTAAATATAAATCATTCAGACAAGAAATGGACAAAAAAATGTTTGCAGGTTAACCCAACTCAACATGACCCGTTCCAACCTGTACAAAATAATGCATGTTTCAGCCCAAATTCGCTTTAAACCATTATCGACCCCACCCAACCCGTCTATCTTGTGACGTATGGTTGAATGACGTGACTTGAATAATCCATAGTGCAAACAGAATGATGTATGCAGCAAGCAAAATGAAAAGACCAAATCCAAGAGAAGTTCGGAGAGACTCACCGCCAATACAGGGGTCTAGGTCTGCATCAACTGCAGATTGTGCAGCAGATGCGACCCTAGGAAAATGAAATACACCACTGTTTCTGGACAACTCGCATTTGCTAACATCAGGTAAAGAGAAGCGCCGGGCAACATTAATTGCATTCCCGACAATATAAACCTTAAAAAGAACACCGCCTGGAACCACAATAGCCATTAAAAATGCAGGGTATAACATTCAATGTATTGAGGATCTTACACAAAGGCTTTATTGTTTGTTGAAATTGCATACCATGGTTAACAAATTCTTGTAGAACGAGGGGAGGCTGTAGCTTCTGAAGGGATTTCTCATCATAAGCCAGTGATAGCTCATGTGACTTGGCAAACAAAGGCTTTGCAACTCAAAGAAAGTACAAACCAAATTTAATACATAATCACCACAAAGTACCAACCTAGTTCTAGAATTATTCAGAAATGTAATTGTGCAGTGACTATGATACAAAACATTAGTTCAATATGGGAACATACCTAGAGGTAGGGACAACCCTGCTTTCCTTATGGCATCGGGAATAGATGACGGGTCTTTTTCTATCACCAACTGTACCTAAAAAGTTTACCAAGGTGGTTTTTTTTTTTTTTTTTTTTTTTTTTTTTTTTTTTTTTTTTAATGTCTTAACAGCCTCTTAACGAGCCTAACCTCTTAATCAGTCAGACATTTTGGACGTTCAGACCGTTTGTTTTTTTTTCCCGTTCAGACGCAGTCAGAGGCAGTTAGATCTTAATGGTCTAGACTTGAGAGGGGTGTCTTAATGCCTCTTGTTGCCTCTTGTTGACACAAAATAATCAAAAAAAAAATTAGTACGAGCAAGCAAATGATACAACACCTTACTTTAACAAGATTTTCGATTCAGATTCAGACATTTACGCCTCAGATTCAGATTCAGATGTGCGGTTCAGATTCAAATTCAGAGCCTTTGAATAAACAAACACCACATAAATATGAGAACCAACTCTTCTGTGGATTAAACATATACTATAAGCAGGGGCAAGAATTCAGAGGAAACACAATGAACAAGAAAACAAAAGAATTGCCATATGCGTCCGAAAGATCTAGATCAGCAACATCCTAAAGCATAGACTGTTGGATGTGGTGAGCGCATAACAGGGTGAACATAATCAATGACCTAACTACGTACCAATAAATGGTTACCGGATATCACTTGGAATCGTGTTATCACTTTCCAAAGTAAACTATTCGACCCTATTGCCTGGGTATCACGAATATCTACTTGGGATAAGACCAAATGTTTATTATTGAATTAGGCACAAATCAATAACACTTGCGCATCCAAGTGTTTGTGTTTTTTGTTTTGTATTCTTCATGCATAATTGATTTTCAATTTATAGGAAAATACTCATAGCTAGTCAAATGGAATTATGAGGATTAATCGGCCCATTAATCGCCTCATAATTATCCCCATTATAGCCAATAGTGTTCACATGACCAATTAAACGTGGTCATAAAGGCAGTTTAACTGCCACTTGAATAGGTCAAAGTAGTTGCATACTCATTTCAGCAGTATTAACTTAGTACTAACAGTAGTAACTGGCTCCAGCAGTACTAACTTAGTACTAGCAGTAGTAACTCTGCTCCAGCGGTACTAACATAGTACTAGCAGTATTAACTCTGCTCCAGCAGTACTTACTTAGAACTAGCAATAGTAACTCTCTGAATGATAGAACCTTCTGATGAGTTACTCCCAACCACTATTAGAGTCAGGGTAATCAGGGACTTAATGAGTGTACACTCCGTACCTTCAAACGCATTTTCAAGTATGATCATATCCCTCAATTGAACTAAATTTCCAACAATCCTCCCCAATTTAGTAAAATTCCTTTTGCATAAAAATTAAACATTAAACAAAACAAGTGCATAAACAAAAATATCCTGAGGATTGAATTTCCATCTTAGTACATTATGCGTTCAAATATTCGAGAATCAAGAATTAAACCCTTCAACCCATTTGAATACCTAAAGATAAAATACAGACAAGTTTTCAAACACTTAAACGCTCCTGACACTATACAAGCCATGTGTCCATATCCAATTCATAAATTTTGTAAGAGCCAAAAGTCCAAAGCTCCCTGAAGCGGCAAAACTTCAACATTCACATAGGTGGTTCCTCTTTATTCATGATCCTGCCAAGCACTTTTTCAAAGAAATTAACTATTAAGAAGTAAATACTTCATCCTCATTTTCAGCAGGTTACGAGCACAACCTTGGGATGATTGTAAAACATGTGCTCCAGTCCACTAAATGTTCAGATTTCCACATTGAACTCAGCTCCCAAGTTTCCTCAGGAGGGAGCTGGGTGTCTTAGCATTCAGTGACTAAGTTGGACATTAAACCCATCCCTTTAGCAGATTTTAAAACCAAGTCTCTAGCCAAACCCTTCGTCAAGTGATCTGCTAAATTTTGTTGACATCTTACAAACTCTATAGATACCACCCCATTCATGATAAGCTCACGAATCATGTTATGCCTGACACCTAAGTGTCTAGACTTCCCATTGTACATCTGGCTATAAGCCTTAACCAATGTAGCAGCACGATCACAACGGATAGAAATAGGTGCTATAGGTTTAGGCCACAGTGGAATATCAAGAAGCAAGTTTTTCAAACATTCAGCTTCTTTACTAGCAGTTGCTAAAGCTACAAATTCAGATTCCATTGTTGAACTGGTGATGCAAGTTTGCTTCTTGGATGCCCAAGAAATTGCACCTCCACCAAGTAGGAATACCCAGCCACTGGTAGACGAATTGTCTTCAGTGTTACTGATCCAACTTGCATCAGTGTATCCTTCTAATACTGAAGGATAACTTGTATATGAGAGACTATAATCCATAGTATTTTTTAGATACTTCAGTATCCTCTGAACTGGTTGCTAGTGATGAGCACTAGGATTACTAGTATACCTGCATAGTTTACCCACTGCAAAAGCAATATCAGGTCTTGTACTAGTCATGGCATACATTAGGCAGCCAATCACCCTAGAATACTCAAGTTGAGATACAGCCTTACCAGTATTAGGCATCACCTTCTCACTTGTATCCATAAGAGTACTCACTGGAGTACAATCAAAGTAATTAAATTTTCTCAACACCTTCTCAATGTAATGAGACTGAGAGATAGAAATTTTGTTACTTTCATGTTTAATCCTTATACCAAGGATAACGTTAGCCTCCCCCATGTCCTTCATGGAGAACCTTGATGACAAAAATTCCTTTGTCAGGTCAACCTGATTTTGGTCAGTGCCAAAGATCAGCATGTCATCAACATATAGGCAAATGATGACTCCTTTACCAGATTCATCAAATTTTCTATATACACATTTGTCAGACTGGTTAAATAAATAACCACTAGACAAAACCACTTCATCAAATTTTTGATGCCATTGCTTAGGTGCCTGCTTTAGTCCACACAGAGACTTGATCAGTTTACACACCTTGTTTTCATTGCCAGGCATGATGAAGCCCTGAGGCTGGTTCATATAAACCACCTCATCTAATTCACCATTCAAGAAAGCTGTCTTCACATCCATCTGATGAATGATCAGATTGTGAATTGATGCCAAAGCAATCAGCAATCTTATGGTACTGATACGTGCTACTCGGGCATAAGTATCAAAGTAGTCTATTCATGACTTTTGTTTAAAGCCCTGAATGACTAGTCTAGCCTTGAACTTTTCAATAGTTCCATCTATCTTCATTTTCTTTTTGAAAATCCATTTGCAACCTAGAGGTTTGCAACCAGGTGGTAGATCAGCCAACACCCAAGTGTTGTTGCCCATGATGGAATCCATCTCATCATTTATTGCTTTTTTCCAGAAAGCAACATCCTGGGACTTCATTGCTTCTTCAAATGTTTTGGGATCATTCTCAACAATGAAGCAATAGGAGTATTGGTCAGAGATCTCATCCCTTGTTCCTTAAATTAAATATAATTGAAAGTTAGGTCTAAATGAATTTGGAGTCTTGACCCTATTGCTCCTTCTGAACTCAGGTTGTTGAACCACAACCTCATCAGGGACCTCTGATAGCACTTCATCAGGGACCTCTGATGTACCAATATCATTAGTTTCATTTGGAATCCTCTGACTTGGTCTAAGGACTGATGAGAATCTGTTCTCATCAAAGAGAGCATCCCTTGATTCAATTATTGAGTTAATTGAAACATATTCATTAGGTTCAATAACATAGAACCTATATGCCTTGGAATGCTTAGCATATCCAACAAAGATGCATTCAATGCCTCTTTCACCCAAAGTTTTATGCTTTGGATCAGGGAGTCTTACAATAGCCCTACAACCCCAAACCCTGAGAAAGTTCAGGTTAGGTTTTCTTTTAGTCAAGAGTTCATAAGGGGTAACCTTGTTCCTTTTATTGGGAACCCATTCTATAAATAACAAGCTGTTAACATAGCTTCACCCCAGAACCCTTGACTCAGTCCTGAATAGGACAACATAGAATTAACCATCTCCTTTAGTACCATGTTTTTCCTTTCAGAGATACCATTTTGCTGAGGAGTATAGGGAGCAGTCGTTTCATAGATTATACCAACAGACTGAAAATACAAGGTATCCATGTACTCACCTCCCCTATCAGTCCTTAATCTTTTTATCAAGGACCCAAGTTGCAACTCAACTTCAGTTTTAAATACTTTGAATTTATCTAATGCTTCATCCTTATTATGTAACAGATAGACGTAACAAAACCTAGAAGCATCATCAGTAAATGTCACAAAGTACTTTTTGTTTCCCAATGAGGGAGTAGCATGCAAATCACACAGGTCACTGTGTATCAACTCCAAGAGCTCAGTCTCATGTTTTACACCCTGAAAAGGTTTCTTAGTTATTTTGGTCATCATGCAAGTTTTACACTTATCAGTGTCCATGTCAAATGCTGGGATTAACCCATCCTTAGACATATCCTGCATCCTTTTAAAATGTACATGGCCAAGTCTTGCATGCCACAAGGTAGAGTCTTTCAGTTTAGAGGTTGACAAAAAGGCTGGATTAACAATATCAGTGACAATATTAAGCCTGAACATTTGATTACACAAATAGCCAAAACCAATAAACACACCATGTTTAGATAATACAAATTTATCATATTCAATAACTTGTTTATATCCATGATTATTCAAAACACTACTTGAAACCAAGTTCTTCCTTATATCAGGAACATGAATAACATTAAACAAAGTTACAATCTTTCCAGAACAAAAACTAAGATCTACAAAACCACGATCATGCACCAGAGTTGTTGACTCATTTCCCATGTGAAGAATAGAACCATCATTTAGTGACTCGTAAGTCTTGAACCAGCGTCTATCTTTGCACACATGAACAGTTGCTCCAGAGTCAACCCACCACGCAACATCATCATCATGCACATAGTTAGATTCAGATAAATATGTAACATAATAAATCTAAAAGGATTTATTAAACATATTCTGACCTTTAAGTGAGTTGGCAGAACCACCACTCCCTGAACCACTAGTGCCTGAACCATTGACTTTACCACCAATCTTAACACCTTTGCAATCCCTTTTAATGTGACCAGTTTTGCCACATTTCTAACAAGTAGGTGTTGCCTTCTTGTTAGGGTCAGCCCTTGTGTTATCATGATGTTTATGTTTGCCCTTGTTGTCATTGTACATGGTGGAGTTGTTATGTTCCACCATATTGACAATAGATGCGCGTGTGGCATTGCTACTCTTTGGCTTGTCATTATCCTGCGCCCTGAGGGATTCCTCAATACGCAGATGATTGCCCAACTGAACAAGAGTTAGTTCTTCCTTCTTGTGTTTCAAAGTATGCTTGAAATCTTTCCAAGAAGGAGGTAGTTTGTCAATGATACAAGAGACTGAAATAGCCTCATCCATGTTTATTTTATGTTGTGTAAACCTTCCAAGTATACCAAGAAGTTCATTGTATTGTTCCATAACTGGTCTTGAATCAGTCATTTTGTAATTTATGAAATTACTTACAAGAAACTTCTTACTTGATGCATCCTCAGCCATATATTTGGCATCCAAGGAATCTCATAGTTCTTTGGAAGATTCAACATTCTAATAAATATCAAAGTGAGAATCAGACATACCATTGACGATTAAACCTCTGCAAATGTAATCATCATTCTCCCATTTTCTCCTCTTCCTCATTTGTTCAACAGTAGCATCATCATCATCATCAGTGTTAGTGCAAATATTATGATATTTAAACTAAACGGTTTCTTCGGTTTTAATAATGACAAACATGTAACTTGTAATACGTAACGTAAAATGTGCAAGTTACTTGTAAACACAAAACATCAATGCATACTTACATCAACACCTCCCGACGTCTCAAGTATGCTTCAACGAAGTTGTAGATTTCCATCCCGACATAAATCACTCAAGGTATGGACAAACAAATGTACCACTTGACAAATGATCAAAGGATTTTATTTTTCTAAACTTCACATTTTTAATGTGACAAAACATTTTCTCAAAAATATATTTCACAAATTATTTTTGAATTAAAAAGAAATGTTTTATTTTGAAAAATATGTTTGAAAATCCCAACAGCCAAATTTCCCCCCAAAACAGCTCCTAACTTCCCCAAATAAACCTTCCCCACTAAAGACAAAAAAGGGAGCGTCCACGGCACCTTTAAGTATGGACGGCTCCACTAAATTTAGTGGAGCCGTCGGGTATTTAGTGGAGCCGTAGGTCTCTAACGGTCAGATTTTCCTTTGCCTATAAATAGTGGACCATTCCACACTTCCAACTTGATTTTTCCAGTCCTTTTTCTCTGGTCTTATCCCTCTTCACTTAGATAACTTTCTTTGATCATTTGGAGAGTCTTAGGTTGTTTAAGAGTGATCCAATCATCCACTCAAGTGATCCTCTTCATTCCTCTTGATTAGCAAGAGAAGAACACAAAGTATCCTAGATACAAAGTGTTGTCATCCCTCTTGATTAGCAAGAGAAGATCACAAAGTATCCTAGATACAAAGTGTTGTCATCCCTCTTGATTAGAAAGAGAAGAACACAAAGTATCCAAGTAGATACAAAGTGTTGTCATCCCTCTTGATTAGCAAGAGAAGAACACAAAGTATCCAAGTAGATACAAAGTGTTGGAGTTGTTAGGTCTTGTAACATTGGTTACACTCTTGATTGTATCATAGCATACATCAAGATTATTTTTCTTTTGTGAGAGAGTGAGTCAAGATCATTGTGATCTTAAGAGATAGTGAAGATCTCTTGAAGCCATTGGGCTTGTGTGATTGATCATGTGGATCAAGGGTAGATCGGGTAGATCGTGGTAGATTGGTGCTAGCTAAGATTAGCACTCGACATCTAGCTTAGTGTCGGAAATAGGATAAGCGACGTGTAAGGTGTAGATCGGGTAGATCGTGGTAGATTGGTGCTAGCTAAGATTAGCACTCGACATCTAGCTTAGTGTCGGAAAACAAGTTAAGCGATGCGTAACGGTTTTCTCCGCCTGAAGGGAGTTTGTTGATTAGTGAAGTAACTCTCGAGTTGGGTACTCGGGGAGTGGAGTAGGGCGAAGAGGAGCTTCGTGACCGAACCACTATAAATCACCGTGTCTGGTTTGCGCCTTCTAACTTATCTCTTTACTTTCATTTTATTCCTTATCGCTTTATGTTTATATTTGCATTGTGTTTATGCTTGTGTGGCTAGTTGCTTATGTTATGTATGTGTCATGGTTGATTGTGCTTGTGTTGTAGTTTAATTTATTCATCCCTAGATGATACATAACCATTGTTGACACTTTTCATATTACGTCACACTTGATCGGTTATTTGATACAAAAAGTTTTAAGTTTTTAAAGGGAAACGTATTCACCCCCCTCTACGGTTTCCACAATTGGTACCAGAGCCACGTCGCTCAAATTTTTAAAACAAATGGTTTTCAAAATTGAGTACGATCCATGTATCAAATTACCCATGAATGTGATAAAATATGAAGAGTATTTAGTTGCTTAATACTTACAAGTTTTGTTGTTAAGTATACTTTGTCATACTAGCTTGAAGGTTTTCTTAAACCACTAAAAGAATAGTGTTTTTAAGTGTCCGGTCATGTTTTCAGAACGAGTCATTATGTCATGCAGTTCTGAATCAGAAAACAGACCACGGTACCACTAAATATGGTACGGTACCGTTATATTTAATGGTACCGTGAGTCATTTAATGGTGCCGTGCATCTGCTTGTCTGTTTTTCACTTTTGGTTCATTTTCAGAAATCCATATAAAATCAACCATAAGTCTGTACGAGTCGTGTCGCCCATCATTTTAAATGATGTTGAGTCTACTTTCATTTCAGAAACATTTTTATGAATTAGTTCTAAATGAGAGTATGTTAAAGTCCTTGATTTTCAACTAAAGGTCTTCTGGTCATGCAGTTTGCATAAATTTTTGATCAAACTAAAAAAGGGCGATTCAACTTTTAAACCTTGACATGTTTTCAAAGTGACTCAGCAAAAATCTTTGAAATGGGGAGGAAACAAATTCATTGTCAAATAAAATCAAGCTTAGTATACATTGTTATACATAATACACAAAATGACGATAAGTATTTTTGTCTGTTAATCTAAATTGCTATTTGCTTATTATAGTTTTTCGGTTTATGCATTTATAAGGCTCATGCTAAATCACTTGCACTATATTAAGTAATTAGTTTGCATTGCATATTGGCATCAACCATTTGTCTTGCATTTGTTGCAAGTTCTTAAAATGGTTTAGTAACTTTCTTAGGAATAGAAACTAAGTTGGTAGATCATGTGTGTTGAAAGATATTGTCTTACACAATTATTTTTCCAAAGGTTTAAGTGTAAAATGTATATCACCCCAAAACACTTAACACTTTCATAAAATCCGTAACATGATCTTTAAAACATTACATCATTTTGTCTTGTTTGACCATGGGTTGTCTAAACAAGATAAAAGGTAATTTTAATACATTAGTATTTAAGAAAATGTATTAAACTTGCAGTGATTTAACACACATACAAAATGTTTTAAACATTTAGTATTTTACGTATGTTGTATAAAAATAGTTAAGATAATTATTTTTATACTAATGAGGTGTCGAAAAACTAAAAGTATTATACTTAATAATATAAATAGTTTTTCTCAAATAAAAATAAATGACAATATCGAAGTAGTAACTTAATATGTCATTAACCTCACACATACAAGCAGTATTAGAATAAATGGAACACACTTGTAACAACCGTGAATTTTCCAGGTCCTTACTTAACATTTAAAGCTCAAAATAATTTATTTTAGAAGTTACATATTCCCCTTGCGTATGACTGGTAACTAAACTGCACGAATTGAGAAAACGACACCACACGCGTACCGACAACACATTAGTAAAAATTAAATTCTATGATTTCATTCCGGAGTCAATAGATTTTATTCTATGTCAGTCTGAAGAAAAACGACACCCGAACTATATCTTTCGTACTCACACTAACTCAGAAAAACTCAATTCACACCGGAGCTCAACGGGACACGGGGTACACTTAACACCCACAAAATTTATACAACACAAATAAATCCTATTCTTTATAAAAAAAAAAAAAAAAAAAAAAAAAAAAAAAAAAAGCGTTAATAAAACAAGATTTACTGCTCCCTTATCCTCCCCCCAAACCCATCCTCTACTCCTCTCTCTCTCCATCCCCACTTTCTGTACCTTTCTCTGCTTCCACCATAACAATAAAACCTCCGCCCTCCTTGTCTCATCTCCTAGATCAAAAACAACAAGAGTGGTGGCCATGAATCTTTTACCATTTTCCTTGTGTCCAAAGGAGGACAACTACCACTCCGAACTTCAAGACCCATGGTCCGCGCTTGGAGCCAAGAAAATACAAGATCAAGGACTAGGGTTTCTCTTTTAAGCTATAGAGCGTCTGTAGGAGAGGAGAGAAGGAATCAAACCTTCCTTGGTTACTCTTTTAAAAGTTCTACCGATCCTTAGTAAGTCTACACACCCACAAATTACTATCAATTCGAAAGTAAGAGAGGTAGCAATCGGTTACAGTGGAAGAACGCATTCAGTAGCAGAAGGGTGTGTGTGGATTTGCTGGGTTTGATTCGGGTTCCATCGATCTCATTCGGGTTTTCTTCAATCTCGTCTCAACTTCCTAGTAGTCGAACTACTAGTTGTAAGAAATCTAAACTTTTCCTTTTTTTTTTATTCTTGTTTCCATTCGAATGGATATTTTAATTATGTGATGTTGTAAATTTTTGTAAAGAATGAATATGTTGTTTGGATTATCAAACATTACGAATTGTCACCTGGTGTGGTAGCAACTTGTTTGAAGTTAATAATGATATATGTGGCTCGATGTAGACAAATGTTCTTGTGTTAAATCTCGTGTAACCACGAACTCATGAGGATAGTTAAGAGTATTTTAGGCTTAGGCTCATGGCGGTCTCTATCTTCCACTTGTCGAATTAGCAAGTTAAAATTGTGGTTGTGTTGTTTTGAATTCGAACTAGTAAAAAAAAAAATTAGTCTTAAACTCATGCTCTTAAGGTGTTTGTAGAAATGTCTAAAAAGGAAGTTCTCTTTTAAATGAAGTTGGGTGCTTTGTAGCCTTGTTCTTGTCACTTCGGTTGATCCCGAAGGATTCCTTTGAGTCACGTTTGTGGTAGCATTGTAGTCGGGTTGAGTGGTACAATACTCGAGGCTTAACAAGCTATTCGAACACCTTAAACGGACTCTAAAAACTCTATTCCGTATTGTGTTCTAAAGATAATTCCTATGATGTTTATGTTGTACTTATGTTTAAGTTAAACTTGAACTCGTTGGGTGATTGTTTTGCTCGGTTCGGAATGGTCCCGAAGGACACCAAAAACAGCCTCGTTTGTGTGGTTAGAGGCCTCCCCGAACCGTGTCTAGGTTCGAGTTTAAAAACTTTTGTAGTCGCAAATCCCATTTGTCCAAAATATTGTCTTCCTGCGTTAACTGAAAAGTCAAAACAAATATTGTCTGCTGCCGTTGTTTCCATATTTTTCCTGCTGCCTTTGTTCCTTTGCTGCTACTTTTGCATTCCTATTGTTACTACTTTTGTTCTATTGTTGCTAGCCTGCTACGAATTAAAAACGCAATTTGGGCCCAGCCCACCTGAATCACTTTTGGACCAACCAAATTGTAGTCCTTGTGGACTTGTCCATTTTTACGCCAAACCAAAAAGGGACCATGAGCTAGTGGCTTTCTTTTGTCGCTTAACATTCCAAGGCCCAACACCGTGGCCTGTTTTCGTTAATTTCGCTCGGGCCGCAGCCCAACCCCCCCTCTTCGATAACTATTACTTTTCGTCGTCCGCCATATTTTCTTTACAAGCGACCGTTCGTTACACACGACGACTATAAAAATAACTCGACACTGGATTAATATAAAACTTGTAATCTATTTAACACACGACGGCTAACTAATTAGCGAAATATAAAAATTGGACAATTAACACATGTTTTGCGAAACACTTTAAAAATATATATATTTGACATCAAAATCATTTTTCTCGAAATGATTTAAATATAGACACTTAAACATATATAGTTAAAATAATAAACCGTTTTATATTCTTGTAAAGCGAACAATTGAATATTTAAACTCGCTCGTTAACTTGAATACATTTTATCTAGTAATATATTTAATTTCTTTTGCAAAGCATATAATTTACTAACACCAAATATAGTATTTTCAAAATACCATTTTCTCACCAATTTATATTTTATTTATTTTACCACTAGTATATATATATGAATATATACACACGCACAATCAATTAACCCCCGACCGTTCTACGACCATACACATCGTCATCTTAAAATCATTATCCTTTCGTACGTATCTTTCCGCTCATCACTAAGTCAAAAATCGCTATTTCTATTCTTTTGTACGTTCGTACAACTCGACGAGCCAACAACTTTAAATATTAAAAACTTGATTTTCACTTAAACGCTGCCACACCAGCAACACCAGCGTAAACTTTTGAAATAACTGAAATCCTTAAACTTGAACTATGAACTAAAGCATATTTTACTAATCTAGGTAGCGTGTCGGTGCCGCACTCCATTTGAACTGCTTGTGATTTAACTACTACTTGACGAGGTGAGTTCTCGTAGCCCCTTTTTCATTATATTTTCTTGGGGGAAAATGGTACTCAAATAATATTTTAACTGTTTTCATGCTGTGATTATACTATTTTTCACGATTTTGGACATTATGTGTGTTGATACAATTATGTGCTACAATTGGTTTGACTGTGTGTACATTGATGCGCAACTGTTAACTCTTTCGAGAGCCGAAACAATATGATAGATCTATCGGGGTAGCTCCCCACAGTGTATGTTTATGTGTGCAACCGTGGCAGGTTCAGTTGGCGCGACATTATTTGGTTTCGACATGTGCTTATAATTGGTTGTCATGCTCACTTTTGTCCTACACTATGATATCACAGCTCAGCGGTTTTACTTTCAAACTTACGAGCTCACCAACATTATGTTGACGTTTTCTAGTACCATTTTCAGGTGTTATTGAAGCTGCTTAGAAGGTAGAGTATTGACTAGCTTAGCAAGACTTAAGACAAGACCCTCCCGGGTTATATCTCGTGGAGTTGCATTTGATATTCCTTAGTGACGTTGTTTAACTTTGAGGCTTATGCCTATCTTGGATGTTGTACTTATCCCGGTTGTAGGAGTTTGCGACTGTTATCTATTGTATGTTATGCATGTAGTGTTTCTCTGTTGTGACACCTTGTGTTCTTAACTATGAAGTCATACCCCGTAAATGTCATTCCGCTGCGCCATTTTTGGGGTGTGACAGATTGGTATCAGAGCCAAGGTTATAGAGAATTAGGTGGTTTAACCTAGACTATAACCTAAGAATCCTCATATAGTTTGCATTATAGGAACTACGTGTGCGATTATGCGTTTGGTGTGACACGAAGTGATGATGATAAGTAAATACTGCATGATGCTATCCTAAAAACGCCTGGCCAACGTTTTTACGATAACATGATGCGGCATGGACTTATCAAACTCATGGACTGTCAGATAGGAAGTTTAGTGTAGTAGTACGACACGTATGCCGACCTATCCTACCTATCTCCTATCTAACGTCTACCAATGTCCTACTTTGTAGAATCATGCCTCCAAGAAGGTCGACTCGAATTAACCAAGGTGTTCCACTACCGAGGGGTGGAAGGACTGGTGGACGAGGAGGTAGGGCAGGAGGTCGCGGCACGAGAAGCGACGATGCCAGTAATGAGACTCCTGATGTTACTACCATTGTCGCCCAACAACTAAGGGAGCTGCTACCCACTATTGTCACCCAAGTTGGTGACCATATTAGCAACCAAGGGAACAACGCGAGTGGGAATGATCAAGCGGACAACAACGATGGAAGTGATCACGTCAATGACGAAAACCATAACAATGGTAACAAAGGATGTACTTACAAGGAGTTTACTGCGTGCAAACCGATGGACTTTGATGGTACTGGAGGTGCGATAGCTTATACTCGATGGGTCGAGAAGATGGAGTCAGTGATTGACATAAGTGAGTGTGCGAGTCATCAGAAGGTGAAGTATGCTACTTGCTCTTTGATTGGAAAGGCATTGACTTGGTGGAATACGCAAATTCAGGCTAAGGGCAGAGAAGCTGCCATAGGGATGGGTTGGGATGAATTTAAGGCATTTTTAAAAGAAGAGTATTGTCCAGATAATGAGATGCAGAAACTGGAACATGAGTTCTACCATCACACCATGGTGGGAACCGGGCATGCGGCTTATACGGATCGATTCCATGAGCTTGCTAGACTAGTACCTCACATGGTCACTCCTGAATCCAAGAGAATTGAGAGATACATCTATGGGTTGGTCCCTGAGATTCGCGGGATGGTGAAAGCGACTGAGCCCCCTACCCTTCAGAGCGTGATACTGAAATCTGCCACATTAACGGATGAAACAATTAGGAATGGGACATTGTCCAAGAGCGGTGATAAGAGGAAGACCGTGAGTGAGCCAAGTAAACAAGGAGGTGCAAATGACAAAAATAAGACGGCGAAATGGGGAAAAGGATTTGTGACAACGAGCTCGGGCCATAAGGGATATGAAGGTCCTCACCCTAAGTGTGCTAGATGTAACTACCACCACCGGGAGACTAAACCCTGCCTGGTGTGTTTCAACTGCAATCAGACTGGTCACATTGCAAGGGATTGTCGAGCAGTAGCCATGCAGGCAACCCCGATTAATGTCATTTACCCAAGGACATGTTACGAGTGCGGGAGCCCAGATCATTTCCGAAACACGTGTCCTAAGCTGCATAGGGCACAGGGGCAAGTGCAGAATAACCAGAATCAGACCTTAGTAACTAATGAAAACGCTGGAAACAATGGCAACCCAGCTTGTGGGCGGGTATTCGTGATGAACGTTGAAGAAGGACGCCAGGACCCGAACCTCGTGACGGGTATGTTCTCCTTAAACATATATTAGACTATCATACTGTTTGACTTCGACGTCGATTATAGATTTGTTTCCACTTAGTTCATGCCTCTGTTAAAGGTGAAGCCTAGTGTCCTAGCTCCTAGTTATGAGATTGACATAGTGTATGACCAAAAAGGTAGAAACCGATAAGATGGTTCAAACCTCCACCACCTGGTAGCAAGACCTTTGGATGCTGAAATGCCACCCGTACATTTTTTAGCAACCCCAAATTTTAACTAAATTTTTTTATTTTTTTTCCTTTTCTTTAAAAAAAAAAAAGTAAGCTTTTTAACAACTTTTAACTTAATTTCATGTCAGTTCTTGTTTGATGAGATGTGAATTTAAGTTTAAAGTTGCTACTTGGCTTAAAATTTTTAAATGATTTTGCTCAAGAATGGACGAGGCATTTCATGAAGCCTAATCGCTCAATAGTTATTACAAAACCGCCTATTTCGTTGCACCTACTAGAACGAGCAGAAACCCAAAGATACCTCGTGTGCTTAAGACTTCCCTAGAGTACTTCGTAAAGACCTTGAAGAATTGAGATACATATAAACTTAACTACCGGAGCGGCACAAATTTGATGATACGCGATACTTCTCAAGGAAAGATTTCGAACCTGAATATCATTAGTTGAGAGTGCACAAGACTGACAACCCTAAAACCACGTTCAGGACGATATAAAGGCATTTCGAGTTTTCAGGATAAGTCCTTTGGTTTGATCAAATCCTCCGTAGTGTTCAAGATAGGAAATCCAATTAGAGCGACATACATGAAAAGTGCCTTACCTATTATATTAAATCATGACAGACGGCTCACATCGCAATTTTGATAAACACTATAGGACGCGTTAGGAACACAGTTGGAGTAGAGTACAACCTACCATTCCTAGACCGATGGTCAGGGTGAGCATACTATTCGACATTAGGAGATATACTTAGGGCATGCACTATTGATTTTGGAGGAAACATGAATGCACATCCCCCTTAGTTGAACCTTTCTCCTTGGTTATCTACTAGTTGTTTATTTGAAAGCGATCCAAAAATTGAGCCAATCCTTCAAAATGTTGAGTTTCTTTTCTTACAACTTGATATTTAACTTAATTTCATGACAGTTCTTGTTTGATGAGTTGTGAAGTTAAGTTAGATTCGAGTTGTTACGTAGTTTAAGGTTAGGTCCAACTTGTTGCTCAGCTTAATCTCATGACAGTTTTTGTTTGATGAGTTGTGAGATTAAGTTGAAAACAAGTTGTTACTGGGCTTAAACTTGTAGTTTAGCTTAATCTCATGACAGTTCTTGTTTGATGAGTTGTAGGGTCAAGTTAGATTTCAGTTGAGGCTCAACTTAAACTACCGAAAAGATGCCTAAGGTTTTTGACGGCTTTACTCAAGGACGGGAAAGCTTGCCTTGCTGTGTGATTATTATGTGGTTTCATTTGTGTGATTTCTAGAGGTTAGGAAGTATGGATAGTACCAATTGGGAAGTAGCACCCGGTACTATTTGGATTGACACCCACACCCTTACCTTCCTGTGTGCAATCGAATCGAAGGGTGAATACTGTCCGATCAAGCTCAGACCCTTAGTCAATTGAATTTTGAGGACAAAATTCTGTTAACGGGGGTAGACTGTAACAACCGTGAATTTTCCAGGTCCTTACTTAACATTTAAAGCTCAAAATAATTTATTTTAGAAGTTACATATTCCCCTTGCGTATGACTGGTAACTAAACTGCACGAATTGAGAAAACGACACCACACGCGTACCGACAACACATTAGTAAAAATTAAATTCTATGATTTCATTCCGGAGTCAATAGATTTTATTCTATGTCAGTCTGAAGAAAAACGACACCCGAACTATATCTTTCGTACTCACACTAACTCAGAAAAACTCAATTCACACCGGAGCTCAACGGGACACGGGGTACACTTAACACCCACAAAATTTATACAACACAAATAAATCCTATTCTTTATAAAAAAAAAAAAAAAAAAAAAAAAAAAAAAAAAAAAAAAAAAAAAAAAAAAAAAAACGTTAATAAAACAAGATTTACTGCTCCCTTATCCTCCCCCCAAACCCATCCTCTACTCCTCTCTCTCTCCATCCCCACTTTCTGTACCTTTCTCTACTTCCACCATAACAATAAAACCGCCGCCCTCCTTGTCTCATCTCCTAGATCAAAAACAACAAGAGTGGTGGCCATGAATCTTTTACCATTTTCCTTGTGTCCAAAGGAGGACAACTACCACTCCGAACTTCAAGACCCATGGTCCGCGCTTGGAGCCAAGAAAATACAAGATCAAGGACTAGGGTTTCTCTTTTAAGCTATAGAGCGTCTGTAGGAGAGGAGAGAAGGAATCAAACCTTCCTTGGTTACTATTTTAAAAGTTTGATGCGCGTGATGTGTCGTTGCGGTTTAGCAGTTTTAATGCCTACTCAAGTTTTAAATTTATATTTAGCCGACTTATCAATAACACACACACTTAACGAGCAGTGTACCCGGTCAGTATGAAGATAATGGTAAGTAGAGTGTCGATCACTAAGAGTGGAACGTATTATCTCGTTATTCTAATCAGTATTTTAATATCCTAACGCAAGGGGGTTTCAGCCTGAGAGACTGGCACGGTTTGTTTGCAATTAAATAATAAAATAAACCAATAGGCACGAATCAGCAAGTAGCACACACGTACACAGATAAATACTTGAGACAATAAGAGGGCTGTCCTTATGATTAAGTAGATTGTCACTTGTTTTATTGATAGCTTTATATGAAGTGTATGTAGTTAACCCTTTCTCGTTGGTCCTAATCTTATCGGCGAGTAAACCCTTAATGATTACTTATGTCTAAAAGTTATTCCTAAGTGATCAATTTAGTAATAACCGTGGGAGCCACATTATGTCCTGCAGTCAAATGCCTGCAAGCCACTAATAAACACAGAGGTTATCAATGCACTAATAAGTAGTAACCAAAGACATCAACATATAAACTTTAATTGATGGGAAAGCAAGTATTAAAGGGAGTGCAATCTTTCGTTGTCACATTACACAAGCCACCAATCCTGATGAATTAAAGTTTGCTAACACAATAAAACAAAACTACTTAATGAATTAAACACATGCAGCACCTTCTTACAGCTCTTGTATCTTTGATTTGGGTGTGTCTTGTGCTGCCTCCTTGACTGAATTCGTCCTTTGTTTCTCCTGTTCGAACTTCGGTTTTAGGTTTTCCGGAACTTGTAATTCGTCTGGTCTACGGGGTATTTATAGTTTCTGTCTGAGGGAAGATGCGGCGCATCTACTAAGTAGATGCGGCGCATGTACTTAACTTTGCGTGGGGTCCAAGATTATAATATTCAGGAATATTCGTACACCGCCAGAAGATGCGGCGTAACTCCATGATTAGATGCGGCGCATGTCCTCTTGTATCTTGGATCGTATCTGGTGATATCTTGATAGAGATGCGGCGCATGTCGAGAGTGAGATGCGGCGCATCTGGAGCAGAATTGACTTGATCTTGTCCATGTCAGTAGACCTTCAACTTTATGCACGTTTTGCTCCATTATTAGTCCAAAATCGCTAAGTTTCACCAAATGCTTGTTTTTACCTGAGAATTACAAAAGTAAACGATTAAGTATCAATCCTCATACATAATATAGTAAAACAAGTCAAATTAATAGGATAAATGATAGTAATAAAATGTACTTATTTGAGTTCATCAAAGTTCTACCGATCCTTAGTAAGTCTACACACCCACAAATTACTATCAATTCGAAAATAAGAGAGGTAGCAATCGGTTACAGTGGAAGAACGCATTCAATAGCAGAAGGGTGTGTGTGGATTTGCTGGGTTTGATTCGGGTTCCATCGATCTCATTCGGGTTTTCTTCAATCTCGTCTCAACTTCCTAGTAGTCGAACTACTAGTTGTAAGAAATCTAAACTTTTCCTTTTTTTTTTTATTCTTGTTTCCATTCGAATGGATATTTTAATTATGTGATGTTGTAAATTTTTGTAAAGAATGAATATGTTGTTTGGATTATCAAACATTATGAATTGTCACTTGGTGTGGTAGCAACTTGTTTGAAGTTAATAATGATATATGTGGCTCGATGTAGACAAATGTTCTTGTGTTAAATCTCGTGTAACCACGAACTCATGAGGATAGTTAAGAGTATTTTAGGCTTAGGCTCATGGCGGTCTCTATCTTCCACTTGTCGAATTAGCAAGTTAAAACTGTGGTTGTGTTGTTTTGAATTCGAACTAGTAAAAAAAAAAATTAGTCTTAAACTCATGCTCTTAATGTGTTTGTAGAAATGTCTAAAAAGGAAGTTCTCTTTTAAATGAAGTTGGGTGCTTTGTAGCCTTGTTCTTGTCACTTCGGTTGATCCCGAAGGATTCCTTTGAGTCACGTTTGTGGTAGCATTGTAGTCGGGTTGAGTGGTACAATACTCGAGGCTTAACAAGCTATTCGAACACCTTAAACGGACTCTAAAAAACTCTATTCCGTATTGTGTTCTAAAGATAATTCCTATGATGTTTATGTTGTACTTATGTTTAAGTTAAACTTGAACTCGTTGGGTGATTGTTTTGCTCGGTTCGGAATGGTCCCGAAGGACACCAAAAACAGCCTCGTTTGTGTGGTTAGAGGCCTCCCCGAACCGTGTCTAGGTTCGAGTTTAAAAACTTTTGTAGTCGCAAATCCCATTTGTCCAAAATATTGTCTTCCTGCGTTAACTGAAAAGTCAAAACAAATATTGTCTGCTGCCGTTGTTTCCATATTTTTCCTGCTGCCTTTGTTCCTTTGCTGCTACTTTTGCATTCCTATTGTTACTACTTTTGTTCTATTGTTGCTAGCCTGCTACGAATTAAAAACGCAATTTGGGCCCAGCCCACCTAAATCACTTTTGGACCAACCAAATTGTAGTCCTTGTGGACTTGTCCATTTTTACGCCAAACCAAAAAGGGACCATGAGCTAGTGGCTTTCTTTTGTCGCTTAACATTCCAAGGCCCAACACCGTGGCCTGTTTTCGTTAATTTCGCTCGGGCCGCAGCCCAACCCCCCCTCTTCGATAACTATTACTTTTCGTCGTCCGCCATATTTTCTTTACAAGCGACCGTTCGTTACACACGACGACTATAAAAATAACTCGACACTGGATTAATATAAAACTTGTAATCTATTTAACACACGACGGCTAACTAATTAGCGAAATATAAAAATTGGACAATTAACACATGTTTTGCGAAACACTTTAAAAATATATATATATTTGACATCAAAATCATTTTTCTCGAAATGATTTAAATATAGACACTTAAACATATATAGTTAAAATAATAAACCGTTTTATATTCTTGTAAAGCGGACAATTGAATATTTAAACTCGCTCGTTAACTTGAATACATTTTATCTAGTAATATATTTAATTTCTTTTGCAAAGCATATAATTTACTAACCCCAAATATAGTATTTTCAAAATACCATTTTCTCACCAATTTATATTTTATTTATTTTACCACTAGTATATATATATGAATATATACACACGCACAATCAATTAACCCCCGACCGTTCTACGACCATACACATCGTCATCTTAAAATCAATATCCTTTCGTACGTATCTTTCCGCTCATCACTAAGTCAAAAATCTCTCTTTCTATTCTTTTGTACGTTCGTACAACTCGACGAGCCAACAACTTTAAATATTAAATACTTGATTTTCACTTAAACGCTGCCACACCAGCAACACCAACGTAAACTTTTGAAATAACTGAAATCCTTAAACTTGAACTATGAACTAAAGCATATTTTACTAATCTAGGTCGCGTGTCGGTGCCGCACTCCATTTGAACTGCTTGTGATTTAACTACTACTTGACGAGGTGAGTTCTCGTAGCCCCTTTTTCATTATATTTTCTTGGGGGAAAATGGTACTCAAATGATATTTTAACTGTTTTCATGCTGTGATTATACTATTTTTCACGATTTTGGACATTATGTGTGTTGATACAATTATGTGCTACAATTGGTTTGACTGTGTGTACATTGATGCGCAACTGTTAACTCTTTCGAGAGCCGAAACAATATGATAGATCTATCGGGGTAGCTCCCCACAGTGTATGTTTATGTGTGCAACCGTGGCAGGTTCAGTTGGCGCGACATTATTTGGTTTCGACATTATTTGGTTTCGACATGTGCTTATAATTGGTTGTCATGCTCACTTTTGTCCTACACTATGATATCACAGCTCAGCGGTTTTACTTTCAAACCTACGAGCTCACCAACATTATGTTGACGTTTTCTAGTACCATTTTCAGGTGTTATTGAAGCTGCTTAGAAGGTAGAGTATTGACTGGCTTAGCAAGACTTAAGACAAGACCCTCCCAGGTTATATCTCGTGGAGTTGCATTTGATATTCCTTAGTGACGTTGTTTAACTTTGAGGCTTATGCCTATCTTGGATGTTGTACTTATCCCGGTTGTGGGAGTTTGCGACTGTTATCTATTGTATGTTATGCATGTAGTGTTTCTCTGTTGTGACACCTTGTGTTCTTAACTATGAAGTCATACCCCGTAAATGTCATTCCGCTGCGCCATTTTTGGGGTGTGACAACACTCCTTAAATTTTTATTTTCTTTTTAAAAGGAGTGATCGTGAGGGTCAAGAAAGATTTCGAGTACATATCAATTCACTATTCAAATTATGATTGATATCATCATCGAATCTAATTGACAAGTTTTCGAGTGTGGACATGAAATTGGAGTCATTATTTGTTTAGCTTCAAGATAACATCAAAACATGATGAAACATATTATCTTGAATCTACATACTCAATCACACTCGATTGTTATGAAAATAATGACGTCCTCTCAAGACGAAAATAATATGCATCGGATCATAACTCACACTTGTGTTGAAGATGCTATGTTAAGTCTTGTTGTCCAATGGTTGTGTTCCTAACTTTAAACTAACATGTTTAAAAGATGCATAAAATACACAACCAAGTAGGATTGACAACTTGGATGTTTCATCCGAAATATACAAGTAATTTACATTGCAGTGCAATTAGTAAATGTGTCATTTTCGAAAAACCAAACAAGAGCAAACAAACAACATATGTAAACTTTGCTCATGAACGACTCAACACTCAAAGTCACATGTCTAGTAAAAGTGTCACACATAATATGTTATTAACTATTATGTAAGTCATCAATCTTGAGAATATCACATGTATTTCTCTTATCAAAAGATTGACAATGGATAACTTATATCCTATGCATCTCATTTTCTTTGTAACATGAATGATTATGTTACAAGAGAATACATTGCATCATGTTAACAAATATAGGATATTAGAGTTGAATAATAACCCATTAGGACATGTGTCATTGCATAAACAAGTAAAATTGGTCATACATTAAAATACTTGTTTCACAAAGCATTCTTAAGAGTGATAAGTTTCCTCTTAGAAAAGCATACTTTTTGAAATAAACAGTATGTCTCATTTCAAATAAAATGCTCACAAGATCTATTGAGGTAAGTAACCTTCACTAGATTCTCACTCAAGATATGCAAAGGAGCATTCTTGAAACACACACGATGTAGTAGGTTCTACATTGTATCACATTAGAGTGTCTCTTGGTTCTAGGAAACCAAATTATGTTAAAATAACATGTAACAACTCAACAAACAAAGATGTTGTCCAAGAGATCATAAAATACACCATCTCCATCAAACAACCTTTAAATCTCAAACACGAAATTAAAACATCTCGCTTGCCTTTGTTAGGAGTTGTGTAAGACATGTCATTTTCTTAACCTACTTTCAAAGTATGGTTAATTAAGTCATATTAGGCCATGTATAGCAAAACAAGATAAAATCATCTTTGCTATACTTCGATAGGCAAATATAGGAATTCAAATTCTTCTAACATGAGAATGACTACTGGAGAACCTATCGCACTAGAAATTCAATTTGACCTAACGGTTGGATTGCTTCCAGGAGAGAATTTGGGTTGATGTATAACCCGTAAAAAATGGTCGTGTTTAGCCTTAATTGAGCACCACTAGTGATAGTCTCATACTCATTCTCTAACTTGAAAAGTTTTCATTCCTACATTTGACTAGAGATAGTTTACATCGGTAAACTTTATCTCCCGTTAGGATCTCATTTTGAACAAGTAGTAACTAGGATCTTCCTTAGCAAACCTAGATTGCTTGCATCCCACATATGTGTTTCAAAGTGATAACATGTTTTCATAAGATATGATTAAATGTCTTCGTGATCTTAAATGCTAAATGATTATCATGTTCTGCATGATGTTTGCATTTATTCGTTATGTGCATTCTACATGATTTGCTTGCACCCACACTAGGTCATTTTGACACATTAGGAATTAGGTATGCCTATCACTATGAACCCTTAGAAGTCATAGAGTCATACACTAGTGTCAAAACCCATAAGTTAGAGTAGTCGCGAAGTTGTCCTAATTCCCTAGTCATCCCTTTGCCTTCTTCCAAGCAATACACCCTTTTGTCATGGGTAGGTTAGATACAAACCCAGTAGAACTCGGAGTAGGGTTGACAACTTAAATATTTCATCCGAAATATTCAAGTAAATTTAACTTGCGATCGCAATTGTTAAATGTCATATCCGAAACATCACATTCAAGCCTTTTAACAATGTATGTTAAAACGCTCATCCAAAAGCTAAAAGCTTACGTCTACCCTCGGGTGACAAAGGACTCACGAGTTACTATATAAGTGATTAGTAGTTCCTTTAATCCTCGTGTGTATATACACATCTTTAGATCCCAAACCTTGCTGCGAATCAGCACCATAGGCCTAGCTTTACGTCTTTCAAAACACCGTGAAACACTCGCGTGCGAAGCACCTCGAAATCCGTAAATCAACCAATCCTCTCAACCGAGAATCCCTTAACCGTCTCCGTCTAGGTCTAGGAATGATGGAACTTATTCCATAAATCTTATGACTATTTAAATATTTCACTGGAAATATTGAAGTCATCTCATGTGTCTCGTCTCATGACTCTTTAAATATTTCACTGGAAATATTGAGTCATTCTTCACATCACTTTAATGACTACCTAAATATTTCTTCGGAAATATGAACGTCATCTCTCACGTCTCGTCATATGACTTCTTAAGTCATTCCTATCATCCCGCTCATGACTATTTCAATATTTCTATGAAAATGTTAAAGTCATCCCTCGCGTCATACCTTATAACCTTTCATTCCATTTATGACCTCTCAAAAGTTTCGCGGGAAACATTGAAGTCATTTCTCTACTAATCACCCATGACTTTTTAAGTCATCTTTCTCATTCGTCTCATGACTTTTAGAATTTTCTCTAAGAAATTCTAAGTCATTCCCTTTCGACTTGTCATATGACTGTTTGAATATTTCACGGGAAATATTAAGTCATTCCTTGCGTTTCGTATTCCGACTAATTAAATATTTCATGGGAAATATTATAGTCATCCTCCAAAACACTACTTATAACTTCTATTTATTTCACGGGAAATATTAGAAGTCAACCCTCATCCAATGACAACTTAGTCAATTTCCTTGGAAACACTAAGGTCATTTCATGTCATCTCTCCTAGTCGTTTTCATCAAAAAGTTTATTAGGTATAAACTTTTTCCTCGTGTCAAAAAGTCTTACTAAATAAGTAAGATTAATCAGCCCAAAGTCAAAACAGAAGAAAAATGGCTCAATCAGACACACGGCTCCACTAATGTTTAGTGGAACCGTGCATCTGAAAAACGCGCCTATTCACTTTTCTTCTGCACAGCTTTTTTCAAACAAACCCAAAACCATTTCCTCTTGCCATCAAAACCCACTCAATGTAGTCTTGAACCCAAAACCATCTCCTATCAGAATAGATTGTATCTATCATCTGATTCCTTAGCCTTTTTCCGTCAGACTTCCGCATTGTACTAAACACTACCAATGCTTCCGCATCCCACTTACCTTCCACACACCTCAAGCGAAGAACCGCTAGGATAAGTTGAGATAACCCCACTAGAACCTTGTCACCAACCTCACAACTCTGAAGATTTTATCTTCTTAACCCTTAGGATATGTCCTAGTAATCGCATGCCTCATCATAATATTCTATGAATATTCACAATGATTGAGAAGAGCTACATGACTTCAAAGGTGAAGTTTATCGTATGCTATCCACCACTTGTCATGACGTTACTAAGCTCATCGCTTTCGTCAACGTTTGTTTTCCTCTTTATCTTTTACATCTTGTCCGGATGGTCATAGATTAAGGGGGAGTGAAAACACACTCATATAGTCTTTCACCAAACACCCTCAAGAACACATAAATGTGGTTCTTATTCTCTAGGAAACTTCCCTTTAGCTGCCCAGAACTAGGCTACACAGGAAAATTCGTGACTTCCAAGTCACGGTACCGTTAAATAGGCCACGGTACCGTTAAATTTAACGGTACCGTGTGGTATTTAGTGGTACCGTACCTATGTTTGACGAATTTTCACTGTTTCCTTTAGATCCCTGCATTCCTAACCTCAAACCTGCAAAATTTTGCAAACTCACATACACCCTAGGATTCCCTCACTACACCATAGGACTCTAACACCAACTTTAGTTCGAATCCCACAACTCTTGCCTATATAAGGCCTCACCATTGCAAGCTTATCTTGCATCTCACCTTCAAACCTCACATTAACATCATCATCACACTCAACCCTTTTAGCTACACTTCACTCTTGACAGTGATAGTTAGTCTAAGAACCTTCAACCCGTAGAACATCACACTCAAACCTTATAACCTTCAACTCATCACACTCAAACCTTACAACTACTCGTCACTTTGGATAAGTGATAGTTAGTTCAACAACCTTCAACCCTCACAAACACATGAAACCCTTCATGCACCAAATTATCTCTAACACACAACTAGGATCATCTAACCTAGAAACCTAGAACCTCGTTACCTTAACCCCGTTAGAGATATCCACCAACAATCCTGTTAGAATCACATACACCTTTTTCTTTTTCCCTTTTGAATTATATCATGCATCTCATTGTCAGTGAAAACGATATATTAACCTAAACAATCCTTTCCCACCTTTCCTCAAAGGGCAAAACCAACACCTCCAACCACATCATCATCATCCTACACCTTTAGGATTCCTACACCCTTACCTCCACCAAGTCCACCACAACCTTTAGCCATCACACTAACCCTATCACCATCAAACCTCTTTGGACTTGGCACCAACACATCATCCTTATCACTATCACCTTCACTACAACCACTAATGGGTCATTCCATTATTTATCCCCTACAACCACATAACCCAAGTTGTCCTTGTTGTCACCACAACCAACACTCTCCCACCTTATGGAATTATTTAAGTATAACCTCTATCGAGTCTACTTTATGGCACGACTTGTCATAATAGTAATCATTTAGAGTATGTCCTATTAACAAACTATCCTTAACATCAATCATCTTAGGTAGATGATTATGTTGTTCAAAAGGTTTGTTAGAACTTTCCTTCCCAATGACAACTTGGAAGAAGTCATTTAGTGCGTCAGTCAACGAACGAATCTCGTTCTTGATTAGTGTGATTGAGTGAACAATTACACCTTAGGTTTTCGGTCGGGTTGTGACACTTACGTGTTAACATAGTTTAACCCATGCATGTCTTGCTATGTGTATTCTATCCCTATAATGTTGCTCCTATACTGTTATATATTATGTTGCACGAAGCTAACCCTTGATGTAGGAAAAGCCTTTGTAAGAATTTGATCCATGGATCCACTAGATACTAAGGTAAATAAACAAGGGGATTAAGTCACCATAGGGGAGCATTGAGCTAGGGGGAGCTCGGGAGTATTTGAATACATAGCATGGAGTCATCTTCACAAGTGATGATAGAAGGCTTCACTAGGATGATGCAAACTCGCCTTTCTAGGAAGAAAGGAATGTAGTTCAATAAGGGGGAGTAGGGAATGAATTCAAGGGAGCGCTCGAGGCAACTACCTTTTTGATTCGACAAAAGGGGGAGAAAGAAGTGTAAACAGGTAACTTTTAAATTTTACTATGTCTTACAGTTTACATATTTGTCATCATCAAAAAGGGGGAGATTGTTAGTGCAAATATTATGATATTTAAACTAAACGGTTTCTTCGGTTTTAATAATGACAAACATGTAACTTGTAATACGTAACGTAAAATGTGCAAGTTACTTGTAAACACAAAACATCAATGCATACTTACATCAACACCTCCCGACGTCTCAAGTATGCTTCAACGAAGTTGTAGATTTCCATCCCGACATAAATCACTCAAGGTATGGACAAACAAATGTACCACTTGACAAATGATCAAAGGATTTTATTTTTCTAAACTTCACATTTTTAATGTGACAAAAAATTTTCTCAAAAATATATTTCCCAAATTATTTTTGAATTAAAAAGAAATGTTTTATTTTGAAAAATATGTTTGAAAATCCCAACAGCCAAATTTCCCCCCAAAACAGCTCCTAACTTCCCCAAATAAACCTTCCCCACTAAAGACAAAAAAGGGAGCGTCCACGGCACCTTTAAGTATGGACGGCTCCACTAAATTTAGTGGAGCCGTCGGGTATTTAGTGGAGCCGTAGGTCTCTAACGGTCAGATTTTCCTTTGCCTATAAATAGTGGACCATTCCACACTTCCAACTTGATTTTTCCAGTCCTTTTTCTCTGGTCTTATCCCTCTTCACTTAGATAACTTTCTTTGATCATTTGGAGAGTCTTAGGTTGTTTAAGAGTGATCCAATCATCCACTCAAGTGATCCTCTTCATTCCTCTTGATTAGCAAGAGAAGAACACAAAGTATCCTAGATACAAAGTGTTGTCATCCCTCTTGATTAGCAAGAGAAGAACACAAAGTATCCTAGATACAAAGTGTTGTCATCCCTCTTGATTAGAAAGAGAAGAACACAAAGTATCCAAGTAGATACAAAGTGTTGTCATCCCTCTTGATTAGCAAGAGAAGAACACAAAGTATCCAAGTAGATACAAAGTGTTGGAGTTGTTAGGTCTTGTAACATTGGTTACACTCTTGATTGTATCATAGCATACATCAAGATTATTTTTCTTTTGTGAGAGAGTGAGTCAAGATCATTGTGATCTTAAGAGATAGTGAAGATCTCTTGAAGCCATTGGGCTTGTGTGATTGATCATGTGGATCAAGGGTAGATCGGGTAGATCGTGGTAGATTGGTGCTAGCTAAGATTAGCACTCGACATCTAGCTTAGTGTCGGAAATAGGATAAGCGACGTGTAAGGTGTAGATCGGGTAGATCGTGGTAGATTGGTGCTAGCTAAGATTAGCACTCGACATCTAGCTTAGTGTCGGAAAACAAGTTAAGCGACGTGTAACGGTTTTCTTCGCCTGAAGGGAGTTTGTTGATTAGTGAAGTAACTCTCGAGTTGGGTACTCGGGGAGTGGAGTAGGGCGAAGAGGAGCTTCGTGACCGAACCACTATAAATCATCGTGTCTGGTTTGCGCCTTCTAACTTATCTCTTTACTTTCATTTTATTCCTTATCGCTTTATGTTTATATTTGCATTGTGTTTATGCTTGTGTGGCTAGTTGCTTATGTTATGTATGTGTCATGGTTGATTGTGCTTGTGTTGTAGTTTAATTTATTCATCCCTAGATGATACATAACCATTGTTGACACTTTTCATATTACGTCACACTTGATCGGTTATTTGATACAAAAAGTTTTAAGTTTTTAAAGGGAAACGTATTCACCCCCCTCTACGGTTTCAACAATCAGTAATAGGAGTGCTCAGAACATACACCACACTCATGCTTGAAAGCAAGAAGTGCATCTTCTTCTGCCATCTTCTGAAATCCATCCCTTCAAACTTATCAAGCTTGGAAAAGTTTGAAGCCATGTGTTTCATAACAGCAGCAACCATTGATTATCACAAAATAGTTTACTTTGATTGTTGGATGTGGTGAGCCCAGAACAGGGTGAAGATAATCAATGATCTAACTACGTACCAATGAATGTTTACCGGATATCACTTGGAATCGTGTTATTACTTTCTAAAGTAAACTATTCGACCCTATTGCCTGGATATCACGAATATCTACTTGGGATAAGACCAAATGTTTTTTATTGAATTAGACACAAATCTATAACCCTTATGCATCCAAGTGTTTATGTTTTTTGTTCTGTATTCCTCATGCATAATTGATTTCCAGTTTATAGGAAAATACTCATAGCTACTCAAATGAAATTATGAGGATTAATCGGCCCATTAATCGCCTCATAATTATCCCCATTATAGCCAATAGTGTTCACATGACCAATTAAACGTGGTCATAAAGGCAGTTTAACTGCCACTTGAATATGTCAAAGTAGTTACATACTCATTCTAGCAATACTAACTTAGTACTAACAGTAGTAACTTGCTCCAGCAGTACTAACTTAGTACTAACAGTAGTAACTTGCTCCAGCAGTACTAACTTAGTGCTAGCAGTAGTAACTCAGCTCCAGCAGTACTAACATAGTATAGCAGTAGTAACTCTGCTCCAACAGTACTAGCTTAGAACTAGTAGTAGTAACTCTCTGAATGATAGAACCTTCAGATGAGTTACTCCCAACCACTATTAGAGTCAGGGTAATCAGGGACTTAATGGGTGTACACTCCGTACCTCCAAACCCATTTCCAAGTATGATCATATCCCTCTACTGAACTAAATTTCCAACATAGACTGCCTGTTGTATACATGCTGAATGGCAACTGGAGGATCATGTACGGTGACTTCAGGATGTGAAAGGCGATAATCCTACAAAACAAAAAATAGACAGCAACAATCTTAGTACATTGATAAGATAAAGGTTAGATGAGGCGCGTGACGTCATACTTGTTTCAAGTAAATATTAACTAAAAACAAGCTGGAAAATTCTGACAAATATAACTAAGCAATAGAGAAAACAGAAATTGGCAAAGTTATTTATTCTCAGGTCTCAAGTGAAAAAGACAGTCTCTGTAAATTCAACCCACTTGGAACTTAATTGAAATGATTACGAAAAAGCTACTACCCTTATATATTATAAAGCTTTAATTTGCTTGTGCATTTTAACCAAAAGGATTCCAGCAAAACCATATTTGATTCACTCAGCCCTAAGCCATGATGTGTAGATGCATTTCTGAGTTTGGCTCAACAGTTCTTTTTTATTAAAGCACAAGCTCTTCCAACATACAATTTTTTTCGACATACCAGGATGCAGAATCAACCAACCAGGTGCCTAATTCATCTTACCGAAACACATAAAGTTAATAAATTAACAAAGAAGACCAAAACTTGCCAAGGTAGATACAAACAGAGCCTCTAACAAGAACACTAGATTTCACAGAAAAGAATACCAGGTCAGCAAATTCCAGTTATATGTGGTAGGGTAATAATAGAGTTGGATTTGGGGTCCCTCATCAACTGTAATCTATTCAATTAACACATTTGATAGCTTACATGTGGAGAAAGTAACCTCAGTTATCAGCTAATAATTAATGATCATAAATAGAAAATTAGAAATCACATGTCAACCAGTTAAATATACAAGATATATACAGGTGATCAGGACATTCACGGGAAGACCAACCTCTAGAATTTTGCGCCATTCCTTCCCAGTAAACTGTAAACAAAAAGAGTAAAACAACACTTTTCAGTAAAAAATGTGAACAACGCTAGATACTGTAAAGAAAAAGATTCGGCCTCACTGACCTTATGCATCACAATGTCAAAAGGCCCTTGATCTGAAAGAGGCCTTGTTTGATCAATAGGAACAAAGAAAATCCCCTTATTCCTGCATGCCACACAACCGAAGATGCAATCAATAACTTAACCACATCTTTAAACTAGCTTAGCCATACTAATTAACAAATAAATTTAACCACCTAAATGCATTAAAATATAATAATGTAAACTTAGAAGACATAATCTGTGGTCCAGCTATAAGTAAGTGAACTCCAAACATACGAACTCGTTACAAACGGTAAAACAACGATTCAGTTATTGGTAAAAAGCTAGTGTAGGGGGTGTTTGGATTAGCTTATTTTGCCGGTTTATGGGCTTGGTCGAAATCGAAGAGCTTATCACTTTTTACGGGCTTAAATATATAGAATCCTACGAACAGATCAACCAAATTCTTAAACCAGTGTACTTATGATATGTCATAAAGCAGACTAAGTGACCAGGTTCCAGTATTTTTTACCAAACCATGTAACACAAAATTTTAAGACGATGACTAATACTACGCAACAAAATTCAATTTGGTTCACCGTGTTGAAATTTTAATACATGACAATCATAATTAAATAAACATAAACATCAAGTATACATGCGGAAGCGTATAGGATCATATAATATGTAAACTATTTAACCAAACATAAATAGTATGCGTACCTTATGATTCTAGCCAAACAAGAATCAATCTTCAATTGAATCACCAAGAACCCTAATTAGGGTTTATAATTGGATTAAAGAATTACCCCTTACTGTTTTGTAATTCAATCAATAATGTGATTGAATCACGTTCTTGTACACACGTACTATAACCGAATTAAAGTTATGCTAGTAATAAGAACACAAAACGTTTTGTTTGGAAAAACATTACCAATCGAACCCTTTGAGGGGTGTACGATCGGCCAACAAAGGAAAACAAGAAGAAAACAATTTTAGGGTTATTGTTGTCACACCTCGCCAAGGCGGAAACGCGAGTGTAACTTCATGGATATCATCACAACACATGGTGACTAAATAGAGAATTACTACATGCACATAAATAGAGCAAAGTACAGACACGAAGTGTCGTAACAATACCCCAAAAGAAAATAACCGAAACAACTCTCCAAAAGGTATCTTCAATAGAACATAAAGTACTAGTCAAAAGACATTAAAGTATCAAAATCAAAATCAAACATATTCAAATCAAAACATAAAGATAAATCGTTCTCAAATGCAACTAAGTCTCGTCTAGTCGCTTCCCTCTACCTTAGCCTTAGAATGCTCACCTGAAAATGATGCTTAAAAACGTCAACATAATGTTGGTGAGGTTCATAGGTTTAAGACACACAATATATCTCAGGAAACCAGTTCACTGTGATTATAAAACATAGCAGGACAGTAAAAATAGTTATTATACAACTAGCATCTAATCGCAACCAACTAACCAGCAAACGGGACATAAGGGACGGAACGTGCCCACGATCCAAATATCAATATCCAACATCAATTTGGGAGGGAACGCGCCCACGATCCAAGTTCACAATAATGGGTAATCATTACCCTCTGATCAGACCACACAGAATAATAGTGAGTAGAGCTACTACTCTCCAATTGGATAATGGGAGCATAGCTACCATCCAAATGGACCACACAGAATCACCACACAATAATCTCATAACATGCAGTACATGTATAATAAAACTTACAAGTCCATGCATTTTACGACCACATAATCACAGTAACTCAAAAATATTTCAACACAAGCATCATTCTCATCCCAAGTTAAAAACAAAGTAAAAATGGGACTATGAAACTCACCTCAAACTTTGCAGCTTCCAAATTATCAATCACAAATCTATACAACAAAATAAGATCACATTACACGCGACCAAGCTAAAAGCTATAGTCCATGTAACACACATACGATGGATATCTAAGGTTCATGTAAACCACCATGGATCACCTAGACTCCATACTAACCACTACCAAACACTTACACCCACTAAATCCCTTGCATACACTTTTTCAGAATAAACAGATTTTTGGGGTACTTTTATCCACATGAAATCACAACAAAATAAGCTATAAAACTCACACCAAAAATTCACCATGGTCCTTCATGAGCATACAACCTTCTCCCAGAAGGCCATGCACTAAAAACACACACAAGTACTCTTTGAAAAATCAAACATAAAAACTATCCAGATTCGGATCTGAACGCACACCAAAATGTTTTGACCTAACAAACATATTTGCACAACTTATTAACGCATACCCTTCACGTGGAAGTCAAAGGGAATATAGAACTCAATTTCTCCAGAAGGACTAACCCAAATTACACTTTTTAAACCACTTTTGACCTCAATACTTTTAACCTAAATATGTCCCGGTTTAACAGTTTTGACACATTTACTTGCAAAAATCATTAGACTGACTTCCCGACCTTGAAATCGCTCGTGGCCAGAATTTTTGGAAAGCACGTTCTCTGAAATACAATTTAGACTCAAGAATTATCAATTAACTCATCTCTATCTATTAAATATCTTCGTATCTTTACAGCCCTAAAAATCTGTCAAACCCTAACTCAATAACTAACATGTTTTATACCCTAATCTCTTCACCAATCATCATAATATTACTAATTATTTATCCCAACATGTTATATATCATTAATTTACAGAAGTAAACATAAACCCTAGATCCATCATAACTTGTATTACATGAATCAAATCAATTATTAAATGAATTAGGGACTACTAGGCATACCTTAAGCTTATTTTTTCTTCACAATAATGAAACCTTAATTTTTTCTCCTTGTTCCTCCCCTTTGGTCGACCGTATATCTAAAAAAAAGGGTGGGAGGGTTTTGGTTTTGTATTTATAATACCCATATGATCATTCTAGATAACCCTAATTATAATTAGACTAAAATTTTGTTTCTTTTTTCCCCTAAAACCCATATTCGGCCGCCCCCTTTAATATATATATTTTTTATATATTTTTTATTAATATTAATTATTACACTTAAAACCTTGTACTCTTGATATTTTATAAAAGCCTATACCGAAACCTAACATCTTACGCGGTAATTCTTCATTTTACGACAACTTGAATAATTATCATTTTCAAAACAAAGTTTCCAAAAATAGAATTTCACACTCATTATTAATATAACCCATAAAACCGAACACCACTTAATTTACCAACGCTCACAAACTTGAACACAACTCATTTCGCAAATCCCCGAACACAAAACCATACAAGTCATTTCCACGTCACTAAAATGAACAAAATGAACTTATTCAAAACAACACTACTCAAGACACACCAATAGAGTCACACAAAGGGATTTAGTGCCAACGCACACGTATATCACACATATGCCACACAAAACACTTAAGTCACACCAAGCAAAAGTTAAATAGATCGAAACTAATAGTTAGACTAACCTGCTAAAATCACGGTTGTTACAATTGTGTGTACAAAAGTTAATGAAACAATGACCCCTGTGTTTGTTTATATAGGATGCAAAACTTGGAGGACAAGTTAGATGAGGATTAGGAAACTAATCCCCATAACCGATCGGCCCTATTAATCCTTAAGGGATCCGGAACCTTCTTTCCTTTATTTTCATCTATAGTCCTTTCCTTTTCCATTTAACGATCGTTAGTCAATTTCCATTAATTACTAACGGTCGTTATACGTTTTGTGCTATTTAATAATTAAATACAACATTTTATATTTAAGTATTAATCTTTAATTCTCATACGTAAAGTGTGCAATCTCGTGATCTCGAGTTCGATCCTAATATATGACTATTAAGTTATGTCCATAAACTAACAACTCCCACTTGGACATATCTTAATAGTGTAATCAAATCGGTTAGCGTCTAGAAACACGTCGATGCCTCTAGTACAATCTCGAGTAAGGTCTCCTGGAAAAAACCTTTTAATGATTCATCATTATTATTATCCTTTTGTTACTAATACCACGTTAAATAAAGATATGTATCTAAGTCATTCTTTATTTAACTATTCTGTTTCTCGTTGTTTGTGATTGAGCAAGATTACCAAATCTTTTGAACATATTCAAGGGAGATCTTGGGCGTGGCCACTCAAATATCTTGTCAACCCTACGAGGGGCCCAGCAGTATTAAACTTCAAAATAAATTTAAAGGAACAAATTTTATCTTGACTACAAGCATAACCCATGAATTTTGTAACAATTTCGAAAACAATCCTTATGACTACCAGTTACGTGTAGCGTTAAATTGTTCCACAAAATGCACTACATTCATAACAGTTATCTGGTATTTCAAGTCTGAGGATAACTATTCATGATTTACTTAATAATAATATCCATAAAGTGACATCATGTAGTTTGGGATAAGTCCTATCTTCAATTCATTGAATATCTTGTGAATTTGGTATGTCAACGCATCAATATACTTTCATGTATACTATACCAAAACTCATATTTGTCTTAATTTAATGATATTCCCATATCATTAATTGACAACGGACAATTTAGAATAACTAAATTATTCATGGATTAAACGTGCAAATATAGGACACAATTTATTATTAATGAAAATAAACGTACCAAGTACTTAAATTCATTACAAATAATAAACACTTATCATCCTTTATTTAAATACTAAATAGATCAATGCGTGAAAATTCTAGTTGATGAATTATGTCTCAAGCTATGATAATCATACTTGTTGACAAGACATAAATCAACCAACTTTGATCTATCAGAATTTTGAGAATACTTATTTCAAGAATTCAACTGGTGAAGTTCTTGTATGTGTACATTCAAATAATTTGATATTGCCACATAATATTTCTTAAAGTGTGTGATAACCTCAATCACCAATTTATGATTATCAAACTTTCAAACATTTTTAAAGTTTAAAGTATTGTTATTCTTTTAATGTATAATGCAACTATGCTCTTAGTGAGCACAACTAGTTCACATGGCCAAGGATGAAATCCTACCATGACTAGTATTGAGTGTCATCTCAATTAAACCAGCATCATTGTCAACAAACAACAATATGCTCTTTAAAATTCTGTAAACTTTAATATCTACTGTGTAATGTTTGATGCCTTCCAAACTTTCAAGTTTGTTGGCTATGACAATTTGCACAACAATTGAAAATTTGTTCATCTATAAAATCTGGAAGCTGTTCCAGGCTGAGGATGTAATTCTATATCCAAACATATTCCATTAGAATAATCATTAAACTAGTTATCTAATAACTTTCAATTAGATATCAACATTGTCATAACATCTTATAACAATTCGTTTATGTAACATGATGTTCATGAAAAATCTTTGAGTCATACTTAGATTGCATTCATGTTCTATCATATTTAAAAGATATGTATCCATTTAGACATTCTAAATGATATATCATGTTCTATTAGATTTATTTACCGCATATGTATATAATAATAAACACACATTCCAAGGTTATATGTTTTATTTCCTAAATCTTTCAAGTGAAGTTTCATTCCAAGTTAAGACATAACATTTAACTTATATGAAATGTTACTTCCTATATGTTATCCAACATATATGATTTAAGAAAGTAAACATAATACTCCCACTAGCTTTCAGGAATACTTAGGAGTCATCTTATTTTAAACTATAAATCAAAACTTGGATGTAGTATTTAAACATAAGACTCATCTCCTAGATGCATGCATTTATCCATACTTGAATTCTTGCATTTTGTACACTTTCAAAGATTATATGAATTCATAAAACTCTTAATTACTTACCGTCCTCGCTTAAGTAATTATACACGAAAGAGTTTTATAATCCATTGTCAAATTTCATATTCATGAAAATAAGTATGACAATTACCATCTTTATATATTTAATGTGCTTAAAAAAACATTCAATTATAGTTAATTACTTAAGTATGATTAATAATCTTGTCATAAGACATGCATTAAAATATGTGTACAATATTGTCCATATGATTTCTACACAAAGATTTAAACCACTAGGGTTACCTTATCTTTGAAGAAACTCATCTTCATTCTCTAGTCTAACTATTAAGAATTAAGATAAACCAATTTTTCAAAAATTGATTATCTTTATGGGCAACATCTTTAACATTCATAGTATGAGTAATTTACCCAATTCAATATTTGGTAACGCATTATAATATAATCCTTAGCATATTAATCAAATATCTGAGATATCCTTGCGGATCTATGAATGAGAATTCCATCATTTTGAGGTCTATCATTTACATGTTTAGCCTCATCATGATTTTCACTAGTGTGTTTTAGAAGATTATGTATCTTGTAATTTTATCATTTCAAGATAAAAACTCCCACTTGCTTTTTGTAATTTATAGACTAACTATAAATACTCAGCAAATAAAGCAACAATATAATGTTTTCTTTTTGGGACATTACAAATACATATTGACAGTTCCTGACATTTAGTTTGTTAATAACCTACTCATAAGTAGTTTAACAAATTCAGAACTTTATTTTAAGACTTAATGTGATTCATCACATTCCATAACAAAATGATGTATTATTAATCTTCTAGATTGGAGTCTTATTGAGTATATCCAATCCATACTCAATTTTTTAACCTTGATAACTTTTGGAAGAAAAGAAGTCATAGTTATCTTTAATCAAACAATGTAACAAGAGTTTGATTTTCCTAACTGAACATACCATAAAACATAAACATTTGGTATTTCATTAGGATTAATATTGTAAGACAATCTTACAATATGTAAGATAAATGTATTTCGTTTGGCTTATCTATTCACCAACTAAGTCAACTTAATGGTATAATAGAATTTTCAAGCCAATTGCATGCTATATAACATAAGTACTTTTTGACTAAGTCACTTCATGTCCATGTCTCAACAAGAAGACATAAACTGTTATAATCCCACTATACGTTATAAATTATTGATCAACTCAATGACTTCTTGTATATGTCTTAATTAAAAACATAACAAGTTAACGTCTTACTTTATTATAAGTCTTGTAACAATTAAAAGACTTCATGTTTATATGTTTACAATGAAACATAAACATGTTTAACTATAGTAATTATGAACACCATCTCTTAGTTTCAATAGTAATTTCAAGTTAATTTATTACTTCACTTATTTTATGTCATTCCAAAATTACATAAATATTCAAATTGAAGTAGTATTAGATTACTTCATTTATTTATGTCATTTCAATAATACATAAATATTTAGTTTGAAGTAGTATTATTATCATATTGACAATTATTCTAATAGGTATCTAATTTAGAAACTGCAAATTTTCCAGATACGGTCTCACATAACATGGATATTTACTTTGTTGTTGCAATCTAGCTAAGCTCTCACATAACGTAAATTGCAACACCAAGTGTTTCTTGGATTAGATGTGAATAAGTCACATTAGAACGTTAGTCTCTTACCTTGCAGTCAAGAGAATCCTTTAAATCATATTCCTATGTGTTGTACCTTGCACACAATAAAGATTTCTCCCACTTGTGCATGGAACAACATCGTGTATCAGATAAACAACACGTCACTCGTTTGTTTATGTGATCAATATGATTGTGTCATAGATATTAGCATAATTAGTAGATATAGAACCACATTGTCTATTAAGGAAACGTACATGACTATAATTAAAAACACAAGTGTATATAATTGGAAAGTAATTATCTCAAGACATTCTAGAGATAATATGGGTTACTACCAAGATGAAAAAGCTTGTAGCTCCCACTGAATTACAGATCATTACAATAATTCATTATTCAGTAATTACAACACAATGCTCCCACTGGATTTGACAACATTGTAAGTGTTGCATAACCAGTAAAAGCAAATAGTGTGCTATTTACTTTCCTACACCTTTGAGAAAAACCCATACGTAACAATTACTTAGGTACTAAAAGAATGTATTCTACTTTTTAAATGATGGACTATCCATCAATGCAATTAACTTGAAAAATTGGGCGTGCAATTTCTTCCTTAATAGGTCTACCATCCCCACAATGGTATGTAGCACGTTTAAATGGTCAAAACAAAACAACTAGATAAAATATACTAGTTTGTATTTTACTATTTTGCGGTAATTAGTCTAGCTTCTAATTTAATAACTAATAAAAAGTTACACATGTTTTCCAGTTAACCAAATGTCATATTTGTTATATGAGAATTCAGTTACCGAAAGAGGGTAATAAAATCTTTATGGAAAATGTGCAATTCTCTTAACTATTAAAGTTTGTTATAAGTTATGTATTTAGAATTTAGACAATTCTAATTTTCCTATCATATCTTTCTCATTCATGAAAAAGAATAGGATTAAGTCTCACGCTTCTCTCATGGGAAGGAGACTAGGTTTATCCTTTTAGTAAAGTTGACTCTAGCCAAAAACCCCTATGGGTGTAGATCAATTTAACAATAAAAGAATATCCCACGTTTACGGTTTAATGTTGCATTAATACATTAAAGAATTTACAAAATTTAATTTTAGTATTTTCGATAATACAATCTTTAAGAAAATTAAATACCCATTGGTTTATATTCATATGAACCATAGAATTTTCTTAAAGCTAGGATCCAAATTAACATAGTTTCATTACATCCGTTGATTTGCTAGTAATGAAAGTATTCAACAGGGTAATTGTCAAACAATAATTGGCAAACAATTTCCAATTCCTAGATCTTTATGGAATTTACATTGACAAACAATATTGCAATGTAAGCATGTTTTATTCCCATCTTATGCCTTGAGTCCAAGCTCTCACTTACAACTCAATTAAGTCGTCTAATTTAAAGAACTGCAAATTAACATAGTTCCATTACATCAGTTGATCTGCTAGTAATGAAAGTATGAATTTACCTTTCCGTTGCAATCTAGTCCAAGCTCTCACACGACGTAAACCACAACTTCAAGTGTTCTTTTAATTAGATGGCATCAACTTAATTTTAAAGGGTACTAGTTTTTATGTATATAATCAAAATATGTACGAAGAAGCATACATACATCTTCGTATCATAAGCTTTAATAAAACCTTTTTATTTACCAATTCATTAAGATCAAATTTACAAACGTTTTCAATTGAGGTATTGGGTTCACCAATCAAAGAATTTACCTTTAATTATCGTCCATTATATCTTACTTTTGCATAAGTCTAAAGATTTAGTGTTTCGGATAATTACCACAAAGTGGCGCATGGAATTAAAGCTAATTTACCCTTAAGGTGATTTTGTACATAAAATAGTCGTACTTGGTAGCTCCAATTTGACGCACAAAGGAGCATAGAAATGAAGGTCAGCGCGAAGCTTATTAAAACCCGTTCCTACTTATACCCCTCTTATAGTTTGTCACAATTGGGTGAGCCGTTCGTATTATTGGTACAAAACTCAACAATCAATTAAACACTTGAAAATTTAACTCTTCGAAAAGAATTCATTGTTTCACCATTATTTAGTACATACTATTTTTCTATTCAAAATTACCCTTTTTAGTTTATAAACATGTCTTTAAAATAAATAAACAAAAAACAAGTAATACAAATAAAAAATAAAACAACTAAATAAACTTACTTAACATAACAATTAATTATGTAAAAAATATGTAGCCACATGCAAACTTAATTCGATAAAACCTATTAATAATTAATTCTAGGTTTATATTGTATATATTCAACTAAGAGTATCACTTACAAAGGTAAGTGAGCAACATGCATCGACGTATCTATTGCGTTAGTCATATTTAAATATACACCACATAGCATCGACGTATTGATTACTTAATATATTGGAGTCTTCCCCAATTCGACATCTGTCAATTAAATTACATGTGTAAAACTTAACCATTAATTCATATAGCAAATTTAAAAAATTTAAATTATCACAACAATAAATCCACGCCAAACATGCACGTTTTCATGAATTCTTCATAACTATTATCAAGTTGCCACAAGATCGTATACTAACACATAAACATGTTAATCTAGGGTTTCTAATCAAATTAAAATTAAAACTCAAACCCTAAAATTAATTAGAGGTAATCGACCCCCCAAAAAAATTAGGGTTTGATTTTTATAACCCTAAAAAAATCGACTAACAATATAAAACACAATTCAAGATTCGTTTTTTATGCGTTTTGGTAATTAATTACACATTATCCAAGGCTCTGACTCTGATACCACTGTTGAAATTTTAATACATGACAATCATAATTAAATAAACATAAACATCAAGTATACATGCAGAAGCATATAAGATCATATAATATGTAAACTAATTAACCAAACATAAATTGTATGCGTACCTTATGATTCTAGCCAAACAAGAATCAATCTTCAATTGAATCACCAAGAACCCTAATTAGGGTTTATAATTGGATTAAAGAATTACCCCTTACTGTTTTGTAATTCAATCCAAGATTCAATCAATAATGTGATTGAATCACGTTCTTGTACACACGTACTATAACCGAATTAAAGTTATGCTAGTAATAAGAACACAAAACGTTTTGTTTGGAAAAACAAAACCAATCGAACCCTTTGAGGGGTGTACGATCGGCCAACAAAGGAAAACAAGAAGAAAACAATTTTAGGGTTATTGTGTGTACAAAAGTTAATGAAACAATGACCCTTGTGTTTGTTTATATAGGATGCAAAACTTGGAGGACAAGTTGGATGAGGATTAGGAAACTAATCACCATAACCGATTGGCCCTATTAATCCTTAAGGGATCCGGAAACTTTTTTCCTCTATTTTCATCTATAGTCCTTTCCTTTTCCATTTAACGGTCGTAAGTCAATTTTCATTAATTACTAACGGTCGTTATACGTTTTGTGCTATTTAATAATTAATTACAACATTTTATATTTAAGTATTAATCTTTAATTCTCATAGGTAAAGTGTGCAATCTCGTGATCTCGAGTTCTATCCTAACATACGACTATTAATTTATGTCTATAAACTAACACACCGACACCCTTAAATGTTGTGAGATAGTTAAAATTGTCGTTCTAATTAAAAAAAAATATTTAACAATATTATTAAAATAAAATCTTAACATTAATGCATCCACTAAAGAGTTCTTCAACGATAAATGAATAACAATTAATTAATTTCCCACTTACATAAAAGAATATTTGAATATTCACACAAACACAAAAAATAAAGAATCTCTATATAAAAAAAAAAAAAAATCCTTTTTATATTTGAAAACCTTGATACAATTTCATATAGAAAATACCCATTAACATTAAACATTAATTATTAAGGGAAACAAATAAAAATAGCTAGCTAATCCTTCAAGTTTAGGTTGCAAAAAGCTTTTAATTTTCTTAGATGTGAGAGCATAACCAACAACAATAATCTTTGCATGATCATTTTCTTTCACCCTCATTATTATTAAAAATTTAAATAAAATGAAATGGGTTTCTTGAAATTAAGATGATTTAATGAATATGAATCAAATGAGAAAAATGTTTGTTTGTTTGTTTTTGATGAAAATTTATGGGTGAAAACCGTTAAAATTGGTAAAACATGAAGTTAAGCATGTGTTTTTAGTAAAGAAATGTAAAAGTAAACAGTTTCGGCTCAATTATGGAAAAAAATATTTTATAATGATACTTGTTTATTAAACCTTTTTTTCCCCTTAAGTGGTACTTGAGAATATAATTTTTTTCTTTTTCTTTTTTTATTTCCTTTTTATTTCTTCTTTAAGTCATATTCAGGAACACACTGAGAGGAAGAGTACCCCGAGTGCGGGAGAGGTTAGATGTTGTTTTGCTTGTGGGAATTTACATAAATGCCCATATTCAAATTTAATTTCGGAACAAATTTACAAAAACTAAATATTTGACAAAAATCAAATTTGACCGCTAGAGATATTGCCACGTGTCAAAATTGAGTCATCTGATTGACGAATAAACGTTAATATTGGATACTCAAATGATTAAATTCGTATTTAAAAAGAATTAAAAAAAAACATAAAAAACACGCGTTTAAGCTGTAAAGAAATTGTAATGTAATATATAAACTTTAAGGTTAAAGGTACGTTTATATTCTGATACGTGAATAAGACCTACAATATCATTTGGGATGAACGGAGTACTTCTCAAATTTTTTTCTTTTCTCTTTTGATTGTTTAACTAAATGTGATCCTGTATAAAAGGCATTGCCACTAAGGGGGCGTTTGGTTGGGGAATTTGAAATTCCCGAATTTTAAATTCTAGAAAATTTAAATTCTTCAAAATTCAAAATTCCGGAAGTTAAAATATATTCGCATGTTTAGTTGACAGAAATTTATAAATATTTTTTTATTTTTTTAATATAAATTTAATAAATATTCTATTTAAAAGTTTATTAAAAAAAATTATAAAAAAAGTTTATAAAAATTTATTAAAAAAGTTAATAAAAAAATTATAAAAAATTTATCAAAAAAGTTTATAAAAAAAGTTTATAAAAAAATTATAAAAAAAGTTTATAAAAAAATTATAAAAAAAGTTTATAAAAAAATTTATAAAAAATTTATAAAAAAAGTTTATAAAAAATTTATAAAAAATTTATAAAAAAAGTTCATAAAAAAAGTTTATAAAAAATTTATAAAGAAAGTTTATAAATAAAATTTATAAAAAATTTATAATTTTTTTTTTCATAAATATTCTATTTAAAAGTTTATAAAAAAACAATAAGAAAAAAAGTTTATAAATAAATTTTTTTTTCAAGTAAATTAAAATTCCTCACTTTTTCGATTAATTCTAATTCTCTCCATTTTCGCAATTCGTGAAATTGTAAATTACTTTATTTGAGTTACCCCAATATTCCCCAACCAAACGCCCACTAAGGGTTTTCTTGGTAAAGTCATCAAACATACGAGAAAGTAATTAATGGACACATAACTAAACATTAAATAGTCCATTTCATTAAATTTGAATGAGACTTGTACAAGATTTGGGCTCACTTGGATGAAAAACTAAAGAAAAAGACAAAGTTTCAAGTTTGTGAGCGACATGTCTAACGTCGTCACTGAAAGTGCCCAAAAAATGATTTTTTGTAATTTTTGTGACAAGTCAATGGACTGACACGGCATTCGTGACGCCGTCACAAAAATAACCTGACGCCGTCACATCTAAAGCCTGACGTCGTCACAATGAATTAGTAGACAGAACTCTAAATAAAAAACTGCGAGCTGACGGCGTCAAACCCAAAGGCTTATGCCATCAAAACCAATTTCCTATATATAGATTTGCATTGTTTTCATAATTTGGGTGTAACTTTTGGGAAGTAACCCATAGATAATTTTTATGGAGTCTTTACTCTTTTCTAACCTTGTAAACCTTCTGTTTACGTAAGGTACTCGTTTGGTTTCGCACGTTCGGTAACGATCTCAAGGTGTGACGGAGTCACGAGTTGGGGTAACGCTCACGAGGTGACTAGTGTGTGTAGTCGTGTGTGAATGTTAGAATTTACTTGACTTAACTTGGTCTATTAGTATATGGAACTTTTTGTGAGGTATGATGATGGACTCTTGATGATTTGGCTTGTCTTGGAAATTATGTGATGCTTTCTAGGCTATACTTTTTATGATGATTATGTCAAGTGTAGCCTGTAAGCGCACAGTTTTGTCTAGGTGTCAGAAACATTCAATGCGAGATTTGACTAGCCCGTTAAACGGTTGTTTCTTAGGGCCCAAAGAGTCATGCCATTAACCCTCCCAACCCTCCCAAATTCCACCAATAACATCTCTCCAACTCATTTTACCCTTTCAACCCTCCCAACCAACCCTCCCAACTTAATTCTTAGGCATTCATCACATTCTCAACCCTCCCAAAAATTTTTTTTTTCATTTAATTTAATCAAACATTTATATAATAAAAACTTAAACATTTCATTAAAATAAACTAAAAAAAAAATACATAAACGACATAAACATTACATAAACCTAAACATAATTAATAAAAACTACATAAACGACATCATTATTAGAAAATAAAATACGACATAAAGAACACCAAAGGCCCGCTCAACATCCTTTCTTGCCGCCTCTTGGAGTCTTTTGAACTTCTTTTCGTCCTCTTCGACCGGATGCCGGTATGCCTTAACAAACGTAGCCCACCTAGGATAGATTCCATCGGTAAGGTAGTACCCATGCTTGTAATGTCGTCCATTTACGGTAAACGAAGTGTCTGGTGCGGATCCATTACGCACGTTTTGAAACAATGGCGACTGATTCAAAACGTTCACATCGTTGTTCGATCCAGGTGGACCAAAATACGAGTGCCAAATCCACAAGTCCTGAGAAGCAACACACTCAATCATAATAGTCGGCACCTTATGATCACCCCTCGTGTATTGCCCTTTTAAGTATCTAGGACACCTCGCCCATACGATGTGTGTACAATCAAGAGAACCAAGCATCCCTGGAATGTGGTGTCTTTCTTCGTGTGCTTGTGTGATGAGAGCAACATCGTGAGATGTTGGCTTACGTAAAAACTCCGCTTCGTATAAAAAAATGACCGCATCACAAAAATACTCGAGGCTCTCGCGAGATGTTCTTTCCGCCATGCATAAATACTCATCGTACGCGTCTGGAGGTTCACCCGTCGCCAATTGTTTGATCGCCGATGTGCATTTCTGTATAGCCGTGAAACTTTTTTTACCACGAGCGTCGTATCCTTCTTGAAAGTACTCGAACCCGGCTTCAATATCAGCAACAATCTTCAAAAACAACCTTTTGCTCATGCGAAAACGATGACGAAAAACTGACTCATCGAATTTCGGGTCTTCAACAAAATAGTCAAGCATTAGTGTTTCCCCCGCTTCGACCCGTTCCCGATCAATGTACCTACGGGTGTCAGTAGAGCTTCCGGTGTCTTGATACGCGTCTAAGACCGTTTGCAAAAAGTTAAAAGTGCTCCCCGTTGACGAGTCGAAAAGCGAAGGCGGATCACAATACGAAGAAGAGGAAGAAGATGAATCCATTTTGTGATAAAAGTGATGATTTTGGGGTTAAATATGTGAAAGTTGTGGTTTAATATGTGAAGATTTTAGTTGTTTATAAAGAGGGAATTTTTTTTTTTTTTTTTTTGAGCCGTTGCACATAAATGGAGCGTTTGTATTGCTTCAAACGTTCGAATTTGTATAGATAAATGGTCGAATTGTTTAGCCCGTTGCCAACCCTCAGCTGCTTGTCCATGCCGTGATTTCCAGCCCGCTGGGTCGGCGGCGGTGTTCCCCAGCGGGTTAGCCCAGCCCGCTGCCACTCCGTTAGCCCTTAGCCGTCAACCTTCTTTTTCTGTCTTGGTTGTCGAGATAATCATTTAAATTTTTTGAAAATGTGGGAGTTTTGCTCTGTTTGCAGCCATGCACTGTCTTCTCAATTGCCTCTCCAATTTTTTTCCCAGGCCTGGTGGGTTCATTCTTTAACACACGCGCCCCTGTTTGGGTTGGCTTAAGTGTTGGACACACTTTCGTGGGCTCGAAAATATTTGGATATATAAAGTAACCATATCTTATCAAAATATTTTCCTAACAATTTGCTTTGTGATTTTGTACTCGTCTGCTGAGTTTCTTTCTCTTTTTCGAAAACTTTCCCTAACGTTTTTCTTGTCTTTGCTTTATGGCTCAACGATTTTATGTGTGATGAATCTTGCTGACCCTTTCTTTAACCGTCGCACGTTTGACGAAGAAGTATAGTTCTCCAGGTCGCTAGGTCTGTAACCGTCTTCTTTTAACTTTTTTGTTTTTTCGGTACACATTCTTTCTTGTCGCATCGTTTCTTGGATTAAGCCTCCAAGGGCTGCTCCCCAAGGTCCATCTCCTACTATAGAGGCTAGTGGATCTTTAGTAACTATTGAGAAGCTTAGGTCTTTTAGAAAGGACAATCTGTGGGTGAAAGGATTATGTGCCAACAAGACAACATCTTTCACACTTGCCTTCACGGAAATGCCGAAAGGTCATACCGGTGCACACTAAATGGAAGAGTTGAGGAAATGAAAATACGGCGCAATTTGTCTTTAAGGGAATAAACGATAATTAAACGAAGTCTAATATTTATCCTAGATAAATATTAGAAGGGAGTAAAATGAAAAAAATACCAAACAAACTGGTCAGTTCGAACGAAAACCCACACAAAAGGGGTGTTTGTATTTTTGTCAATCTATGATTACTTGGTTTCCAAGTAATTCTAGAATCCTCTTACACACCCTATAAATACAAAGGGATGTTAAGGGATTCACATAACACAAAAATCAAACCCTAAAATCGCCTCTCCCTCTCCCCCTTGTGGAAAACTAGAAGAGGGGGGGGGGGGGTTGAATAGTTTTACCAATTTTTTGTTAATTATAAAAATTTACTTTGTGAAAAACGTATATTCAATACTTTGTGAAATCAACCAACAACAATATGAATACTAAACTACAACAATCAAATATAAACAACAAAGATAAAGAGTAAGAGATGGAAAGATCAAACCGAGGCAAAGAGATTTATAGTGGTTCGGTAACGAAGCTCTTCTTCTCCCTACTCTACTCCCCGAGTACCCAACTCGAGAGTTCTAAGCACTATGCCAACAAACTCCCTTCAGGCGGAGAAAACCGTACAACGTCGCTTATCACTATTTCCGACACTAAGCTAAATGTCAAGTACTTATCTAGCTAGTACCAATCTCACTCACGATCCTTATTTATCACACGATCTACACGATCCACACAATCTACTCTCGATCCACTAGATCTACACACAATCAACTCAACCTACACGAGATCCACACGATCTCTACAAGATCACAATGATCCACATAATACAACTGGACAAGATGAAATGAGACTTGATGTATGTCAAGATACAACAAGTATGTAACAAGTGTTACGAGTGCACTACACTAATGCTACAACACCTTGTATCTTCTTGATCACCTTCATTCCTCTACTAGTGAAAGAGAAGATGTATGACGAGATAGGTCTAGAGGTGTGATGACATCAAATAGTCCTGATATTTTAGTGTCAGATTCCCCCTAATATGCTCATCATTTGTATCATTTCACTTGGATATATGCTTTTTATTTCTTTATATTTCATTTCTAGGTCATGAATGAGCATAGGAACGAAAAGACGCGAAATTGGAAGACTATTATCAAGATATGCACCAGTATGCTGGCTAAGAAGAAGTTACGGCGTAACTCTCACTCTCACTTACGCCGTAATTAGGATTTACACTAAGAAGACTAAAGTCAACGCAACTCAGGGTTACGGCGTAACTTAACCTACAAGTTACGCCGTAGTAATCCAAGGACTAGGAAGAATTTCATGGTCAAGAAGATTCCACCGTAACCAACTTACAAGGCTACGGCGTAAAAGTCATCCAGTACAGATTACGCCGTAACCCACTACTAAGGTTACCACGTAAACATTATTTCGAAGACTAGGACCGTAACCTATTTATAAGGTTACGCTGTAAACATTTATTATTGGATAAGATCGTCAAAGATACGGTAGTTACGGAGTAACCACTTCCTTAGGTTACGCGGAAACTGGATTGAGCCCTATAAATACAAACCCTAAATCCGGTTTTTACATAACTTTTACACCAAAAATCACCAGAGAACGAAGAAGGGTTTCCAACGGACAAGTTCCAACAGCATATCAAGCATCTTTTAAGGGAGAATTCACGCCATTACTTAATAAGTTTTAAGTGTTTTTGTATCAAACGTTGTCATTCAATTCCATGTCTTCCATTTTCATGTCAAACATTGAATTTACTGTAATGTTTAGTATGATTGGCTAAACACCTTTGGTGTTAGCCTAGTTATGAAATTATTTACGCTTTGATTATGTTTTCTCGCTTTCTTTATTTTTTCTAAGTGCATGTTTTCGAGCTTTATTTGTAGAACCTCTTGTTTTGGGTAACATTGATTTGTGGTTGTATCTAGGAAGCAAGGAGAATTGACCATAGGACCCTAGCTTAATAGGTTGCGAGGATCGGTAAGAATTGACCATAGGACTACCGAACCCCTTGCGTGCGAATAGTGTAACAAGTTTGTAGGATCCTGCAAAGCAATCTTTGCTGACAAAGAGGCAAAAGACTCTGACAAAAACTTTGATAATTCGAATCAAATTTGTGAAGTTTCTTTTTTGCAGGATGGTACTAAGCAACATGGAACTACACCAAGCCAGTTACCGGATAAGGAGAATAGCTCTGAAAGTTTCACTCTTCCTTGCAACATCGGTAATTGTGACTTAACATCATTGGCTGATTTAGGATCTAGTGTAAATGTTATGCCAATTTCTCTATTTCAAAACCTTAAGCTGACAAGTCTAAGAGAAACCAAATTGATAGTAGAAATGGCTAACATGACTAGGACAACTCCGGTGGGGATTGTTGAAAATGTGCTAATTAAAATTGACAAATTTTTATTCCCCACCGATTTTGTGGTAATGAACATGATAAATGCACCTTCGGAACACATAATTTTAGGAAGACCTTTCCGTGCTTCTTCACATGCCTGAATTAAAGTTTTCGAAAGAGAAATTTTGTTAGGAATTAATAACGATAAGGTAGTGTCTAATATGAACAAGGTTTTATGTCAAGCAACTGAGGAACGAGCTAATGTTTGTATGACGGACATTGTGGTGGAAGAGGAGCCATGGGACATCCTTAATATTTCTGATGATCTTTTTGCCTATGAGACTCCTTTGTGTTTAAGATTTGAACAGGAATGTAACTCTTGGGATAGCGATGGAGACGAATCCTTTTGGCTTGATGATGAACAGGACTCCACGGATAAGGAAGGGAGTGATAACAAAGCTTCTGTGACTGCAACTGGTAAAATACACTATTGTGAACCTATGACAATCACGGATGACGGGGCAAAACTAACCTTGCCTACATGCGATCTCTTCGTCAAGGTATGCAATGGTGGGGGTGAAGCGAAAATAAGGCGATTGAAAAAAGAGGCAAATGTTTGGTGGTGTTTTGAAGAAGAAGGAATAGTTAAAGAAAATTGGTTCCGCACAAACTTCATGAGCGCTAATTTGAATGAGAAGGTTCATTGGACGGTTCATTTTTTCGAATTGGATATATTAGATAAAAGAGGGACAATTCAAGCGTGGCCTACTTGTAACCCCTTCCTAGAACGATGTAATGGAGGAGAGGCCTCAAAGGGAAACATGTTTGAGCGGTTCACAAACGAATGGGCATTTAGAGATTGGATCAAAATAAAATTCGGTGATGCTCCGCTTAATAAGCAGGTTGAGATTCAGTTTCAAGACGATTTGATCAAGGCGAATTTTCCACAGGAAACGCAACGTTACTTTCCTTTCTCAATGTATCCTAAAGAGAGAGGGAACTTGGAAGCTTTAGGCTCATCTTCTATTATTTGTAATGGAACGCTGCTAGAGAAGGACACAGATGGGCGTTTCCGTAAGGAACCTTGAACCGTGGCTTTGAGTCTAACTTAAAGACTCGTTAATAAACAAAAGTGCTCTTTCGGGAGACAACCCGAATTATCCTTTTCTTTTTCATTTTTCATTAGTATAGCTTGGTTTGGTGTGTTTGTTTTTACTTTTTTTTGCAGGTATTGGAGCAGGAAAGATGGCGTTATACCAACTTTGGATTAATCCTGGTATTTTTCCTCAGTACGCATTACGGCGTAACCCAATGATATGGTTATGCCGTAACCATCATCAGACCTCGGATGACTGTCAGGTCTAATTACTTACGGCATAACTCCTACAACGAGTTTACGCCGTAACCTCCTATATACCTGAACTTTAACTTTAAACTTACAAACCATTTCCGTGTATTAGTAACTAAATGAACGTTGTGGGTGTGTTCCCTGTAAACACTCACGAGACTTAACTCGTCCACTCGGGACACCGAGTGGTTTAAAAGGCTTGTTGCATACGCTAAATGCAACCGTGATTCCTACGAAAGTGAGTTAGGTTTTATTTGTTTTTATTTCCTTTTTGTTTTTAGATTTATGCTTGTTGGTAGTGTCATGATTTCAGGGATTTGAAGTTTGCTCGTGGAGGCGAAGCAAAAGGCACGTCTTTTTAACGTGATCCTTTTACCATTTTTGGAGCGAATTTCAGGGGAGTTCTTGTTCCAATTCTACTTTAATCCTTTTATTATATCATGTTTTCGTACAAAAGGGACTTTGTACATTTCAAGTGGGGGGACGGGAGTAGAATTATTACTTGAACTTATTTTCCCTCGTTATCTAGTTTATTTTGAAATTTTTTGCCATTTTTAAAATTTTGACATGTTTTTCTTAACCTAACTATAATAGACTTTAGCCAAGCACACTATAACTCTTGATTTCCTTGGTGAGATTTTGCTTTTCCGTTTCCCCATATTACTCAAATCCACCAAATATTGAGTGTGCCGGTAGTATGTAAACTTTAGAACTTGGCTTTTACATCATTTTGAGACTATAAACGAGTAGTGTGTCGAGTTAGCTTGATGCATTTGGAAAGGATAATTTGAGAAGGCAATGTTTTAGGATTTTCACCCAAATAGCCTATATGTGTAAAATTGTGTGTGTTTATCGATTAGTCACCTAAACTTTTTGACCCCCGTGAAAACCCATTTTGTTGCACTCATCTTTAGTGCAAGATACCCTTAGATACACCCTTCTGAGCCATTCTTTTCTTTTCATAACCAATATCATGTATTGTTTCGTTACACCTATTCGCCTTAGCCTACCGTGTAGTCTTAATTTATGATTGGGAAGTCACCGTTTACCTAAGTTCGAGGTTTGAGTAGAGAGATTCGGGAATCACGCCTACGTTGAAGACATATTTTTGAAGATCATTGAAGACCTCCTGTTAGCCTTTAAAGTTATGTTATATTTGGGAATTGCAATAGTTTCTAAGTACAAGGTCTAGTTTAGCCAATAGTGGTAAGTTAGGCTAGTCTTGTAGTATAAATACCCCTCCTAGTCACAACTAGGAGGGTTGGGATTCTCATTGTAACATTGAGGGGTGTGTGTGTTTCACTTTCTCTCTCTAGAAAACACACACACCTCCCCCATTCTTTAATCTAATCTTACCATGTTTACTCTTTATTTCGAGTTTCCCCGACCTCCTGAAAGTATTTCTTAGTTATTACAATTGGCATCAGATCTAACCAGGGGCAAATCGTGGGGTTATGGGGTGAAAAATATGATTTATTGTGTGTTTTGGATTCTCGTTACTGTTCATCAGGTTGTGTTACCGAGTTTGGTAACATTGTCGAGTTTCTATTGTTACCGAGTTTCTGGTTTCTATCGAGTTTGTGCCATTTATCGACTTTCTCTTCAAGTTTGAAGAGTTGTCGACTTTGCTCAGAGCTATCGACTTGCTAGAGCTATCGACTTTGGACTATTATCTAGTTTCTCACAGTTGTCGACTTTCTCAAAGTTGTCGACTTTCTCACAGTTGTCGACTTTCTCAAAGTTGTCGACTTTCTCACAGTTGTCAACTTTCTCAAAGTTTTCGAATTTCTTAAAGTTGTCGACTTTCTCAAAGTTGTCGACTTTCTCACAGTTGTCGTGTTTCGCAAAGTTACCGAGTTTCTCAAGATTCTGAGTTGAACTAGCTACAAAGGACTTCGAGTATGGATTAGTTGAAAAAAAAAATGGCAGGAAAATTTAAGTAAAATTTAATTTTTACGAGTGACTTAACGGTCAATTTTTACGCTAAATTCAAATTTTGGTACAATGGTGAAAATATTGGCCCAAAAATCACATTTTTAGGTCAAAATTCTATTTTTTTCGGTAAAATTTGGCGTAAAAATTATTAAAACTCAAAATTTTCTAGTAGCCTTAGAATTGCATTTTAAGGAATATTTCAAACTCACCACACCAAAATCACAAATGATATTATTGGCCTACACCTTCAAAATCACCACGTATAGCTTAAAAGATCCTGATCAAGATTCACAATCAAATGACAATGGCTAAATTTTGAATGTTATCAACTGTGACTACAAGGATGATTCATTATTACTTATTTGAAGTTGAAGTGGAATATCACGGGTACGTGTACTTAGTATCTTGAAGATATCGGGGTTGGTTGGATGCATGATTCTTCGAGATCCTTGTTTGACCTGAGGTTGCTCACATAGCATAGAATGATTAAGACTTGATTTGTCTAGTTATACCTGATGTAAGGAGTTACGTTGTTGTGCTCACAAAGTATAGCTATCACTTTAAAGGAGTTACGTTGTAGTGCTCAAGTGTCACAAAAAGCTGTGGATAATTCAAGATGAGTTCATATACAGTTAAGGATGGTTGGATGGGTATATGAAACGACCTATGCTTTAAGGAGTTACGTTGTAGTGCTAAGTATAGGTTCTTAGTCAGACAATAGTGCAAGTTTAAGTCACAAGTTTGGGTTATTTTACTTCAGTCTCAAGTTCGTCATAGTGGGTTTTCTCCATCAGTAGTCACTACAAAAAGCCGTTGTTTTTGATACTGGGGGTGATAAAGAGTTAGACAATTTCAAATGGTATTATTAGTAGATTGGGTCTATCTACATCTTCTCACGGGCTATATGGTTAATGATAAAGTGCTTCCAGTTAATACTTCACGTACACATCATTATGCTGATTCCGATAAATCGTAACCAGCAGGGGAGAGAAATGTGTAAAATCCCGTGATGATGGAACTATCCTGGAGAAAGAAAAGTGCATTTTCGGATCTTAATTGATTCTGGTGCTACGATTTCAACTTCGAAGGGGAGAGAAATGTGTACATCGAGGACGTTCAACATGTTCACATATTACTTACCCGTGACCAATGATACGGTTCTAAGCATACTTGTACATCGAGGACGTTCAACAAGTTACCAGTGACCAACGATATGGGTCAACTTGTTACTTTGGTGTTATCATTTCATGTGTACGTTACGGGCTGATTTCTCATATGAAAGATAACTGGGATGCATTTGGTGAGATGAAGATGTTGATACTATATTCCACCAAGCGGATAATCTTGAAGAAGGTTGAGTCTACAGTCTGTTCTACATTTTTCGCTGCGTGTTAGAAGACTAAAGACTGAATGCATTTAATTATCAAAAGACTTCTTCAGATTCAGGGCATTCATCAGAAAGCTTTTCAGTTTGGGGGAGAGCACCAATTAGGAGAGAGTGAAAATCCAGATTTAAAACCCTAATTAGATTTGCTCACATTGTTCTTCTGCAAGTAAAGAAATGGCAACTGAGAAAATTCTGCAAGCTGAACGATGTAATGAAGTTTGAAGACCATTCTCAACCTGCTGCGCTTATGTTATGTATTTAAAATTTACTTGTAGGGAACGTTGTAAGTAATTCCCGTATAACATCACTTTGGGGAGAGATTGTTAGCCTTTAAAGTTATGTTATACTCGGGAATTGCAATAGTTTCAAAGTACAAGGTCTAGTTTAGCCAATAGTGGTAAGTTAGGCTAGTCTTGTAGTATAAATACCCCTCCTAGTCACAACTAGGAGCGTTGGGATTCTCATTGTAACATTGAGGTGTGCGTGTATTTCACTTTCTCTCTCCAGAAAACACACACACCTTCCCCATTCTTTAATCTAATCTTACCATGTTTACTCTTTATTTCGAGTTTCCCCGACCTCCTGAAAGTATTTCTTGGTTATTACACCCCCCATATTACTCATATATGGTTCATCTCAAGTGGGGGGATGACTTGTTAGTTTATTTTCATGTATTAATTATGAAAAAAAATCGAAAAAAGAAAAAAAATATAGTAGTTGTTGTTGATCCCAGTTGAGCTTAACGATCTTGTTAATTACTTTAGATATAAACCTAAAGCAATAGGTATAGAAACTGCTTATGAACGATCTATTAATTACTATGCTGAAGTTAGTAATTAATCTTAAAAAGAATAACAATAACACATGACAATTCTCTTAACCTTCACCTCAATATATTAATATACAGTTACTCAAAAGTAACAGGGTTACAACGAACCTTGAAGTGATTACAAGACAATACGTATGCTAGGACAATCGATATCTAACCCTAACCCTAGATCCTCCTTTTATACATATAAGGAGTCCTAGTTGGTTACAAAACTTTCTATACAAGAATAATATCTAATCGTATCTTTACCATAAACAAACTATACATATCCAATAAGCAGCAGAATCAAACTCTAGCAGCAGGATCATCTTGGGCTAGCAGCAGTTTGACACTTAGCTTATTTCAACATTCTTCGAATATCATTAGCAGCAGAATGAATATACTAGCAGCAGAATGATTATGCCTAGCAGCAGAATCATACTTAGTATATTTCCATTTGAACCATGAGCAGCAGAATGATACGACTTAGCAGCAGAATCTTCAAGTTAGCAGCAGTATCATTTAAACCCAACAATCCTCCCCTAAACTTGATATTTTCTTCCAAAATATACAAGTTTCATCCATATAGCACAGATAATCACCAAGAGGATGCTTCCAAACACTACTTCTTTGAAGTCTTTGATTCAAGAATCTTCTCATATTTCCTTATCAGTTTATAAGCCTGATCATCTGAAAAGAAACTCTTTTGCAATGTCAACATTCCAGGCTTTAACATCTGAGTAATAACTGCTGTGTTGTTATTCAAAGGGTATTCCTTCTCCACAAGCATGTAGACCTTAACACCCTTACAAACCAATTCATGTACTCCACAAGATTGATACAAATACCACTTATCAACTCTGGAGTTTAACAAATCCTTCCATTCAAGATCTCTCTCATCAGGCTCAAACATGTTTTTTAGAAAATAATAGTGAATTCTTTCATATATCACCTCTGGTCTCTGATCAATATATTTTTCTTTATACAGTCTCCACATCTGTATCACATCATCTCTATCCATAAAATGTAGCATCTGAGAAATCTAACAAATCCATAACAAAGATGATTAGACCTCATAACTTCCCAGTAAGCTTCACTTCCATCCCTGACTGTATGTGAATAAGATATGATTGAATACTTGGTATCTAAAGGAACTGCATTTACTATTTCTGGTTCCTGTTGTGGTACATGAGCTGTGAGATCCATTGTTCTTTTCATATCATCAGGAGTCACCTCTTCAAGATGATGCTCATCACTTTCTTCTTTCTCTGAGTCACTCATCACTAATGACTGAGTTCTTCTCTTCTTCCTAGCTACCTGTTTTACTCTTCTCCCATATCTCTTGATACCAACAGCAGGTTCAGGCTTTTCCTCTTCAACTACATTCTCTTTTTCTTTCTCAACATCTGACACTTTTGGCATTTTAACAGCTGACTCAGGATTCATATAAGCATTTGATGCTACTTTGATTCTTGTCAACTCTTTGATCTCAGCATCAGTTAAAGGTTTAAATTTCCTCTCCACCTCTCTCTTAGCAGCCTCAAACTTCTTGTTAGGATCTCTGGGAAATAAGAGTTTCTCAGTGATGGGAGGATTGTTGGGATATGAGAAATAAGGAATTTCTCATTGCTGCCGATAGTGAAGCTGGTTCCTGCCGATAGTGTTGCATTGCTGCTGCAGTTGGTTCCTGCCGATAGTATTGTTTTGTTTCTGCCGATAGGGTTGATTGCTGCGGATAGTTATTGTTTGTTATCCGTAGGTTTAGAAAGTTTGTTAGATTTATTTTTAGAAGAGATTGATCTTTATCTCTTCACACGTTTTCTTGTAAGACGGGTTAGGGTTAGGGTTTCTTATTGTTATAAAAGAAACATCCCGTCCATATGTTTAAGACACTTTTTACGATTTCAATATTCAATAACATCTTTCTTAGTTCATAATCTGATCCATAGAGGATCATTGTCGTTTAGAGTTTTCTTCTTTATTATACTTGTTGTTTAGTTTCCGCATAAACACTTGTATATCATACAGAGGTTCTTGTTTAACCAAGCTCAATCTAGCTCGAAGTACTCGATCCTACAAGTGGTATTAGAGCCTGGTAAGGATCTCTGATAAAGAAGAAAAAGTTCGATTTCATATCTCTCAACCCTCTTTCAATGGAAGACGAAATCCCTCAAAACAATGTCATTAACCCTGAAGAACACCAACCCAAACCTTAAACCTCACAAGTCCAAACACAAATCGTCACCACCATGTCCACCAACAATGCTAAATTCCCATATCTGAAGAAAGATGAGTATGAAGTCTGGGCTATGAGAATGGAATATTGGATCACGAACACTGATTACAATCTGTGGAATGTGATTCTTAAGGGAAATAGTAAGAAGAATACTGGAAGGGATAAGGATGGCAATATCTATCATGAGCCACCTGTTACAGCAGAAGAACACCTTGCAGTTCAAAGGGAAACCAAGGCGAGAACCCTTCTACTTTAGGCTATTCCAGAGGATCATATGAGTGATTTTCATCACTTGGATGATGCTAGAAAGATCTGGCATGCTGTAAAAGCCAGATTTGGAGGGAATGATGAATCCAGAAAGATGAGAAAGTCTATGCTCAAACAAGAGTTTCAGGAATTTAAGATTTCTGAGGCTGAGGGAATTCACAAAGGATATGACAGATTCCACAAGATCCTGAGTCAACTCAACCAGTTGAAAGCTAGGCCGGACGATGAAGATTGCAACACTAAGTTTCTGAGGGCTTTACCACCATCTTGGTCTCAGGTTTCCATAACGCTCAAGGCCAAAGGAGGACTGGATTATATGAGCTTTGATGATCTGTACAACAAGTTGAAAACCCTTGAAATTGATATCAAAGGGTATTCCACCTATACACCTCATACTCCAACCCATACTGCTTTTGTTAGTAACTCTGGTACTAACAAAGCATCATATGGAAATAGTCCAACACCATCAACATCATCAATCTCCTACTCACCTGCCACATCAAAAGCTCAGAGCAGATCTGATAATCTTGTAGTGGATGTGCTTCATTCATTTGTTGCTGAGAGTACACCACAACAGAAGATTGTGTATGAAGATTTCAATCAGGTTGATGAATTGGATCTAGAAGAGATGGACTTAAGATGGCAGGTGGCTATGATATCGTTGAAATTGGATAGGTTTGAAAAGAAGGCAGGAAGAAGAGTCAACTTTGATGGACAGGAACCTTCCAGGTTTGACAGAAGGAATGTGAGGTGCTATAAATGTTCTCAAACAGGATATTTTGCCAGGGAATGTACAGATAAGAAGGTAGATGACAAAGCACAATATTCTGCTTTCAAAATTCAAGAGCTGGATTCAGAGGACCCCAAGGCTTTGGTATCTGTGGATTCGATGGTGGACTGGGAGCATCATGAGAAGACGATTGCAAGTGGAGCAGATAAGGTCTATGGGATGATAGCTGGATATGGTGAGAAGAAACAAGTGGCTGGTCAGTTTGGAATGATGGGTCATCCATCTCAGGTACAAAACTGTCCATTTGGTTGTGAATCTATATATGCTAAATTGAAACAGGAATTTGATGATATAGAAAGTGAAAATAAGGATAACTTTATTCAACTTAAGGCTCATAAAAAGGCTGTTAAAACATTAGAACAACAAAAGGTCTGGTATCAACAACAACAGTCTGCTTATGAAGTAAAAATAAAGGTGTTAGAAAGAGATTTAAAAAATGCCACTAATGAGTTTAAACATTCTGAAAGGGAAAAAGCTAAGGTAGTGTTAGAAAATCAAGAGTTACAGTCTAAGCTAGATAATTCCTTAGCTAGATTTGATAAGTGGAAAGACTCATCCAAAAACCTTCACATGCTTATTGATAGTTCTATGTCTACTAAAACTAAAAGAGGTTTAGGGTTCGGTGACCTAATAGGGCCAAATCAGTATTATGACCCTAATGAGTATAGTGTTTTTAACCCGGAACCTGTAGATTATAGAAAACCTGTAAAGTATGTGAAGGAGGGAGGAATGAATGATGTTCCTCCACCCATAACTGGAACATTTAAACCTGCTAATCCTTTTGATGACTTTGATGATTCACAAATGATCTATGGCAAACAGGCAAAGGACTTGCCTAATCTTGATTGTGACTCTAATGAATTTGTCTCTTGTTCTTACAGTGACAAATCTTCAGAAATCAAGACTAATGACTATGCCACATGTGGATCAAGTGACAAGTCAGCTCCAATAAAGTCAGAAGATCTCTCCTCAGAAGTAGCTACTGATGAATCTCACTCAAAGACAGCTGCATTTGAAGATATTTCTTTTGATAGTGTTAAAAACAATAATGTTTCTAGTTGTGGTTCTGTTTCAAATGTTTCTAGTTGTGATTCTGTTTCAAACAATCATGGTTGTGGTTTTAATTCTGTTAAGGATAATTTTGTTTCATGTGTTGGTTTGAATAATTCTGTTTGCAATGAGAAAGTTATTGTGAAGAAAAAGTCCCCTAGAAAGAAATCTTGCTTTGTGTGTCGTAGTTATGATCATCTTATTAAAGACTGTGACTATTATGAAAAACAGATGGGATTATATGCTTGTAAAAATAGGTCTGTATGGAAAAATGTTAATGATATTCCCCCTTATATTCCTCAAGCAGCAAGGAGAACTTCAGTTGCTTCTGGCAAGCCAGTTTCTGCTGGTAAGCCTGTTGCTGCTGAAAAGTTCATTCCTGCCGATAAGCCTGTTCCTGCTGCTCCTGTTCCTGCCGGCAGGATCAATCCTGCTGGTTGGAGAAGCAATATTGCTAGACCTTTCAGCAGACCTACTAGTACTTACTTTCAAAATTATATGAGACCTGTTTGTTTTGACACAATGCACAAGGGAGGGGTAAGATGGAAAACTGCTGTTAAGTCCTCAGCAGGTTGTTCTTGGAAAATCAATAACCAACATATGAAAATGGGGTCCAAGATCAATGGTGGATCTCATCAATCTCTAGGGTTTAATTCTTATTGATCCACTAGGCAGGCTCAAGTCAGCAATGGCTTGAGTCTCTCTTGTATCTAATGTTGTATATGTATTCTTTTTCTCAGGATTTTCCTTTTAGAAGCAAAGATGTTGGAATTGTTGACAGTGGATGTTCCAGGAGTATGACAGGGAATTTGGAAAGATTGCATGACTTTGTACCTTTGAATGGAGGTACTGTGACTTTTGGAGGAGGAGATGGAATAATTTCTGGGAAGGGAACTATCAAAACTGCCAAGCTGGACTTTGAAGATGTGCTTTATGTGAAGGAACTCCAAGACTTCAATTTGTTCTCTGTCTCTCAAATCTGTGACAAGAAGAACAGTGTTCTCATCACTGAGAATGATTGCTTTGTGCTGTCCAAAGACTTCAAGTTGCCTGATGAAAGTCAGGTTGAACTTAAAGTTCCTAGGACTTACAATCTTTATAGCTTCAATCTTAGTGATGTTCAGCCTGAGGGTTCACTTGCTTGTCTGGTAGCAAAAGCTTCAGTGGATGAATCTAATAAATGGCACAGAAGAATGGCCCATGTAAATTTCAAGACCATTAACAAGCTGGCTAAGAATGGTTTGGTTAAAGGGCTTCCTTTGAAGATCTTCTCTAATGAGCACAATTGTGTTTCCTGCAACAAAGGAAAGCAGCACAAAGCTTCATACAAGGCTATAACTGCTGTGAGCAACATCTCTGAGCCTTTGCAGCTTCTTCATATGGATCTTTTTGGTCCTACTTCTATCAGAAGTATTGACCATAAGAACTACTGCCTGGTGGTTACAGATGATTTTAGCAGGTTTTCTTGGACTTTCTTTTTGGGTACTAAAGATGAAACTTATCCAGTTCTTAGGGATTTTATTGCCTTAATAAAAAATCAGCTAAGTAAAAAGGTTAAGTCGATAAGGTGTGATAATGGCATAGAGTTTAAGAATTCTAATCTTATTGAACTCTGTAGGAGTAAGGGGATAAAAAGGGACTATAGTAATACTAGAACTCCACAACAAAATGGGGTTGCAGAAAGGAAAAATAGGACCTTGATAGAAGCAGCTAGGACTATGTTAGCTGAATCTAAGATGCCTACTATGTTTTGGACTGAAGCAGTATGCACTGCTTGTTATGTGTTGAATAGGGTATTGATCCATCCCAAACTAATTATCTTTTATTTCTCTATCACACAAGTCAACCACTTGTGAATGGTCAACCGTAATAAATGATAAAAGACAAACAGTCTCAGAACGAATGCTCATGTGTAGTGTGAACCAGGCAAGTGATCACCCGGATCGTTTCCCAACGAGATGTGAATGGGCAACTGTGAAAAGCTAGGATTAGAGTGATTGATGATTTAGATTTCTTTTGATTTTGCTTTTTTAACAATTCTAAATAACAACTTAAAACAGATATGCACAATAAAATTAAACGCGAATTAATTAACATAAAAACGCGCAACGAAAAATCTAAAATGGGACTAAAAAGTAAAATTTATGAAATTTAAAACCTAAAAATGTAAAATTACTTAAAACTTATTTAAAAACTTAAATTATATTTTTATATTTTTTTTCTAATTATTATTAATTATTTATTTATTTAATTACTTATTAAACTATTTAAATTTATAAAAAATACTAAATGAACAAAGAAAATTCTAAAACTTTTTCTAAAAATATTACTAAGTAAATAGAAACTAAGAAAATTATAAAAATACTTAATTAAAATTTAAAAAGATAAATTCTATTAAATAGAAGCTATCACTTTATTTCTATTTTTTGATTTTCTTAAGGTCTAAAAATGTAATTATATTTTTCCTAGATTAAAAATGACAAAAGAAAATTATGAAAATTAGATTTATATTTTTCTGATTATTTTTCTATTTATTATGATTTAATTACTATTTTAAACTAATTAAAAGATTAAAAATATTAAAACTATTAATAAAAATCTGAAACTTTTTTATAGATTACTCTAAGTTATTACTAAGATGCTAAAAATAAAATGGAAGTGGTAGCTTATTCGGATAAGCTACAATAAGCTACTTAGTGAAATAAGCTTAACTGTGTCTGCTAGTATATAAATAAATAAAGAAACTGATAACACTAAGATACACTTAGCCCAGATGGTGCGCGTGTTCGGTTTGATTTTGACCTGTTTGACCAAGAGGTCACAGGTTCGAATCCGGCTAATGACACTTTTCCTTTTTTATATTTTTGGACTTTTCTCTATTGAAACTTGTTAATGAGCTTATGGTGAGTAACTTTTATAACTAATACGATTTTTAGATCTCAATAATTAAGCCAGAAAAAGCTACTAAAGCTTTTCAGTTGGGCTTTATAAGCTTTTAAAGATTTTGAGTTTAATCAAACAAGCTACAAACTAAGAGAGAAGCTATGAGCTTCTAGCCTAAGTTGTTATGAACTGATAAGCACCTAAAGAAGCTAAAGGTTCAAGAAAACACTGGCTTATAAGCCAGAAAAGCTCAAAAGAGCTTTTGGCTTATTTAAGTCTGCTACTTCCCCTGCACCAGGGCTAAAGTGCCAACTTCGAGGGCTTGTTTAGGGCTTATAGAGATGCACTAAAAATGAACTAAAAATACCCATTATATTTGAGCTTGTGGAGATTAATGATAAAAAGAAATTAGCTTAATCGGGCTTGTGGTGTGTGAGAGAAAATTTCTCAAAGTTTATGAAAAACCACAAGGACTGCACTGATGCAGTCTGCTAACTGAGGTGGGTTTCAACTTGGTGCACAGATATGCATAGGGTCTGGGATTTTGAGGATTCACTAGATGGACTCAGTTGAGTAAGAAAATGCCAAAGTTATGGCTCAAACAAGCTTGAGGCTTGTATTGGCTTATATGAGCTCCTATGTTGACTGATTTTCACTAGGACAATGCAAAGTTGCTAGACTTAGCTATAGGTCTGAACAAAGGTTAAAAATAGCTTATGAGGACTTCTAAAAGCTTGAGCAAAAGTGACCAAATGGTCAAGCTACAGTATATGTGAGATTTAGCTTGTGACAGGCTAGAACCAAACAACCCTTAAGGGTTGACTGCTTTGCTTTTTTGAACTGAAGTGGATGGTTTTAAGCTATGGTATGGAATTTTAACTGATAAATAACTTATATGAGTTATACTGAGCAGGTTTAAAAGCTACAATAAGCAGTTAAATAAGCTTAAGCTAGTGTGACTGTTTTTGACCTTTTTTAGAGTTTTAAGTGAAACTGAATGACAAGGCAGTTTTAAACTAAAGAAACTGATTGAAATATATATATGAACTATTGATAAGCAATAAATGACTGGAATAAGCTACTATAAGCTACTTAACAGTAGAAATAGAAAATTAAGCTAAAACTAAGAAAGAGCTTACAATCGAACTGAGGTTGTGGACCAAAGAACCAAGAACAGAAACAACCTATAGGCTCTCCACAGAACCACTAAACCATAAGCTTCCAGACTTTTAGCTTGTTGACCTCCATGGTAGCTTATTTGACCAGAGTTGACCTTCGTTGATTGTTTTTGGTATTTTTGATTTTCTATCACTAAACTTGTTTTAACTATTACTAATAGCTTATATAAGCTATATAGGAGCTTATGTGAGCCTAACAGTCCAATACATTACACAATAACAACAATTAAGCTTAATGATGATCTTGAAATAAAAGCAGAATTGCATATACTGAAATAGATATGGAAGCTTGAAATTGATTGATGAAAAAGTTGAAATTACACTTGCTTACACTAATACAAAGCTTAAAAGCTTGAAATTTAACTGAATTAAGAAACTATGATTTAAACGACAACATGAAATTCTAAATTAACTAACTTTTTTTTCCTTCATGCTCCTCTTGTATTTATAGCTGAGAATTAGGGTTTCCAGCATCATTGTCATCATTTCCCACCATTCACCTTAGCTTTTGGTCCACTCTCCATGTGCCACGTATTTTTGGCGGGAAAATTGAGTTAGTGGGAAAATTGCTCATGGCAGGTAATGAGTAGTGAGGAAGAAGCATTTAATGCTTAGGACATGTAGCAGGGATAAGGGGAAGAGATAAGGGGTGGGTGTGTCAGGATAAGGGTGGTGGATGGTGGTGGTATTGAAGGGCGGTTTTGGTTTAGTGGTATGGTGGGAAAGGGAAGGTTTGACCGAAGTCAAACCTTCGATTTAGCTAAAAAGGATGGATTCGGGTTAAGATTTGGGCTTGGGTTATTCATTGGGCTGGGCAAGGATAAATGGGATGGGTTGGGTTAATGATGGTTTTGTTATTTGTTTTGGATCCGGTTTGTTATAGTTAAATCACAAGGACCATTCTTGTAATTCCTGAAATTTTGAGGACCAAACTTGCACATCTTCCAATAATACACCAAGGTTAAATCCTGTCATGTTTCAATAATCCAGGGACCATATATGATGTTTCCAAAAAATAATATTTCCCAGGGATCATTTTTGCAAATTCTGAAAGTGCAGGGACCAAACTTGTAATTTATTCAAACTTTTCACCAAAGGACTAAATATGATAATTTATGATTTAAAAAGGACCTTTGGTGACTTTTCTTACAAAACAAATGCTTAAGGACTAATTTTGACAAGATTTGAAACTTGAGGGACTGAAACTGCCAATTTTGCAAACTTTGTTCGTTTTTCAATTGTTTTTAAACATTTTGCATCTGAAACATATAAAACACAATTCTGGGATAATTTCAGTATTATGATGCATTTCTGAGTGTTTTTGGATGTTTTGGCAGCTCAGATTAGGTAAAAATGATTAGTATTTAGACACTCATCAATCCCCCACACTAAACTATTGCTAGTCCCTAGAAATCTTTTATGAAGTTTTAATGGATTTTTCTCTTTACCAAAAGCCATTGCTTCTGGAGTAGCCAATGTTTTAGTATGTGATACTTTGGTACAATGATAACCAAATGATTTTGAGCAAATCATCAGCTGTCAACGGTTTTGATTTGTCTTTACCAAAAGCCGTTTGCTTCTGGACTAGCCAACTCTTAGATAAATTACAACTATTATCTTTGGTAAGCTGATTACCAATCATGGTTTTTCTACTGCCTTTACCACAAGCCATAACCTTGCGGGCTAGTCAACTCTTCACTTATTAAGATATGGTGAGTCGAATACCATACAATTTTTGGCAAATTGTAAGCCATAAACGGATTTGATATATCTTTACCAAGAGCCGTTTGCTCTCGGACTAGCCAATCCTTATGTGGGTTAGACATGGCAGACTGATAACCATTTATTGCGTTCTAAGTGAGAAATTTTTTTTAAAATTTTGGCTAAAATGGGGGTGCTAGATGGTACATTTGATCAAATTCGCAAGAATTCCCCCCCACACCTAGAACTGAATATTGCCCTCAATATTCAAAGAACCGGTTGTTAAACCAACACTTAGAACGTGAAAGGGAAATACTAATAGCCATTTATTTTATATACACACACATTTTTTTTTTTTTTTTTTTTTTTTTTTTTTTTTTTTTTTTACTTAAATTTACATATATACAACATGTGGGGCATCTCCCCCACACTAGGGTGAAACATGGGTGAAAACCCATATTTTGCTACTGTTTTTATTAACCGAGTCGCTAGCTTGACTCGACCCCAAATTGAGTTGATTCCTCCCGAACAGTCAGGTTTATCACGCAAGCTAACCGCTTGTGAACGGCCAACCGTAACAAAGGGCTCCTGAACAGCCCGGGAGAAAAAGCAATTTAAAAGTTTATGGGGAAGTAAGTGGAAGAGACCATCTCCATCGGACTTTCATTCAAGATGCTTGGATAACCAATTGAGCATAAGAAAGTTCCACACCGATGAGATAAATCTGGCATTAAACCAATGTTATATGGACAATGCCGGGGTCAAAAGTAATATCCTCACTCCCAAATGAGTGAAAGATAGGGGAAATCACCGGGTAGGTGAAGGGAAGAAGAGAGATCTGAACAGCAATTAAGATAAGAACTTCCTCCTCAAGAATTGCATTTTCAAGTGGAGGAGGCAAGTCCTTAATCTTGATCTCCGGAAATTTATCAGTTTCCTCATTATGAAGTTGTTTTGGTGGAAGAGGGGAAGATGAATCTTCGTTTAACAAATTTTCTAGAAAAAGAATGTCCCCCTCAGGATCAAGATAGTTATCATCAACCTCATGCGGAGGTGAACTATCTACAGCGAGAAAAGCATCGACTTCATCCCAAAAGGGATCACTTCCCTCAACCGAAGTGAGAGAAGGGGAAGAGTCGGCTATGATATGTTGAGAAGATGTGGTGGGATCCCCACTCACAGAATTATGAAAATAACCAAGATTTTCTTGAGAGTATTCCTTTGAAGTAATGTCAATGACATCGATTCGGTTCACCGATGCAGAATTTATAATTTGAGGAGTACTTTGAAGTTTGATCATGGTTAAAAGTAACAGCTTCGTTATCCACACGCAAGGTAATCTCATGCTTAAATACATCAATCAGAGCATGGCCCGTTTTTAGGAATCCTCTTCCAAGAATTAGAGGAACCTTTTGATCTGCGTCGAAGTCAACAACCACAAAGTCAGCTGGAAAATGGAACTTTCCTATTTTCACAAATACATCTTCGGCAATGCCGCAGGGATGAGTTATGGTTCGATCTGCAAGCTCAAGAGTCATGCAGGTAGGAGTAAGAGCCGGAAGAGAAAGTTTCTTCCATACTGAATGAGGCATCAGGTTGATGCTTGCACCTAGATCTGCTAAGGCATAGCATTCAACCATTCCCGGAAATACACAAGGTAGTAGAAACTTTTCAGGATCTCCAAGCTTCTCCGGAAGCTTTTTCAAGATAACCGCTGAGCAGTTCTCATTTACTGGAGTTTTAGCCATTTCAATCAGTTTTTCCTTGTTGCTTAACAAGTGTTTGATTGTTGATGCAAATTTGGGCATCAGAATGATAGCATCCGCAAAACTTATGTCAAAATGTAATTCTTTAAAGATTTGAAAGAATTTGTCCATTTGTTGACTAGCCTTCTCACGGAGCTTTTTTTCATTTAAGCGCGATGGGTAAGGAATGTAAGGTTTGGATTTAGGAGCAATGACTTCAGGAGTCTCAAAGACAACTCCTGGTTTGGATTTTTTCGGGACTACCGGAGGATGGACATGTGCTGTACTTTGTGGGCCTGGAATTGGCACTTTGTCCGTTCTATCCTCCGTCTCTTTTTCCATTTCAAACAACGGAGGAGGAATAGGGCCAGCTGGCCCCTCATAAGAAGCACCACTCCGAGTGGTGATAGCTTTGACGAAAGTGGTATCTTCATCATCATCACTGTCATCAAGTACACTGACAGGAACAGCATTGAGCATTTCGGAATAATATCTGGCTGATCTTTGCTCACTAAGTTTGGTTGACAAACTTTTAACCGTAAATCGTGAAAGAGTAGGATCGATTCTAGACGGCTGAGGAGCAATTATGGGTGTAGATTTTTGGATGACAGAAGGTTGGATGACCGAAGGTTGGACGTATTTAGCACTTCCATTGTTAGTGGGAAGTACCGGGTCCTTTATCACCTTGAATTCAACATGAGATTTACCACTACGTGTATTGACAGCTTTGAGTTCACCCCTTGGGTTGACAACAGTGTTACTTGGGAGACCTCTCGAGGTAGAAGGTATATCAGTTAAAGACTTTTTGATCTGGTTTAATTGGGCAACCAATAACTGGTTTGTCTTACGTTGTGTCTTATTTGTTTCCTCTTGGGTTTTCATGAATTGCATAAGCAACTCATCTGAGGACGTCTGATTTCGGTTTGAACCTTGGTTTTGATTAAAATTTGGACCACGGTTTTGGTTAAAATTACCCTGATTCTGACCTCGGTTTTGATTGAAATTTTGGGAATTGTGAAAATTTTGTCCCTGATTTTGAACAAAGCGATTTTGATTATTCTGATTTGGCACGGGTGGAAAACCAGGTGGGACCATAGCATTCGGTGCTCGGTACTGAGTCTCAGCATGCGGACGGTATTGATTTTGGTTTACTGCAGCTACGTGAGCTGGGTAAAGAGAAGCATCGGTTGCTTGACAATCATAATACGCATGTGGGCCACCACAAGTTTCACACACTTTGTTTATTGCTTTAATTTGTTCTGGTTTGTGAATTTCACTCTTCAATTCTTTCATTTCCTTCATCATACAACGCATTGTGTCCGTTAGAGCGGCTAACTCAGGTGAGTTACCGGATGAAGAAGCAGTAGGAGTGACAGGAACATTCACTTTGTTTCTAGAAATAGGAACTTTTGATTTATTTTCACAAATTTCAACCACCTCTCTAGGTTTACGATTCAAGATATTGCCACCGGAGGCTGCGTTAAGTGCATCTTGATCGTTTTTGGTTAACCCATTATAAAACGTATTTATCTGCTGTAACACTTTGAAATCGTGATGTGGGCATTTTCTTAGGAGATCTTTAAATCTGTCCCATGCCTCTCCGAAATTTTCATCAAAACCTTGACGAAATCCAGCAATTTCATTTTTTAAATTCGTCGTCTTTGATGGAGGGAAGAAATAATTTACAAATTTCTTAACGAGATCTTCCCAGGTTTCAATGGATCGAGGGGGTTCTTTATCCAGCCAAATCCGGGCTGCCCCCTCAAGTGAGAATGGAAATAGCATCAATTTGATCACTGTTTGCGGCACATTTTTGTAATTAATTGTAGAGGTCAGTTTGTTGAACCAACGAATGTGTGCATAAGGATCCTCTCGTTCAAACCCGTGAAATTGGTTTGTGGACACGAGCTGAATCAAATGTGTTTTCAGTTCAAAATGATCAGAATCGATGACTGGTAAAACGATGGCATCTCCATAACCCTCGGTGGGTGCCTGGAGCATTTCAGCCATGGTGCGTTCGTCTGCCATATTTTCAGTGAGAATAGTACGAATCTCGGGTTCGACTATTTGGGCAGCACGTCTACGATTACGTCTTCTCGGAATATCTACGAGTTCACGTAAAGGGCTTGATGACGTGGAAGAACGAGTGCGCATGCACTAAGTAAAATATTTTAATTAAATCAAGAACGAAGTAAAACACAAGTGAACTTAAACCAATAATCAACAAGCGTACAGTAGCTCTCTAAAAGATAAACGCACAGAGTGGCGGAGAAGCAAAGGTGGGCAATTAAGCTCCTTAAAAACCCGCTTCTTTCAGTCCGACAATTTAATGTCAGACTATCCTTAAACCTCCGTTAGAGTTTGTTTATCAATTAAAGGTGAGCCGATATTCGCAAGTGATACAAAGGCAAGTTTTAAATCTTTGGTTTGGGAACTTATTATGGTCGTACCCCCAGTTAGGTAGTACTCAGTCTTGGTTCTTGATGGTAATTTTTTATTGTTATTTATTATTAACAAAGAAAACGGAAATTATTTTTGGTGTTTTTATTTTTATATGATAATAATAATAATAATATATATAGAAAAGAAAAAGAAAAAATATTTTTGTATTTCATATTGTTTTTGAGAAATAGGAACTTCTAGAAGAAGGATCTCGAATCACTAATCGCTAAAATTCTTCACAATAGTCACAGCACACCTCCCCGGCAGCGGCGCCAAAATTTGATCCGTCCCAAACTAATTATCTTTTATTTCTCTATCACACAAGTCAACCACTTGTGAATGGTCAACCGTAATAAATGATAAAAGACAAACAGTCTCAGAACGAATGCTCGTGTGTAGTGTGAAACCAGGCAAGTGATCACCCGGATCGTTTCCCAACGAGATGTGAATGGGCAACTGTGAAAAGCTAGGATTAGAGTGATTGATGATTTAGATTGCTTTTGATTTTGCTTTTTTAACAATTCTAAATAACAACTTAAAACAGATATGCACAATAAAATTAAACGCGAATTAATTAACCTAAAAACGCGCAACGAAAAATCTAAAATGGGACTAAAAAGTAAAATTTATGAAATTTAAAACCTAAAAATGTAAAATGACTTAAAACTTATTTAAAAACTTAAATTATATTTTTATATTTTTTTTTCTAATTATTATTAATTATTTTTTTATTTAATTACTTATTAAACTATTTAAATTTATAAAAAAATAATAAATGAACAAAGAAAATTCTAAAACTTTTTCTAAAAATATTACTAAGTAAATAGAAACTAAGAAAATTATAAAAATGAAAATTACTTAATTAAAATTTAAAAAGATAAATTCTATTAAATAGAAGCTATCACTTTATTTCTATTTTTTGATTTTCTTAAGGTCTAAAAATGTAATTATATTTTTCCTAGATTAAAAATGACAAAAGAAAATTATGAAAATTAGATTTATATTTTTCTGATTATTTTTCTATTTATTATGATTTAATTACTATTTTAAACTAATTAAAAGATTAAAAATATTAAAACTATTAATAAAAATCTGAAACTTTTTTATAGATTACTCTAAGTTATTACTAAGATGCTAAAAATAAAATGGAAGTGGTAGCTTATTCGGATAAGCTACAATAAGCTACTTAGTGAAATAAGCTTAACTGTGTCTGCTAGTATATAAATAAATAAAGAAACTGATAACACTAAGATACACTTAGCCCAGATGGTGCGCGTGTTCGGTTTGATTTTGACCTGTTTGACCAAGAGGTCACAGGTTCGAATCCGGCTAATGACACTTTTCCTTTTTTATATTTTTGGACTTTTCTCTATTGAAACTTGTTAATGAGCTTATGGTGAGTAACTTTTATAACTAATACGATTTTTAGATCTCAATAATTAAGCCAGAAAAAGCTACTAAAGCTTTTCAGTTGGGCTTTATAAGCTTTTAAAGATTTTGAGTTTAATCAAACAAGCTACAAACTAAGAGAGAAGCTATGAGCTTCTAGCCTAAGTTGTTATGAACTGATAAGCACCTAAAGAAGCTAAAGGTTCAAGAAAACACTGGCTTATAAGCCAGAAAAGCTCAAAAGAGCTTTTGGCTTATTTAAGTCTGCTACTTCCCCTGCACCAGGGCTAAAGTGCCAACTTCGAGGGCTTGTTTAGGGCTTATAGAGATGCACTAAAAATGAACTAAAAATACCCATTATATTTGAGCTTGTGGAGATTAATGATCAAAAGAAATTAGCTTAATTGGGCTTGTGGTATGTGAGAGAAAATTTCTCAAAGTTTATGAAAAACCACAAGGACTGCACTGATGCAGTCTGCTAACTGAGGTGGGTTTCAACTTGGTGCACAGATATGCATAGGGTCTGGGATTTTGAGGATTCACTAGATGGACTCAGTTGAGTAAGAAAATGCCAAAGTTATGGCTCAAACAAGCTTGAGGCTTGTATTGGCTTATATGAGCTCCTATGTTGACTGATTTTCACTAGGACAATGCAAAGTTGCTAGACTTAGCTATAGGTCTGAACAAAGGTTAAAAATAGCTTATGAGGACTTCTAAAAGCTTGAGCAAAAGTGACCAAATGGTCAAGCTACAGTATCTGTGAGATTTAGCTTGTGACAGGCTAGAACCAAACAACCCTTAAGGGTTGACTGCTTTGCTTTTTTGAACTGAAGTGGATGGTTTTAAGCTATGGTATGGAATTTTAACTGATAAATAACTTATATGAGTTATACTGAGCAGGTTTAAAAGCTACAATAAGCAGTTAAATAAGCTTAAGCTAGTGTGACTGTTTTTGACCTTTTTTAGAGTTTTAAGTGAAACTGAATGACAAGGCAGTTTTAAACTAAAGAAACTGATTGAAATATATATATGAACTATTGATAAGCAATAAATGACTGGAATAAGCTACTATAAGCTACTTAACAGTAGAAATAGAAAATTAAGCTAAAACTAAGAAAGAGCTTACAATCGAACTGAGGTTGTGGACCAAAGAACCAAGAACAGAAACAACCTATAGGCTCTCCACAGAACCACTAAACCATAAGCTTCCAGACTTTTAGCTTGTTGACCTCCATGGTAGCTTATTTGACCAGAGTTGACCTTCGTTGACTGTTTTTGGTATTTTTGATTTTCTATCACTAAACTTGTTTTAACTATTACTAATAGCTTATATAAGCTATATAGGAGCTTATGTGAGCCTAACAGTCCAATACATTACACAATAACAACAATTAAGCTTAATGATGATCTTGAAATAAAAGCAGAATTGCATATACTGAAATAGATATGGAAGCTTGAAATTGATTGATGAAAAAGTTGAAATTACACTTGCTTACACTAATACAAAGCTTAAAAGCTTGAAATTTAACTGAATTAAGAAACTATGATTTAAACGACAACATGAAATTCTAAATTAACTAACTTTTTTTTCCTTCATGCTCCTCTTGTATTTATAGCTGAGAATTAGGGTTTCCAGCATCATTGTCATCATTTCCCACCATTCACCTTAGCTTTTGGTCCACTCTCCATGTGCCATGTATTTTTGGCGGGAAAATTGAGTTAGTGGGAAAATTGCTCATGGCAGGTAATGAGTAGTGAGGAAGAAGCATTTAATGCTTAGGACATGTAGCAGGGATAAGGGGAAGAGATAAGGGGTGGGTGTGTCAGGATAAGGGTGGTGGATGGTGGTGGTATTGAAGGGCGGTTTTGGTTTAGTGGTATGGTGGGAAAGGGAAGGTTTGACCGAAGTCAAACCTTCGATTTAGCTAAAAAGGATGGATTCGGGTTAAGATTTGGGCTTGGGTTATTCATTGGGCTGGGCAAGGATAAATGGGATGGGTTGGGTTAATGATGGTTTTGTTATTTGTTTTGGATCCGGTTTGTTATAGTTAAATCACAAGGACCATTCTTGTAATTCCTGAAATTTTGAGGACCAAACTTGCACATCTTCCAATAATACACCAAGGTTAAATCCTGTCATGTTTCAATAATCCAGGGACCATATATGATGTTTCCAAAAAATAATATTTCCCAGGGATCATTTTTGCAAATTCTGAAAGTGCAGGGACCAAACTTGTAATTTATTCAAACTTTTCACCAAAGGACTAAATATGATAATTTATGATTTAAAAAGGACCTTTGGTGACTTTTCTTACAAAACAAATGCTTAGGGACTAATTTTGACAAGATTTGAAACTTGAGGGACTGAAACTGCCAATTTTTCAAACTTTGTTCGTTTTTCAATTGTTTTTAAACATTTTGCATCTGAAACATATAAAACACAATTCTGGGATAATTTCAGTATTATGATGCATTTCTGAGTGTTTTTGGATGTTTTGGCAGCTCAGATTAGGTAAAAATGATTAGTATTTAGACACTCATCAATCCCCCACACTAAACTATTGCTAGTCCCTAGCAATCTTTTATGAAGTTTTAATGGATTTTTCTCTTTACCAAAAGCCATTGCTTCTGGAGTAGCCAATGTTTTAGTATGTGATACTTTGGTACAATGATAACCAAATGATTTTGAGCAAATCATCAGCTGTCAACGGTTTTGATTTGTCTTTACCAAAAGCCGTTTGCTTCTGGACTAGCCAACTCTTAGATAAATTACAACTATTATCTTTGGTGAGCTGATTACCAATCATGGTTTTTCTACTGCCTTTACCACAAGCCATAACCTTGCGGGCTAGTCAACTCTTCACTTATGAAGATATGGTGAGTCGAATACCATACAATTTTTGGCAAATTGTAAGCCATAAACGGATTTGATATATCTTTACCAAGAGCCGTTTGCTCTCGGACTAGCCAATCCTTATGTGGGTTAGACATGGCGGACTGATAACCATTTATTGTGTTCTAAGTGAGAAATTTTTTTTAAAATTTTGGCTAAAATGGGGGTGCTAGATGGTACATTTGATCAAATTCGCAAGAATTCCCCCCCACACCTAGAACTGAATATTGCCCTCAATATTCAAAGAACCGGTTGTTAAACCAACACTTAGAACGTGAAAGGGAAATACTAATAGCCATTTATTTTATATACACACACATTTTTTTTTTTTTTTTTTTTTTTTTTTTTTTTTTTTTTACTTAAATTTACATATATACAACATGTGGGGCATCTCCCCCACACTAGGGTGAAACATGGGTGAAAACCCATATTTTGCTACTGTTTTTATTAACCGAGTCGCTAGCTTGACTCGACCCCAAATTGAGTTGATTCCTCCCGAACAGTCAGGTTTATCACGCAAGCTAACCGCTTGTGAACGGCCAACCGTAACAAAGGGCTCCTGAACAGCCCGGGAGAAAAAGCAATTTAAAAGTTTATGGGGAAGTAAGTGGAAGAGACCATCTCCATCGGACTTTCATTCAAGATGCTTGGATAACCAATTGAGCATAAGAAAGTTCCACACCGATGAGATAAATCTGGCATTAAACCAATGTTATATGGACAATGCCGGGGTCAAAAGTAATATCCTCACTCACAAATGAGTGAAAGATAGGGGAAATCACCGGGTAGGTGAAGGGAAGAAGAGAGATCTGAACAGCAATTAAGATAAGAACTTCCTCCTCAAGAATTGCATTTTCAAGTGGAGGAGGCAAGTCCTTAATCTTGATCTCCGGAAATTTATCAGTTTCCTCATTATGAAGTTGTTTTGGTGGAAGAGGGGAAGATGAATCTTCGTTTAACAAATTTTCTAGAAAAAGAATGTCCCCCTCAGGATCAAGATAGTTATCATCAACCTCATGCGGAGGTGAACTATCTACAGCGAGAAAAGCATCGACTTCATCCCAAAAGGGATCACTTCCCTCAACCGAAGTGAGAGAAGGGGAAGAGTCGGCTATGATATGTTGAGAAGATGTGGTGGGATCCCCACTCACAGAATTATGAAAATAACCAAGATTTTCTTGAGAGTATTCCTTTGAAGTAATGTCAATGACATCGATTCGGTTCACCGATGCAGAATTATAATTTGAGGAGTACTTTGAAGTTTGATCATGGTTAAAAGTAACAGCTTCGTTATCCACACGCAAGGTAATCTCATGCTTAAATACATCAATCAGAGCATGGCCCGTTTTTAGGAATCCTCTTCCAAGAATTAGAGGAACCTTTTGATTTGCGTCGAAGTCAACAACCACAAAGTCAGCTGGAAAATGGAACTTTCCTATTTTCACAAATACATCTTCGGCAATGCCGCAGGGATGAGTTATGGTTCGATCTGCAAGCTCAAGAGTCATGCAGGTAGGAGTAAGAGCCGGAAGAGAAAGTTTCTTCCATACTGAATGAGGCATCAGGTTGATGCTTGCACCTAGATCTGCTAAGGCATAGCATTCAACCATTCCCGGAAATACACAAGGTAGTAGAAACTTTCCAGGATCTCCAAGCTTCTCCGGAAGCTTTTTCAAGATAACCGCTGAGCAGTTCTCATTTACTGGAGTTTTAGCCATTTCAATCAGTTTTTCCTTGTTGCTTAACAAGTGTTTGATTGTTGATGCAAATTTGGGCATCAGAATGATAGCATCCGCAAAACTTATGTCAAAATGTAATTCTTTAAAGATTTGAAAGAATTTGTCCATTTGTTGACTAGCCTTCTCACGGAGCTTTTGTTCATTTAAGCGCGATGGGTAAGGAATGTAAGGTTTGGATTTAGGAGCAATGACTTCAGGAGTCTCAAAGAAAACTCCTGGTTTGGATTTTTTCGGGACTACCGGAGGATGGACATGTGCTGTACTTTGTGGGCCTGGAATTGGCACTTTGTCCGTTCTATCCTCCGTCTCTTTTTCCATTTCAAACAACGGAGGAGGAATAGGGCCAGCTGGCCCCTCATAAGAAGCACCACTCCGAGTGGTGATAGCTTTGACGAAAGTGGTATCTTCATCATCATCACTGTCATCAAGTACACTGACAGGAACAGCATTGAGCATTTCGGAATAATATCTGGCTGATCTTTGCTCACTAAGTTTGGTTGACAAACTTTTAACCGTAAATCGTGAAAGAGTAGGATCGATTCTAGACGGCTGAGGAGCAATTGTGGGTGTAGATTTTTGGATGACAGAAGGTTGGATGACCGAAGGTTGGACGTATTTAGCACTTCCATTGTTAGTGGGAAGTACCGGGTCCTTTATCACCTTGAATTCAACATGAGATTTACCACTACGTGTATTGACAGCTTTGAGTTCACCCCTTGGGTTGACAACAGTGTTACTTGGGAGACCTCCCGAGGTAGAAGGTATATCAGTTAAAGACTTTTTGATCTGGTTTAATTGGGCAACCAATAACTGGTTTGTCTTACGTTGTGTCTTATTTGTTTCCTCTTGGGTTTTCATGAATTGCATAAGCAACTCATCTGAGGACGTCTGATTTCGGTTTGAACCTTGGTTTTGATTAAAATTTGGACCACGATTTTGGTTAAAATTACCCTGATTCTGACCTCGGTTTTGATTGAAATTTTGGGAATTGTGAAAATTTTGTCCCTGATTTTGAACAAAGCGATTTTGATTATTCTGATTTGGCACGGGTGGAAAACCAGGTGGGACCATAGCATTCGGTGCTCGGTACTGAGTCTCAGCATGCGGACGGTATTGATTTTGGTTTACTGCAGCTACGTGAGCTGGGTAAAGAGAAGCATCGGTTGCTTGACAATCATAATACGCATGTGGGCCACCACAAGTTTCACACACTTTGTTTATTGCTTTAATTTGTTCTGGTTTGTGAATTTCACTCTTCAATTCTTTCATTTCCTTCATCATACAACGCATTGTGTCCGTTAGAGCGGCTAACTCAGGTGAGTTACCGGATGAAGAAGCAGTAGGAGTGACAGGAACATTCACTTTGTTTCTAGAAATAGGAACTTTTGATTTATTTTCACAAATTTCAACCACCTCTCTAGGTTTACGATTCAAGATATTGCCACCGGAGGCTGCGTTAAGTGCATCTTGATCGTTTTTGGTTAACCCATTATAAAACGTATTTATCTGCTGTAACACATTGAAATCGTGATGTGGGCATTTTCTTAGGAGATCTTTAAATCTGTCCCATGCCTCTCCGAAATTTTCATCAAAACCTTGACGAAATCCAGCAATTTCATTTTTTAAATTCGTCGTCTTTGATGGAGGGAAGAAATAATTTACAAATTTCTTAACGAGATCTTCCCAGGTTTCAATGGATCGAGGGGGTTCTTTATCCAGCCAAATCCGGGCTGCCCCCTCAAGTGAGAATGGAAATAGCATCAATTTGATCACTGTTTGCGGTACATTTTTGTAATTAATTGTAGAGGTCAGTTTGTTGAACCAACGAATGTGTGCATAAGGATCCTCTCGTTCAAACCCGTGAAATTGGTTTGTGGACACGAGCTGAATCAAATGTGTTTTCAGTTCAAAATGATCAGAATCGATGACTGGTAAAACGATGGCATCTCCATAACCCTCGGTGGGTGCCTGGAGCATTTCAGCCATGGTGCGTTCGTCTGCCATATTTTCAGTGAGAACAGTACGAATCTCGGGTTTGACTATTTGGGCAGCACGTCTACGATTACGTCTTCTCGGAATATCTACGAGTTCACGTAAAGGGCTTGATGACGTGGAAGAACGAGTGCGCATGCACTAAGTAAAATATTTTAATTAAATCAAGAACGAAGTAAAACACAAGTGAACTTAAACCAATAATCAACAAGCGTACGGTAGCTCTCTAAAAGATAAACGCACAGAGTGGCGGAGAAGCAAAGGTGGGCAATTAAGCTCCTTAAAAACCCGCTTCTTTCAGTCCGACAATTTAATGTCAGACTATCCTTAAACCTCCGTTAGAGTTTGTTTATCAATTAAAGGTGAGCCGATATTCGCAAGTGATACAAAGGCAAGTTTTAAATCTTTGGTTTGGGAACTTATTATGGTCGTACCCCCAGTTAGGTAGTACTCAGTCTTGGTTCTTGATGGTAATTTTTTATTGTTATTTATTATTAACAAAGAAAACGGAAATTATTTTTGGTGTTTTTATTTTTATATGATAATAATAATAATAATATATATAGAAAAGAAAAAGAAAAAATATTTTTGTATTTTATATTGTTTTTGAGAAATAGGAACTTCTAGAAGAAGGATCTCGAATCACTAATCGCTAAAATTCTTCACAATAGTCGCAGCACACCTCCCCGGCAGCGGCGCCAAAATTTGATCTGTCCCAAACTAATTATCTTTTATTTCTCTATCACACAAGTCAACCACTTGTGAATGGTCAACCGTAATAAATGATAAAAGACAAACAGTCTCAGAACGAATGCTCGTGTGTAGTGTGAAACCAGGCAAGTGATCACCCGGATCGTTTCCCAACGAGATGTGAATGGGCAACTGTGAAAAGCTAGGATTAGAGTGATTGATGATTTAGATTGCTTTTGATTTTGCTTTTTTAACAATTCTAAATAACAACTTAAAACAGATATGCACAATAAAATTAAACGCGAATTAATTAACCTAAAAACGCGCAACGAAAAATCTAAAATGGGACTAAAAAGTAAAATTTATGAAATTTAAAACCTAAAAATGTAAAATGACTTAAAACTTATTTAAAAACTTAAATTATATTTTTATATTTTTTTTTTCTAATTATTATTAATTATTTATTTATTTAATTACTTATTAAACTATTTAAATTTATAAAAAATACTAAATGAACAAAGAAAATTCTAAAACTTTTTCTAAAAATATTACTAAGTAAATAGAAACTAAGAAAATTATAAAAATGAAAATTACTTAATTAAAATTTGAAAAGATAAATTCTATTAAATAGAAGCTATCACTTTATTTCTATTTTTTGATTTTCTTAAGGTCTAAAAATGTAATTATATTTTTCCTAGATTAAAAATGACAAAAGAAAATTATGAAAATTAGAGTTATATTTTTCTGATTATTTTTCTATTTATTATGATTTAATTACTATTTTAAACTAATTAAAAGATTAAAAATATTAAAACTATTAATAAAAATCTGAAACTTTTTTATAGATTACTCTAAGTTATTACTAAGATGCTAAAAATAAAATGGAAGTGGTAGCTTATTCGGATAAGCTACAATAAGCTACTTAGTGAAATAAGCTTAACTGTGTCTGCTAGTATATAAATAAATAAAGAAACTGATAACACTAAGATACACTTAGCCCAGATGGTGCGCGTGTTCGGTTTGATTTTGACCTGTTTGACCAAGAGGTCACAGGTTCGAATCCGGCTAATGACACTTTTCCTTTTTTATATTTTTGGACTTTTCTCTATTGAAACTTGTTAATGAGCTTATGGTGAGTAACTTTTATAACTAATACGATTTTTAGATCTCAATAATTAAGCCAGAAAAAGCTGCTAAAGCTTTTCAGTTGGGCTTTATAAGCTTTTAAAGATTTTGAGTTTAATCAAACAAGCTACAAACTAAGAGAGAAGCTATGAGCTTCTAGCCTAAGTTGTTATGAACTGATAAGCACCTAAAGAAGCTAAAGGTTCAAGAAAACACTGGCTTATAAGCCAGAAAAGCTCAAAAGAGCTTTTGGCTTATTTAAGTCTGCTACTTCCCCTGCACCAGGGCTAAAGTGCCAACTTCGAGGGCTTGTTTAGGGCTTATAGAGATGCACTAAAAATGAACTAAAAATACCCATTATATTTGAGCTTGTGGAGATTAATGATAAAAAGAAATTAGCTTAATCGGGCTTGTGGTGTGTGAGAGAAAATTTCTCAAAGTTTATGAAAAACCACAAGGACTGCACTGATGCAGTCTGCTAACTGAGGTGGGTTTCAACTTGGTGCACAGATATGCATAGGGTCTGGGATTTTGAGGATTCACTAGATGGGCTCAGTTGAGTAAGAAAATGCCAAAGTTATGGCTCAAACAAGCTTGAGGCTTGTATTGGCTTATATGAGCTCCTATGTTGACTGATTTTCACTAGGACAATGCAAAGTTGCTAGACTTAGCTATAGGTCTGAACAAAGGTTAAAAATAGCTTATGAGGACTTCTAAAAGCTTGAGCAAAAGTGACCAAATGGTCAAACTACAGTATCTGTGAGATTTAGCTTGTGACAGGCTAGAACCAAACAACCCTTAAGGGTTGACTGCTTTGCTTTTTTGAACTGAAGTGGATGGTTTTAAGCTATGGTATGGAATTTTAACTGATAAATAACTTATATGAGTTATACTGAGCAGGTTTAAAAGCTACAATAAGCAGTTAAATAAGCTTAAGCTAGTGTGACTGTTTTTGACCTTTTTTAGAGTTTTAAGTGAAATTGAATGACAAGGCAGTTTTAAACTAAAGAAACTGATTGAAATATATATATGAACTATTGATAAGCAATAAATGACTGGAATAAGCTACTATAAGCTACTTAACAGTAGAAATAGAAAATTAAGCTAAAACTAAGAAAGAGCTTACAATCGAACTGAGGTTGTGGACCAAAGAACCAAGAACAGAAACAACCTATAGGCTCTCCACAGAACCACTAAACCATAAGCTTCCAGACTTTTAGCTTGTTGACCTCCATGGTAGCTTATTTGACCAGAGTTGACCTTCGTTGACTGTTTTTGGTATTTTTGATTTTCTATCACTAAACTTGTTTTAACTATTACTAATAGCTTATATAAGCTATATAGGAGCTTATGTGAGCCTAACAGTCCAATACATTACACAATAACAACAATTAAGCTTAATGATGATCTTGAAATAAAAGCAGAATTGCATATACTGAAATAGATATGGAAGCTTGAAATTGATTGATGAAAAAGTTGAAATTACACTTGCTTACACTAATACAAAGCTTAAAAGCTTGAAATTTAACTGAATTAAGAAACTATGATTTAAACGACAACATGAAATTCTAAATTAACTAACTTTTTTTTCCTTCATGCTCCTCTTGTATTTATAGCTGAGAATTAGGGTTTCCAGCATCATTGTCATCATTTCCCACCATTCACCTTAGCTTTTGGTCCACTCTCCATGTGCCACGTATTTTTGGCGGGAAAATTGAGTTAGTGGGAAAATTGCTCATGGCAGGTAATGAGTAGTGAGGAAGAAGCATTTAATGCTTAGGACATGTAGCAGGGATAAGGGGAAAAGATAAGGGGTGGGTGTGTCAGGATAAGGGTGGTGGATGGTGGTGGTATTGAAGGGCGGTTTTGGTTTAGTGGTATGGTGGGAAAGGGAAGGTTTGACCGAAGTCAAACCTTCGATTTAGCTAAAAAGGATGGATTCGGGTTAAGATTTGGGCTTGGGTTATTCATTGGGCTGGGCTAGGATAAATGGGATGGGTTGGGTTAATGATGGTTTTGTTATTTGTTTTGGATCCGGTTTGTTATAGTTAAATCACAAGGACCATTCTTGTAATTCCTGAAATTTTGAGGACCAAACTTGCACATCTTCCAATAATACACCAAGGTTAAATCCTGTCATGTTTCAATAATCCAGGGACCATATATGATGTTTCTAAAAAATAATATTTCCCAGGGATCATTTTTGCAAATTCTGAAAGTGCAGGGACCAAACTTGTAATTTATTCAAACTTTTCACCAAAGGACTAAATATGATAATTTATGATTTAAAAAGGACCTTTGGTGACTTTTCTTACAAAACAAATGCTTAGGGACTAATTTTGACAAGATTTAAAACTTGAGGGACTAAAACTGCCAATTTTACAAACTTTGTTCGTTTATCAATTGTTTTTAAACATTTTGCATCTGAAACATATAAAACACAATTCTGGGATAATTTCAGTATTATGATGCATTTCTGAGTGTTTTTGGATGTTTTGGCAGCTCAGATTAGGTAAAAATGATGAGTATTTAGACACTCATCAGGTATCTATTACTAGTCCTCATAATAAAACACCTTATGAACTTTTGTCTGGGAAGGTTCCAAACATTAGTTACCTTAAGCCTTTTGGATGTCATGTCACTATTTTGAACACTAGTGATTACCTAGGCAAGTTTGATGGAAAGGCTGATGAAGGGTTTATTGTTGGATATTCTGCTCATAGTAAAGCCTATATGGTTTATAATCTGTCTTCTAAGAGAATAGAAGAGACTCTCAACTTAAGATATCTTGAAGATAAACCTAATTTGCAGGGTGCTGGTCCAGAGTGGTACTTTGATCTGGATTATCTAACTGACACCTTAGGTTATAATAGATTTAAATCAAATCTATCTGTTGGTACAAATGTTTCTCAAACTAACAATGCAGGTACCTCGGATGATGATTCTGATGCAGAGAGTGATGAACGACCTATAGTTGTTCCTTCTTTTCCTTCTAACAACATTTCAGGTTCAAAGCTCAAAGATTCTTCTGCTATGGCTGGAGGGGATTCTAGTTTTGCAAAAGATCTTGCTAGGCTTCAAAGACAAGAGTTTAATGCCAAGAGAGCTGCTGAGATGTTTGGTTCTGGGTTTTCAAAAGAGACAGAGGAGATTTTGAGAAAGGCTGAAGCTGAAGTTAGAAGGCAACTGAGTTCGACTGGTGGTATTCCTGTTCCTGCTAATGCCGTTCCTGCTGGTAGTGGATTTGTTCCTGCCGATCCTTCTAATGTTTCTGCTGATGTCTCTATTCCTGCTGATGTTCCTATGTCTTCTCCATCTGTTGACACTTTGGGTATTGATAATTCCCCTGAAAGATTTCCAATCCCTTCTGATCTTGGAAATTCAGTCTCTTCAAAAGATAAGCTGGAAGATCCTCATCATCAATCTAGAACAGGCATTTTCACTTCTTCCTCATATGATGATGACTTCAACCCCTCAATTACTAATCAGGCATCCTCCATTGATGTCAATCCCATTGTTACCAAGAGGATCAATACTGTTCATCCTCAGTCTTTGATTCTTGGAGATCTTAATTCCCCTGTTCAGACAAGAAGTAAATTGCATCAACCTAAGTTTGGAGAATCTGCTTTTCTCAGTTATATTCAGGATCAGTTAAGGAGCAATCATACTGATTACTTACATTGTATCTATGCTTGTTTCTTATCTCAAGTTGAACCGACTAGTATAGCTCAAGCTCTTTCTAATGATGATTGGGTTGAGGCTATGCAAGAGGAAATGCAGCAGTTTCAGAATCAGAAAGTATGGATGTTGGTTCCTTTACCTGCTGGAAAGCATGCTATTGGAACTAAATGGATTCTAAAGAATAAAAGGGATGCTAGGGGAATTGTGGTTCGAAATAAAGCTAGGTTGGTAGCTCAAGGTCATAGACAAGAGGAGGGGATTGATTATGATGAGGTGTTTGCACCAGTGGCAAGAGTTGAAGCTATCCGATTGTTCTTGGCTTTTGCTTCTTTTATGGGGTTTGTAGTCTATCAGATGGATGTGAAGAGTGCATTTTTGTATGGAAGGATTGAGGAAGAAGTTTATGTTACTCAACCACAGGGATTTGTGGATCCTCAGAATCCTAATTTAGTTTACAAAGTGGTTAAAGCACTTTATGGTCTTCATCAAGCACCAAGGGCTTGGTATGCAAGGCTATCAGCCTTTTTGCTAAAACATGGTTACAGAAGAGGGGCTATTGATAAAACTCTTTTTATCAGAAAGAACTTCAAAGATATCATTCTGGTACAAGTTTATGTAGATGATATCATCTTTGGTTCCACTAATGAAGCCTGGTGCAGAGAGTTTGAAGAATTGATGAAGAGTGAATTTGAGATGAGTGCTATGGGTGAAATGACTTTCTTCTTGGGTTTTCAGGTTAAGCAGAAACCAGATGGGATCTTTATTTGCCAGGAGAAGTATGTTTATGACATGCTTAAAAAATTTGATATGGAGAATGTGAAGATTGCTGCAACTCCTTTTGAACCTCCAAAGCCTAAGTCCAATAATGAACCTGATGCTGCTGTTAATGTTCATCTATATAGGTCCATGATTGGATCACTCATGTATTTGACAGCTTCAAGACCTGATATCATGTTTGCTGTTGGTGCATGTGCTAGACATCAGGTTACACCATTGACTTCTAACCTTAATGCAGTCAAGAGAATCTTCAAGTATTTGATAGGACAGCCAAAGATGGGACTTTGGTATCCCAAAGACTCTCCTTTTGTGTTGGAAGCCTATAGTGACAGTGATTATGCTGGGGCTAACTTTGATAGGAAGTCTACTACTGGAGGTTGTCAGTTTCTGGGTCAGAGGTTGGTTTCTTGGCAGTGCAAGAAGCAGACTATAGTGGCTACATCTTCTACTGAGGCAGAGTATGTTGCTGCTGCTAGTTGTTGTGGACAGGTTCTTTGGATGCAAAATCAGCTGTTGGATTATGGGTTCAACTTCATGAACACTAAGATCTTTATTGATAATCAAAGTACTATGTGTATTGTTAAGAATCCTGTTTATCATCAAAGGACAAAGCATATTGAGATTCGACACCATTTCATAAGAGATGCTTATGAGAAGCATCTTATTTAGGTGGTCAAGATTCACACAGATGATAATGTGGCTGATTTGCTAACCAAGGCTTTTGATGGACCAAGGTTTAAACATTTGGTGGTCCATATTGGGATGGTAAATCCCTAGATCATCAGCTTAAGGGGAGGATTGCAGATTAAGGGGAGGTTGAAGCTTAAGGGGAGGATGCTTCTTGTTGTTGTTGTATATTTTTCTATCTTTCTTTCTTTTGATTTCTTTTCTTATTTTCTTTCTTTTCTTTTGGTGTGTTTTTGATTTCTTTTTCTTAGTTTAAAAAAAAAAAAAAAAAAAATTTGTATATTTTGTGTGCAAATAAGTTGGTTTTGAGTAACACCTTGCAGGTACAGTGTTGGTGTTTACACCTGCACAATAAATGGTGCTCAACTCACCATGTCTTGCAGACAAGAAAGAGTTGACTCACCATGAGGGTACGGCTCTGGTGTGATAATCAAATCCGTTGATAGCTGTAATAGCTTGCTCAAAGCTATAGGGTACTTCAACTCACCCATGGTTTATTCCTGAGAGTTGAAAATGGTTCTCAATTCACCATGGATGTAACCCTTTCTGGGATCCAAAGAATTGGCTAGTCCACAAAAGTATGGTTTGTGGTAAAGACAATTGGTATCCATATTTGGTATTCAATTCACCAAGGTTCAGTTGAAACCAAAGAATTGGCTAGTCCTGAGCAAACGGCTACAGGTAAAGACAAGTCAAATCCGTTTATAGTTGCTGATTTGCTAATAAATCAGATGGTTATCAGTGTACCATGGTCTAACAAACCTAAACATTGGCTACTCCAGTAGTGATGGCTATTGGTAAAGAGACATCAAATCCATTAATTTTCAATGATTCACCTCTCACAGGAGTTAACACACTTGGATGTGATGAGAATAGTATGAAACTTAAGTGATTTGATGTACATATTGTTAAAGAAGCAGCCAAGTTCAAGTGAATGTCATGGTGACCAGTATACCTGTTTTGAAGAAGATTTCATATTCCTGCTGAACTATTGAAGTTGCTGCTGGATGCTATAGAGGTTGGAATCTTGCAAGTTATGGATGTTGCTGCTGGTTATTACTTATTGCTGCTGCTAAGTCGCAGTCCTCAAGCCTGAGAAGTTAAAGCTCTATCACATTGGAATCTTGCAGGTTAACCTAGTCAACCTCAAGATTAGGGGAGGATTGTTAGGATCTCTGGGAAATAAGAGTTTCTCAGTGATGGGAGGATTGTTGGGATATGAGAAATAAGGAATTTCTCATTGCTGCCGATAGTGAAGCTGGTTCCTGCCGATAGTGTTGCATTGCTGCTGCGGTTGGTTCCTGCCGATAGTATTGTTTTGTTTCTGCCAATAGGGTTGATTGCTGCGGATAGTTATTGTTTGTTATCCGTAGGTTTAGAAAGTTTGTTAGATTTATTTTTAGAAGAGATTGATCTTTATCTCTTCACACGTTTTCTTGTAAGACGGGTTAGGGTTAGGGTTTCTTATTGTTATAAAAGAAACATCCCGTCCATATGTTTAAGACACTTTTTACGATTTCAATATTTAATAACATCTTTCTTAGTTCATAATCTGATCCATAGAGGATCATTGTCGTTTAGAGTTTTCTTCTTTATTATACTTGTTGTTTAGTTTCCGCATAAACACTTGTATATCATACAGAGGTTCTTGTTTAACCAAGCTCAATCTAGCTCGAAGTACTCGATCCTACACTTCTGCTTGACTTCTTCATTAAAGTATGGCTTCAATTCCTTCAATTTCCATCCTTTCATGTTTCTCAGATATTGCTCATGAAGAGTTCTCTGTTGCCTTGTAGTTGGTTGTCTATTTACCTTTTTATTCTTCCTTGCAACCATAAGCCTTTTCTTATTCTCCATAATGGTTTGATGAATCCAGTCATTAATATCTTCATCTGTAAAAACATCTTCCATCTCTACTTTCACTTTCTCCCATGCCATAGCAGCTTTACATCTTGCCTGCTCATTTTCCCATGCAGCCACTTTTGCTTCAACTTCAGATTGTTTCTCAGATTGTTGCTTTTGTTTCTCCATTGCTTTATCATACTCAGCTTTTTCTTCATCTGCAATCCTCTGAGCTTCTTCTGCATCCCACCTTTCTTGCAAATGTCTAGGCCATTCCTCAATTGGAAATTCATTAGGATCAGGATAAGGTTCAAGTTCTTCCACCAATTTCTCCATACCCTTACCCTTGTAGGTAGGTGGTTGAACAGGTTTTCTTGTTAGCACAGGCTCTTGTATGACAACTCCTTTGGCTTTAGGTCTTGAGACAGTTACTTGTTTTGGTTTTGGTATAGGTTGAGCAGCAGGTTGTGATTGTGGTTCAGGTGTTGGAATAACTTTTTGTGATTTTGGTGAATTTGGTTTAAGATTTAGCAACATTTGAGCTATGGGTATTGTGTCTTCATCTATTTCAGTAGCAGAACCCATTTCTGAAGCAACAGCAGAATGTCCTGCACCAGCAGCAGAATCATTCTTTGCCTTCTTGTCACCAACATCAGCAGCAGATTTACTTCCAACATCTTTTTCAACATTATCCATACCAGAACCAACATCCTCAACCATTTTCTCATTTTCCGCAACACCATCAACATTCTTATCCAATTCCATCTCAGCCTCCCCTTGAGCCATGTTATCCTCTGCTTCATTCCTCCCCTGTTTGGGAGCATCCTCTCCCAAATTTGGTTTGGAAACCTTCAGCTGTGAAGATCTTGATCTCATCAACCCCTCAAGATGTTGAACCCTAAGCTTTAGCCTTCTGATTTCAGCACCCTGAGAAGCTTTCACTGTCTTTAGCTCCTTTCTAAGACCAAGGACCTCCTTTGACAATTTTGTACAGGTATCCGTCAATTCTTTTAATTGTTTCATGATATCCTTACAACTTCGGTCTGTGTGACCTGACCCGAGAGGTTGATCACTGGATTTGGCATTGTGTACAGGTGTCTTAACCGTCAAATCCTCTGTTTCAAGATCAATGCTAGCCTCAACACTTCGACCTGTGTGACCTGGTCCGAGAGGTGTATCATGGGCATTGTCAATATGTACATCAGTGTCCATCAATTCATATGTTTCATCTCTGTCCTCATCACTTCGAGATGTGTTACCTTCTCCGAGAGGTGAATCTTTGGACACAAACTCAGTCTCAACCCTATGCTGAACATCTGAGTCCCCTATTTTAGCCATGTGGCTAGGGTTTCCATCATGTGCATCAGGTTCATGAGAACCCTCAGCAGTAGATGTTGCCAAGGTTGGGGTCTTAGCTATGTTGACACTGGCCTGTTCAACTTCTAAGTTGGAAACAGTAGTGTCAGCCCCTTCCTTCATGCCATCTCCATCACCTATGGCAGCCTCATCTGCTTCCATACTAGCACTAGTCTGAGGTAACTCAGTGCTCTTTTCATGTGAAATCCTAGGTGATTGGGTCTTTTGTGGTTCATTATGGGATGATTCATGTGAATATTCAGGAGTGGGTGTGTGATGGGAAGCTGTGGGGTTTTCAGCTTCTTCACCTTGAGCAATATCAGCAACAATGTTCAAAATGTGTTGGGACAATGGAGTTATTCTCCCTGAAAAACCAGTCCCATTTTTCCTTAAGTGTTTAAACATTTTAGTTACAAGAACAGGAGTTTTGTAAGGTTTTTCATGAGCAAAAGGTTCTTGTAACTGATTATCAATGAGTAATTGCAAAAACCTTGGATAAAGATAAGAATTTCCAGAAAGATTCTTTTTCATCCCCTCAAAAATCATAGCCGAAAAATTATATGGCTGGCCTGTGGCTAGACAAATCAAGGCAGAAGCTTGATTTGCACTAAACTCATTCCACCCACTTGTTTTAGGACTAAGACAATGTAGAAGGGTGTGAACAAGAAACTTCCATTGTGGGCAGAGCAAACGTTTGAAAAATTTAACTTTAGTGTTGGTTCGCTCATACCCAATTCTTTCAAGTTCCTCAAAAATTGTAGATGTGGGAAGGCAAGTTGTTGCTTCATTATCTGTAAGATGAAGAATTCGTCTTATAGATGTTTCAGTAACGACTATTCTTTCCTCAGCCACTAAGGCAATTAACATTTCTTCACCATTAATAGTTTCAGTCGTAACAGTCGACCAAAACTGTTTTATGTGGGAACGATATATAGTTGGATTTAGTGATAATGCATACCTAATGGAGGTAGCATTAAGAAAGTCTATAACTTCAGTGAATCCATCAGCCTCCGGCACCTTCTTAAGAAAAGCTACTTGATTGTGATCGTCAGAAAAGGTACGTCTCGCCATTATAAATTAGGGTTTTGATTTTGGGAAATTTTGAATCAAATGCTAATGGAGATGTTAGGTTTTGGAGAGAATTGAATTTTGGGCGCACAATTTTAATTTGGGGATCGAATTAGGTTTTATTCCAATTAGAACGTTTTAGGCGCCAATTTGCAAAATAGTCATCCAACTTTCAAATTTAGTAGTAGAATGCTAAACTTGCAAAACTAAGCAGCAGAACATCTCCAGTAGTAGAATGGATTTCTTCCCAATACTTATCCAAGTACCCAAAATAAAGATCCATCCTTTTGGTCAACTCTCCCAAAATTAATTCAACATACCAACTTTAGAGTTAATTTCTAAATACCAACCCCGCCTTAAATGTCATTAAGTCTTGATTAACTCTATAAAAGCCCTAAACGCATCTACACACATTCATCTCCTCCCACAAAGTCCTCAACATTAATCTTCAACATTCCAATTACCATGAATCCTTCAAAGATCATAGAAATCTCATCCGATTCATCATCTGACTCCGGGAGCTCTGGTTGGAATAACTATTTTCCATCCGACTATACCAGTCAAACCAGCAAAAGGCAAAGGACAACTCCTCCAATATCATCGGATGAACTAACAACTCCCCAATCCTATTTAAACGATTCATTCTCCTCTTCTGATTCGTCTGATGATGATGAACTTCAAAAACTATCAAACTTACTAACCAAAGAGTTTGAAAAAGCTGCATCATCAGTGAAGATCCCTGTTCCAAAGAAGAAGCCTGAGAAGAAGCAAGTTCCATCTCTAAGTCAAAAGCAAATTCCATCTCCAAGACCAGTAATACTGGCACTTCCCTGCAAGAAGGTATCTGAACTCATGGGTAGCAGAGGAGCCCGCAGCAAAGTCATGCCGGATATTATTGGAAAAGGAAAAGGAAAGCTTGAGTAGTTGTGTTGTGGGGTAGGTTTGTGTAGGTTTATGTATAGTAAGGTTGTGGGTTGGTAGTTTGTTTTATTGCTTTTGAATCCTGAATGATGATGTAACTCCTGCTTCTGATCCCAGTAATGAAATAACTTCTATTATCTTTGTGTTGATGAACATTCACTTTTATGCTTTTGATCCTGAATAGATAGCCTCCCCTGAATTTCAGAATCATCTTTTTCTCAGCAATCAAACTTTTGTGACTTATCCTGCAAAAGATTAGTCCAACAACCACAAAACACAAACAAGAGTATCTCACAATAATCATAAGACAGTCAACAACATAACCATCTTAGCAGCATACAATATACAGACATAGCAAGCACTAGAAACAACTTATTTGATTAATAACAACACAAATCCTCAAAAACTTTTTACAAAAACATACAGAGATAAGATTTTAAAGATTGATCATACCAATACTATCAAAACTTTTTGTAAGTAGATCAGCAACATTATTATCAGTATGTATTTTAACCACTTGAATTAACTTTTTCTCATAACAATCTCTAATAAAATGATGTCTTATCTCTATATGCTTTGTTTTAGAGTGAAAAACAGGATTCTTGATTATACACATTGTGCTGTTATTATCAATATAAATTTTGGTGTTCATGAAATTGTACCCATAATCCAAGAGTTGATTCTGAATCCAGAGTACTTGTCCACATCAACTAGAAGCAGCTACATACTCTGCCTCAGTTGTTGAATTAGCCACCACAGTCTGTTTCTTGCATTGCCATGAGATTAGCCTATGACCAAGGTATTGACAGCCTCCAGTGGTTGACTTTCTATCTAAACTAGCTCCAGCATAGTCACTGTCTGAGTATGCTATCAAGTCAAAGGGTGAATTATTTGGATACCAAAGGCCCAATTTAAGTTGACCCTTTAGGTACCTAAAAATTCTTTTGACCACTTCCAAGTGTGAAACTTTTGGGGACACTTGAAATCTGGCATAAGCACACACAGAAAACATGATATCTGGCCTTGAAGCAGTCAGATACATCAATGAACCAATCATTGATCTATAAAGATGTACATCAACCTCTTCCCCATCTTCATCCTTGAGCAAAGGTTTACTGTTATCCATTGGTGTCTTAGCTGCCTTCACATCATTAAAACCAAATTTCTTTAACATATCAGCCACATACTTGTCTTGACTGATGAAAATCCCTTCAGCTGTCTGCTTAACCTGAAGCCCCAGAAAGAAAGTAAGTTCTCCCATGGAACTTATTTGAAATCTGTTATGAATGAGCTTCTCAAATTCTTCACACAACACCTTGTTTGTAGACCCAAAAATGATATCATCTACATAAACCTGAACTAGTAGAATATCATTCCTATTTTTCTTGATGAACAAAGTTTTATCAATGGTTCCTCTTGTGAACCCATTAGTTAGCAAAAACTTGGACAAGGTGTCATACCAAGCTCTAGGAGCTTGATGTAATCCATACAGTGCTTTATCCACTTTATACACTCTATCTGGAAAGTCAGGATCTTCAAAGCCAGGAGGTTGCATCACATAAACCTCTTCATCAATCTTTCCATACAGAAAAGCACTTTTCACATCCATTTGGTACACTGGAAAGTTCTTGAATGAGGCAAAAGCTAAAAACAATCTAATAGCCTCTATCCTTGCTACAGGAGCAAATACCTCATCATAATCTATCCCATCTTCCTGAGTGTACCCTTGAGCCACTAGTCTTGCTTTGTTTCTCACCACAATTCCTCTTTCATCCATTTTGCACCTGAATACCCATTTTGTACCAATTGCCCTCTTCCCATTAGGCAAATCAACTAGTGTCCAGAACTCTTGAAGCTTGAACTGCAACAGCTCCTCTTGTATGGCTTCAACCCAACTTGAATCTTTCATGGCTTTGTGAATATTCTTGGGTTCCACTTGTGATAAGAAATAGGCAAATTTGCAATTTTGTAGGTCCTTGTGGCTATTTCTCTGATGCAATGATTGAGCAAATAAACCTTGATGAAGTTGATCACCCAACCTTTTTGTTTTACTTTTGGTTTGTATAGTAGATTGTACATCACCAATTATCTGCTCCTTAGGATGGTTCTTATGTATCCTTGTAGTTGGAGTAGGACTGACTTGAATAGAAGACTCCATATTTGTCAAATCAGCATTTGCTCCAAAAACATCCACAACATCATCATCTGTGTCATAGTAGATTTCCTCCATTTTAGGCATATGAGGAAAGTCACCATCATCATTAACATCAACATTAAAGTCAGCAGCAGAATTCTTTGGAACAGCAGTAGAATTACTAGGCTTAGCAGCAGACTTGGGAATACTGCTGCTAGGCGTAGCAGCAGAATTATTTGGCTTAGCAGCAGAATTAGAGATACTGCTGCTAGCTTCATTTCTTGAACTTCCATGCTTTGCCAACTTTTTAACAGACTTGCCATCATTAGAAGGTTCATCATCACCTTCTGCATGATCCTTTGGTACTTCCTTATGAACAGCATCATCATCAGAACTCTTTCCCTCTTTATCTGTTGGAGTGAAGAACTGATTAAACTTCCACTTTTCAATCAAAACAAACTCCTCTGCAGATCCATCCTTCTTAGCTTGTGTACCTGCATTGGGGTTAGTTTGTGTACCTGCAGACATGTTAGTTGTACCTGCAATTACTGGTTGATAATTCATACTCTTGGTTAGGGAATCAATATCAAACAGCCATTCAGGTCCTTTTCCTGCAACACTAGGTGTGGTTTCGCTAAACCTAACGTGTAGATTTTCTTCCACATGCTTCGTTCTTTGGTTAAATACCCTAAAAGCTTTGCTATTAGTTGAGTATCCAACAAAGAAACCTTTGTCTGCTTTCTCATCAAACTTGCCTAGTGAATCATTGGTATTTAAGATAGTAACAGGACACCCAAATGGTTTTAAGAAATCTATCATAGGTTTCCTACCATGCAACAATTCATAAGGGGTCTTGTTATGAGGCTTCACTACCTTACTCCTATTTTGCACATAGCAAGCAGTGTTAACTGCTTCAGCCCAAAAAGTAGTGGGTAACTTTGACTCAGACAACATAGTCCTAGCAGCCTCAATTAATGTCCTATTTCTCCTTTCAGCAACACCATTTTGTTGAGGAGTTCTAGCCACACTAAACTGCCTTAAAATACCTTTTTCCTCACAGAACTGATTCATTACACGATTCTTAAATTCAGTTCCATTGTCACATCTGATTACTTTGACCTTATGATTTACTAGATTTTCTATTCTAGTAATAAAGGCCTTAAGTATTCCAGAGGTCTCATCCTTAGTTGCTAAGAAAAACACCCAAGTAAACCTACTGAAATCATCAGTGACAACTAAGCAATACATCTTCTTATTCAAGCTCTTCACAAAAGTTGGTCCAAACAGATCCATATGCAACATATACAAAGGTTCAGAAATAGAGTTCACCACTTTGGACTTACAAGAAGCTCTGTGTTGCTTTCCCATCTGACAAGCAACACAGGTTTCAGAATTTTCAAAAATCTTTGAAGGTAACCCTCTAACAAGGTTGCCTTTTACCAATTTGTTGATAGTTTTGAAATTTAAGTGACCCAATCTTCTATGCCAAAGCTTGGATTCATCAATGGTGGCCTTTGCAAAAAGACAAGTTAAATCTCTTTTGGGAATGATGTTCTTAATGTCCACACTGTATATATTGTTTGTTCTAGGGACTTTAAGTAGTACTTCAGAATCATGAGGTAACTTAAAGTCGGGAGACAAAACAAGACAGTCAGTGTCTGTAAAAAGAACAAAATTCTTTTTTTCACACATTTGTGAGACACTAAAAAGATTGAACTTAAGTCCCTCTACAAAATACACCTTTTCAAAATCTAATTTTCCTGTTCTAATAGTACCTTTACCAATAATCTTGCCACCTTTTGGATCATTGCCAAAAGCAACATAACCACCATCAAAAGCCTTAAAATCTTCCAAGTTGCTCTTGTCCCCAGTCATATGTCCAGAGCATCCACTATCAAAAATGCATTTATCCTTTAGCGCCAATTGTAGATTGCCCTGCACAAAAAGTAAGAGAGTTAGTTTCTCTTTGGGACCCAAGCCATTACTGACTTGGATCTGCCTTGTGCATCAAAGTAATCATATTTCTTGAAGTTCATTGATGCACTACTGTGTCTGGTTTTGGGTTTCCAGACCCAGCAAGCTGAGGCCTTAACAACATAGAAATGAGTGCCCATAATAGTGTCAGTAACCACTTTTGGCTTAGCAGCAGAATGAGAGATACTACTGCTAGCTTTAGTAGTAGAATGCCCTGTTATCTTTGGAATGGGCCTTGATGGTGCAACAGGAGAAATAGTCCTAGAAATACCATTTCTCAACAAAATCTCTTTAGGAACCATGTTTCTTTTGGGATGTGGGTGAGTCTTTCTTGCAAAGTTCCTATGGTTCACCCTTGCATTATGGTTCCATACAGGTTTTGAAGCACTAGTTTTCTTAGGTACTGAAAGATAACAATCTTTTTGCAAGCGCTCAAAACTACCACAGCTGTGACATGCCTTCTTAACCAGTTCAAAGTCACTACCTAACGTGTGTGAAATCACCTGGTGCAAGTTTCTCTGATTTCCTCTAGGCAAGACACAAGTCTTCCTAGGATAAGCTCTAGGTTTATCATCATACTCAGCCACTTTCCTAGAGATTCTACTTCCTAGCACAGGTTTCACAAATTCAACATTTTTAGCTTTAGTTTCTACAGGTTTAATTTCGACCTTTTTAACCTGTGTAACATGTGGTTCAACTGTCCTAAGTATTTCTTTCCTTTTAGCTTTGGGTGTTGAATCAATCTCATCATCATCACTATCTGACACCCAATCTTCAATGATTGGTGCATCAGACAATTTTTCATCAATCTTAGGTTCACTAGTCTTATCAGATGATTCATTGTTAACTTGACTTGTCTCACCTACAGATTGTGCAGCTGACTTAGGTATAAAGGACAATACTTTCCTAGCTGGTGCATAAGCACTTTTAAGAGGGGGAGCCACTTCATTGTATCCTAGGCCACATCCTCTTTTAAAAATCTGAGATTCAACTGCTTTATTTGCTAGAACAGATGCATATTGTTGTTTATCTATCCTAACAACATGTTCTTCTTTTTCACTTAAAGCTAGGTCTCTAGCTAATTCAGCTTCTTCCACTCTTTTATTAAGCACATTAATTTCACATTCTTTCTTAACTAGCTCTGTTTCAAGAGTATGAATTTTATCAGCATATTCTCCCTCAATTTGAATAAGAAACTCAACCTTGTTTTCTAAAGATTTTAAACCATGTTGATATCCTAAGTTATCAAGTTTGAGTTTATCAAATTCAATTCTTAAAGCATCATAACTAGATTTTAGTAACTCTATTGTATCTGAACAAGATTTAAATGAACATGAAGATTCATTTGATACCTCAGAGTCTGATCCAGAGGAGGAGTAACCCATAAGAGCAAAGTGTTGTTCTTTGGGTTCTTCATCAGCTACTACTGCAAAGTTGGGACCATCCTCAGCTTGGTCACTCCAGTCAAATTCTCCCAAGCCATCACATGAGACCATAGCAGTAGTAGGTTTAGCATCTTTAATGGGAATCTGCCTTGGATTTTCCTTGATCTGCTTTGGTGCTCTGCACTCCCTTGCAAAGTGCCCTTTTCTGTGGCAGTTATATCATTCAAACTTTGATTTGTCAAACCCCACATTGTTCTGCCTTCTGAACTTGAGCTCTCTTCCAGTTCTCTTCAAGAATCTTCTTGCCCTCATAGTCAACATTGTAAATTGCCAATGCAAATCCATCTCTTCTAAATCATCAGGATCAACTTAATCTAGATCCTCACTCATTACCGGAGTACTTGTTATGAGTTCAGCTAAATAGGCACAAATAGCAGCATCACTAATGTTGTCACTATTTGTAGAACTAGCAGCAGAACCAATATGACCAACAACAGAATGAGTTTCTTGAGTATTCCCAGAAGTCTTATTATTTGAAGACATAAAAGCAAGGTTGTTTTAACTTGAAGAACTGATTGAAGCCTTTACCTCAGTTTCATACACCTTCAAGTTGTTTTACAAATCATCCAAATTCATAGCATCAAAATCAGCCTTGTTTCTCCAGACAACTGTGTGAGTATTCCATTCTGGTGCAAGACTCCTTAGAAACTTCAGATTAATATCTTCCTTTGCAATAGTGACATTAAGAAGCGCCAACTGACTCACTAACTTCTGCAGCCTGTCATAAGTACCATCAATACTTTCATTGCTTGATGCAGTGAAAGTTTCAAATTCGTGCTTTAGCAAATTCTTCCTTGACTTTTTGGTGGCTTCATTCCCACCAAACCTGAGTTCAATTGCTGGCATCAAATCCTTGGCAAACTTGGTGTTTTTGAAGGCCAATTGGTACTCATTAGGTATCCCCATTAAGAGAATAGTATGAGTTCTGATCTCTAGTTTCCTTTGAGCCCTATCTTCATTGGTTTTGATGGGTACGGCTTGACCATCAGCACTAGTCTTAGGTAGAGTATCACCAGTTTGTATGATTTCCCACATTGTGTAATCACACATCTTCATGTACTGCTCTATCCTCATCTTCCAGAGTTCATATTCTACAACCTTGAGCATTGGAACCTTGGATGCAGTAACCATATGATGAGATTCAGACTCCATTGCTTTTGATGATGAACAGATCTGAGCTTTACGAAATTCTTCTCGGTATCAGTTTCTAGATCACAAGCTCTGATACCACTTGTTGATCCCAGTTGAGCTTAACGATCTTGTTAATTAGTTTAGATATAAACCTAAAGCAATAGGTATAGAAACTGCTTATGAACGATCTATTAATTACTATGCGGAAGTTAGTAATTAATCTTAAGAAGAATAACAATAACACACGACAATTCTCTTAACCTTCACCTCAATATATTAATATACGGTTACTCAAAAGCAACAGGGTTACAACGAACCTTGAAGTGATTACAAGACAATACGTATGCTAGGACAATCAATATCTAACCCTAACCCTAGATCCTCCTTTTATACACATAAGGAGTCCTAGTCGGTTACAAAACTTTCTATACAAGAATAATATCTAATCGTATCTTTACCATAAACAAACTATACATATCCAATAAGCAGCAGAATCAAACTCTAGCAGTAGGATCATCTTGGGCTAGCAGCAGTTTGACACTTAGCTTATTTCAACATTCTTCGAATATCATTAGCAGCAGAATGAATATACTAGCAGCACAATGATTATGCCTAGCAGCAGAATCATACTTAGTATATTTCCATTTGAACCATGAGCAGCAGAATGATACGACTTAGCAGCAGAATCTTCAAATTAGCAGCAGTATCATTTAAACCCAACAGTTGTTTATTTAGTTTTTATGATAGTGCATAATTATAAGCACTAATGTTGTTATAAGCCTAATGGACACGTATCGAGGAGGCCACCTCGATCACATTTGGAGTTATCAGTTGGTAATGATTCTACACCAACTAGTTGATGAAGAACAAGTAGTATGCACATCATGACGTCCACTAATGGCACATTTACTTGTTGTTTGATGATCCGGTTTTTGCGTCTTTAAGCTTAAACTTTGGATGGACGGCGGGTGGTGATGACTTGGTTATAGGTTGAGACTATTTGCTTGTTTTTATTTTTCACCATTTACGTGTATCCCATGTCTTATCCTACCCTTTAGTCATGAATCATACTTAGGTGAGGGAATTGAGCAGTCATTGGTGTCTTGGCTATGGATTTGGTCATGTATCAATGGTCTTTGTCGCCTTTGCCATGGTATGTTAGTAATGACAATTCACCCTAGCCTTATAAATTTGTTCACCCAACATTGCTTTTAAAGATTGTCCTGACCTTAGCTCTAGTGGTGGAGATTTGTGTAACCGCCAAGCCTATGATAGAATACATGCTATGACTGTGCAAAGAGTGATCACCCCGAAATTGACACTTAGATTAGGGAGAGTACGAGTGTTTTGTTTTCCATTTTGTGAGGTGTTCAGCTTATTATATTCTAGCATAGGATGTTTTTAACCTCATATTTTCCAAGTTATTTGGGAAATATCTTTTTGAAAATAATTCTAATAAGGTCTACTTGAGGGCAAGTAGAGTTCAAGTGGGGGGATATTTGATGACATCAAATAGTCCTGATATTTTAGTGTCAATTTCCCCCTAATATGCTCATCATTTGTATCATTTCACTTGGATATATGCTTTTATTTCTTTATATTTCATTACCAGGTCATGAATGAGCATAGGAACGAAAAGACGCGGAATTGGAAGATTATTATCAAGATATACACGAGTATGCTGGCTAAGAAGAAGTTACGGCGTAACTCCCACTCTCACTTACGCCGTAACTAGGATTTACACTAAGAAGACCAAAGTCAACGCAACTCAAGGTTATGGCGTAACTTAACCTACAAGTTACGCTGTAGTAATCCAAGGACTAGGAAGAATTTCATGGTCAAGAAGATTACGCCATAACCAACTTACAAGGTTACGGCGTAAAAGTCATCCATTACAGATTACGCCATAACCCACTACTAAGGTTACGACGTAAACATCATTTCGAAGACTACGGCCGTAACCTATTTATAAGGTTACGCCGTAAACATTTATTATTGGATAAGATCGTCAGAGATACGGTAGTTACAGCGTAACCACTTCCATAGGTTACGCCGTAACTGGATCGAGCCCTATAAATACAAACCCTAAATCCGGTTTTTACATAACTTTTACACCAAAAATCACCAGAGAACGAAGAAGGATTTCCAAGGGACAAGTTCCAGCACCATATCAAGCATATTCCAAGGGAGAATTCACGCCATTACTTAATAAGTTTTAAGTATTTTCGTATCAAACATTGTCATTTAATTCCATGTCTTTCATTTTCATGTCAAACATTGAATTTGCTGTAATATTTAGTATGATTGGCTAAACACCTTTGGTGTTAGCCTAGTTATGAAATTATTTACGCTTTGATTATGTTTTCTCGCTTTCCTTATTGCTTCTAAGTGCATGTTTTCTAGCTTTATTCCTAGAACCTCTTGTTTTGGGTAGCATTGATATGTGGTTGTATCTAGGAAGCTAGGAGAATTGACCATAGGACCCTAGCTTAATAGGTTGCGAGGATCGGTAAGAATTGACCATAGGACTACCGAACCCCTTGCGTGCGAATTGACCATAGGATCACCTTTCACATAGATTTGCTTAAGAAGTTAGAGGGAACCTAAGTTCCGAGAGGTCAGGTTTCATAGAATAAGGTCAATATTTCAGCGGTACTTAATGACTTAGCATAAATTACCCACGACCTCTGTCGATATGAAGGTTTTGACCTTTGAGCCGGAGTAGGAGTTTATGTGACATAGGCTAGACGAATTGACCATAGGAGTCTAGTGACTTTTACCCCCACCTGAAGCATTAGAAGGCACTATTAGGAAAACCTAATCATTGTTAAATAAGACTAGTAACTAGGCTAGCACATCTCTCCCTATTGAATTCTTATCATTTTAATTTTACGTTTTGTTATTTTCATTTCTTTGTTTAAATATAATTCAATCAGAAACCCCTTTAAAACTTGTGACATTAGACTTAAATTAGGATCCACACTTATAGCTCTTGGGACGACCTCGGCTTTACCGAATACTACACTACACACGACCGGGTACACTGTCCATTAGTGCATTAGGTAGACCTTAGGTAGACGAGAAAATATAAATATTAAAACCTGGTCAGAAATCCTGCATCAAGGTGAGAGATGATTCTTTTTGTATATTTTTATATTTTTATGAAAGAAGTAAAAATCTCGGGTTTTAGAAGAGTGAGCGCAATTAGTTGATAGTCAACTAACCCAAAACTAATAATTACATAATCAAATAAAAATAAATGAGAAAAGTACAAGTGGTGACTTCTTATAATAGGGACGCGTGTTTACTTAGATTTAATTACTCCCTAGTTATTACCTATTGATCTGTTGAACTGTCACGTCCTTGTTTTAGTTGAAGCGCTGTATTCCTTAATATTGTTCATGGGAAGGTGCCGAAGTCCCCAACTCAATGAATCTTAGTCTCCCCTAAAAACCTTAAAGTCTATTAATTTTTCTAGGATCTACTAGCCGCAAATCACGCAATAAATACAACGAGAAAAACCAATAGTGCACTCTATGGTTGCGTTTTCTAAGACGTTCAAGATAGTTACATTTAAGAGGTCAGCCAGTTTTCTTTGCCTAACGCGAGGTAATCAACTAAGCAAGAGACAACAAATCAATATTCAACAACTAGGTTTCACTAGATCTAAGCAAACACAAATAAACTTAAGCTAGCATGTTAAAACAAAGAAAAGATAAACAAATAATCAAACAATACATAGACATATCGAATGATTAAAGGGATACTTATCTTTATTGAAACATGAAGTTCAAGGGCTTTGAAAGCCTTACAAAAGCTGTTAAATTCGTCCCAAAACCCTACTTTAAGATATTCCCTAAAGATGTCTCTACTAATGAAAACATGCGAAAATATATATAGGATTACAATTGTGACGGCGTCACTTGCAAAGTATGACGCCATCAGCTCGCCGTGGTTTAGGGTTTCGACTTGTGCAAGTCGCCGTTATGACGGCGTAAAAAATGACTTGAGGCCGTCACTTGATAAACCATCTGGGCCGTCTCTTGTTAGCTTAAAACGTGACTCCCATCTTCAATTAACACCTGACGACGTCAGGTTATAGTTTCTTCAGATTCTTCTGGGGCGTCACTTGGTAGCTTTCCACTAGAAATCCAGCCTGATTAACAAATGATGGCGTCACGTTGTAGCTTGTGACGCCGTCAGACTCCCATGTCTGACATAATTTTGCGACTTCGTCGTTTTCTTCACTTTTTCATCCAAATACGTCAAAAAAGTGCCAATTTCCAGAATTCTCGTCCCAAGTACCTAAAATACAAAAAGAAACGATTTGATGCAATATTAGATCATATTTATACGATTTTGGGCTTAAATGATCCTTTAAAAAGGTACCAAATAAATCCTTATCAAATATTCCTACACTTGGGATTTTGCTTGTCCTCAAGAAATTATGCTTTTATTCTAATCAATTTATAAGTTAGGGGTCATTTAACATTAATATAAAAGTAATTACAACACACAATCGTTCCAAGTTAGTCAAAATAAGCACGGAAATTATATACTAGCACCTCACATAAAGTGTTTGGATTCTCACATCTCTCAGGTGTATAAAGTTATATAACATGAACGGAAACGGGAAAATATAACACTCTCTACCTGTCATAGCACATAGATTACCATAGGCTTTGGAAATGATCAAACCTCCACCACTTTGGCGTAAGAACCTAGGATAAACTATCAAAGAGAGCTTTTAAAGGGTTGTAAGGTTAGGTGTAAGGGTATGGAAAAAGACGGTTTTGTTGGATAAGGGAAATTTACTGGTGGCAAGTCAATCATCTTAGTTAATTAAATGCACAATGAGGCGTTTCTAAGCCAAGACTCGACTCGACTCGCTAACTACCAAATCTTTTTGTATTTTTCAAGACACTATTTAAAACAAAAATGAAAGACGGGATGGTAGTCCGTATCTTGCCCTACCATCCAAAATAATACATCATTACAAAGGGGTTACTTGCAACCTCCCTACATTTGGACTTTTACATACTTTACACATAACTAACTAATGACCCGAATTAAGAAAATCAAAACACTTCGGAGTACTTTAAACATTAACGCACATATGAGGGTAATAGTTCTTCCCCATAACTCCATAACAACTAGTACTTTTACCCATGAGTCCCAATCGTCCCAAAACTGTATCTACAAGATATGAATCGACTTAGCAATCATGTAACCAATTAGACAATTGACAAAAGGTTTAACACAAATTTTGTAACAATAATGCACTAAAGATGAGTGCATACAAGGAAGGCTAAGGCGATTTGGGTGTACATTTGGGGGTGGATTGTAAACAATGTTCCTCATTAATATTTAGGAATCCACCGAAATATTACGAGAACCGCGAAAAAGATAAGCTATGATGGGTGTACTAGGGGTATCGTGTAATAAAGATGAGTACATCGCAAAGGTGTGGGAAAATTACTTGACCGGTGTAGCAAACGTAATTATAAAATAGGTTTAAAACAAGGGTTATCCTAATGCCTCTTATCATTTAGTAAATCCTAACTACACGAATGCAGTCTCACTAGCAATCTCGGGATGCATCACAAACGCAAGTTCTAGAATCTATATACTACCGGTACACTCATAAGCATTAAAGGTAAATGCTTTTTCCTAAAGATCTAAAGGCGAACCTCACATTTTTGGGGTGGAAATTTTTTTGAGTGGAAGGGTTTTTGTGCTAGCTATATAATTCCTATCCATGAGACGCTTATTAAGACTAAAGTTTCACTCCTATATGGTGTAAAATTTTTTAAATTTGGTGCCAAAATTGCCCTAACAAGTATCTCTTTTAATTTTATTGCACATTTACTCAAAGACAAAACAAACATCAAGCGAAGTTATAGTTTCTAAGGTATCCCATTTTACCCTCCCTACACTTAAATTGAACATTGTCCCCAATGTTCTTGAAAAGTATCAAAGTTATGATAACGGGAAAAATAAAATAGAGAAGAGAAACTAATACTCCCCTGATTTGCTCGGCATTGACGATGTGAAAACATGATTAAATCCTCCTCCAAGAAAATAAACTTGATAAGCTTCACTTCAAATGTATACTTTCATCGTCTTGTCCAATATAACCTGTAATTTAATACGAAAACAAACACAAAACCTCGCATAAAATCGGCGGTAAACACTATATATATAAAAACTAATTCCTAGAAAGCAAAGTAAGATATAATGCTTGCAAAATAAATGTCTACAGATTCCTGAAAAGTTAAAATTCTGAAAATTTTCAAAAATGAAGTTCTAGCAGAAAAACAAAATCCTCGAAAACTGTGCTGCTACAGTGCCTGACGCCGTCGGGTTGTAGACCCTGACACCGTCCGGTATGACCTGACAGTATTTTTGCGTTTTTTTTCTGTAAAATATTTGGAAAACTCTGATTGCTAAAACCTGGAAAACTGCAGAACATTTATTGTGACTCGATACAAGCATTTGCCTCTAACAAACACACAAATATATATGCTAATAATTAATTGTTAACTTTCATGTTCGAATTTGTTCTCGTAAACAAATATGATATTCCCTACACTTATCTTTTTGTAAAATACCTTTATATGTGATTAATACGAGGTTAAAAACAAAATAAAGCATTTTCACAAAATTATTTGAAACATGAACGATAAACAATTATAATGGAGCATATATATGAAATCAAACAATAGAAAAACAAACAAACAAATAATAAAACATGGGTTACCACCCAAGAAGCGCTTTTCTTTATTAACGAGTCTTGTAGCTAGACTCAAAGTCATGGCCTATTAACCTATGTGAGTAAGTTCCTCATCGAGGACATATTTTTGATCAAAATTTCCTTTTAGTTTCCTATTAGTAAGTTTCGTTCGGTATGACTTTTCAAACTTTTCTCCATCGGGATCATATATGGTCATCTTAATGTGCCATGATCCATCGCCTTCTTTTGGTGGCCTATTCCAATTCCACTTATGTTTTGAACTCTCACTCTTCCACTAATTCATCCCTAAGTAAATTGGAAAGGCTCCTAGGAATTCAATCATCTTCCTAGAAACTAAAGGATCCTCAAATGGGTCCACCTCGGTATCTTTAGCCAAAAGTTGTTCTATAGAGTGTGTTTTGTTCACGAATTCCTCTTCTAAATAGAACGGGCGTTGAGGTCTAATGAAATCTCCATTAATCCAAGGGCCATATCTTGATGGTTTCCTATCCATAGCTACCCAATGAGGTATTTGTTCCTCATCATTATCATAAGCATGTTTCTAGACATCATAGATTGACCTAGTATCACCTTCCCCTACCGCTATCTTAGACATCTTACAATCAATGATGACACTAGCGGTAGCTAAGAATCCTCTTCCTACTAACAAGGGGCATGTAGTGTCACTAACCATATCGAGGACATGGAAATCCGCCAAAATAGTTAATTTCCCTATGTGTACCAACATGTCGTTTATTATCCCTACCGGATAAGCAACACTTACATCCGCTAAACCAATCACCACTTCCGTTTCTTCTAACCTCCCTAAGTTGAGAATTTTGTAAAGGGACAACGGAAGTAAGTTAATGCTTGACCCTAGATCCGCTAATGTATCAAAAGCTTCAGAATTCTATATCCTACAAGTTAGAACAAATATACCCGGATCATCTAACTTCTTAGGCAACTTGTTTTAAACAAAAGCGGTCCCATTCTTACCCAACTCAAGTCTCTCCTTATGTTTTTCCAAAAGGGCATTGTAGTAAGGAGCATTTTTTAAGACATCAGGAACCGGGCGTTCAAGATAAAGATCTTTGAATTAATCATCAATGGTTGAGTTAGGTTCTTGTTTAGGTGGTGTTTCAATCACTTGGTTGACCGACATTAGTTGGTGTATTATCTTTTTGGTCATTTTGAAAAATTTGAGTTTGTTTGAAACACGTGTTTATTGCATTGACCGAGTCAAATTGAGGACAAGAACTAGGAGACGAAACCGATGATATGGAGTTAACGTTTAGTTTCGGGTTCTTGAAGGTGTCACTTAGGAGTGCTCCCAATACTCGATCGTTGAAAACCTTTAACATGTTGACAATTTTATTGGTCATCTCGCTTTTTTGTTGTTTGAAATCGGCTTCAAGCTTGGTCAAACGAGCTTCTTGAGATGCCATAAAATTGGACACTAACCCTTCAAGATTATTGGAATTGTTGGAAGGATTATTATTGAAGGTGCGGTTCGAGGACGAACCGTTTGATTGAAAACGATTAGGTGGATTTGAAAAATTGTTTTGAGATGAGTTTTGGTTTTGTTTCCACCTAAAGTTTGGATGATTCTTCCAAGAGGGGTTGTGTGAATCACCATAAGTGTTTTTCTCGGGTTTGAAAGTGATCCACTTATCTCCCGCTCTGTCGGTACGCGAGGACGCATAATCCGCAAAAGCTTGTTCGGGGAGTTCCATGCAATCACGAGTGTCATGGGGACCACTAAACAATTCACACGAAGAAGTGATTTTGTTCACTTGACTTGAAGGTTTAGGAACTTCGTAGGATTTCATTAGAAACTTGACTTGGTCTTCAAGTTCCATGATCCTACGATCGGGAATGCTTGAGTTATTCGAAGGCAAGGATATTGCCTTGACCGTTTTGCTCAACTTGCGGGGGTTATTCCAACATTCGTTGTCATAGAGAGCAAGATCTTCTATGATTCCCTACGATTCTTCCGCATTCTTGTCACATAGCTTGCCACCGGCCGCTTGGTCAATGGTTTGCCTTGTGGATTGATTGACATGATCATAGAAAATTTGGATTTGAAGCCAAAGATCAATGCCATGATGAGGGACTTTTTGGAGTAAGTTCTTGAAACAAGTCTACGCTTCGTAAATATTTTCACCTTGACGTTGGTGGAACATCAAGATGTCATTCCTTAGCTTGGTAGTTCCCCCCGGTGGGAAAAATTGAGTGAGGAAACGAGAAGTGAGATCATCCCAAGATGTGATAGATCCTGTGGGTAAACGCTCAAGCCATTGACTAGCTTGGTCACGTAGAGAGAATTGGAAGAGACACAATCGTGTTGTCTCTTGAGTGGCAACATCAAGGTCCATAGAATCTACGATTTTACGAAAATCCTTGAGATGTTGATTTGGATCTTCAGAACGAAATCCATGGAATGCACATCCGCTTTGCACCAACCGGATGGTGTTGGATTGCAAGGGAGACACATTGGCTCTTTGGGGGAGCTAAATGATGTTTCGATAGCCTTGGTGGCTTGGTTTGGAGTACTCACCTCGAGTTCGGGCTCGAGGTAGGTCTTGGTTAATTGGTGGGTCTTGGTGGGGTTGTTCTTGGTGGTCTGGTGGGGCTTGGTGTTATTGTGGTGGTGCTTGGTGTGCTTGGTGTAGGCCAAAGATATTATCATCCACCATGATGGCGAATGATATGGATTACGAACAAAGAGAACAAAGAAATGACAGACTACAAGAAAGCTACTAAAAAGAAAATAAAATCTTACTTGATAGGAATCTAGTGAGTAGACCTAAACGAGATAGAAATTGAACCTAAACAATAACTATTCCCCGGCAGCGGCGCCAAAAACTTGATGCGAGATTTGCAGAACCTCGAAAAGAAGTTTTACAATCCTCTAGGCAGTGTACCTAATCGCTGTAGTGTAGTATAGGTAGGTCCGGGGGATTGATCGTTCTCTAGGGGAATAGTGTCGTTAGGACAAGATGTATGACGAGATAGGTCTAGAGGTGAGGGATGATTCTTTTTGTATTTTTTTATATTTTTATGAAAGAAGTAAAAATCTCGGGTTTTAGAAGAGTGGGCGGAATTAGTTGCTAGTTAACTAACCCAAAACTAATAATTACTGAATTAAATAAAAATAAATGAGAAAAGTATAAGTGGTGACTTCTTATAATAGGGAAAAACGTGTTTACTTAGATTTAATTACTCCATAATTATCTCCTATTGATCTGTTGAATTGTCACGTCCTTGTTTTAGTTGAAGCGCTGTATTCCTTAATATTGGTCGTGGGGAGGTACCGAAGTCCCCAACTCTATGAATCTTAGTCACCCCTAAAAACCTTAAAGTCTATTAAGTTTTCTGGGATTTACAAGCCGCAATTCACGCAATAAATACAACGAGAAAAACCAATAGTGCACTCTATAGTTGCGTTTTCTAAGATGTTCAAGCTAGTTACATATAAGAGGTCAGCCATTTTTCTTAGCCTAACACGAGGCAATCAACTGAACAAGAGACAACAAATCAATATTCAACAACTAGGTTTCACTAGATCTAAGCAAACACAAATAAACTTAAGCTAACATGTTAAAACAAAGAAAAGATAAACACATAATCAAACAATACATAGACATAACGAATGTTTAAAGGGATGCTTATCTTTATTGAAACACGAAGTTCAAGGGCTTTGAAAGCCTTACAAAAGCTGTTAAATTCATCCCAAAACCCTACTTTAAGATATTCCCCAAAGATGTCTCTAATAATGAAAACATGCGAAAATATATATAGGATTACAATTGTGACGGCGTCACTTGCAAAGTGTGACGCCATCAGCTCGCCGTGGATTAGGGTTTCATCTTGTGTAAGTTGCCATTATGACGGCGTCAGGAATGACTTGAGACCATCACTTGATAAACCGTCTGGGCCGTCTCTTGTTAGCTTAAATCGTGACTCCCATCTTCAATTAACACCTGACGGCGTCAGGTTATAGTTTCTTCAGATTCTTATGGGTTGTCACTTGGTAGCTTTCCACTAGAAATCCAGCCTGATTAACAAATGATGGCGTCGCGTTGTATCTTGTGACGCCGTCAGACTCCCATGTCTGACAGAATTTTGTGACTTCGTTGTTTTCTTCACTTTTTCGTCCAAAAAGTGCCAATTTCCAGAATTCTCATCCCAAGTACCTAAAATACAAAAAGAAACGATTTAAAGCAATATTTGATCATATTTATACGATTTTGGGCTTAAATGACCCCTTAAAAATATACAAAATAAATGCTTATCAGTTATGGAGGGGACGACACCACTAAATGTCAGACGGTACCACTAAATTTAGTGGAACCTTGGGAATTAGTGGTACCGTGCCAGAAAAAGACGCTTCAATTTTTGGTTTTAGTGGTGAAGGTTTATTTGGGGAAGTTTGGAGCTGTTTTTGGGGAAAAAATAGCTGTTGGATAATTTAACTTATTTTTCCAATTATAACATTTCTTTTTAATTCAAAAATAATTTGTAAAATGTATTTTTGAAAAAATGTTTTGTCACATTAAAAATGTGAATTTTTGAATACAAATTCACTTCTTTGATCATTTGTCAAGTTGTAAATTTGTTTGTTCTTACCTAGAGTGATTTACGTAGAAATGGGATATTTCGACTAAAGACTTGTTCACGTTAATTTTGACGTAACGTGCTTTTATATTCTGTTATCATCAAAACTTAGAGGTGTCGAAAAATAGAAATAACGTTTTTAGACATTATTTGTATCAACAATCTCCCCCTTTTTGATGATGGCAAAACATAAACTCATTTTAGGTGAAAAATTAATTTTAACAAGTTTTTAATTTGAGTTTATATCCCATCTCTCTCGTTTTTTGTCGAAGCAAAAAGAATGCTAAGGCTCCCACTTGATGTATGCTCCCCCTTGTTTGGAGGGCACCAAGGAATCGAGCAATGGTACTTGCTACATAACAAAGTTAGATGATAAATATATACTATCTAACATGTAGCAACTATGACAAATATCCAACCGAAAATACTATAAAATATATGCTAAGTGGCCAAAAATAAAAGATTGACCAACCACATTCAACTAATAATGAAACAAGCCCATGTGTTGGGCATTATTTCATTCAGAGTTAGTACTGCCAAGCTAAAGATGAGATTGTTGAAGAATAACACTAACAGTACTAACATAGTTAGTACTGCTAATGTAAATATTAGTACTGTCAGGTTTACTTTGTACTACTGAAGACTGCTGTTGGAAGATTGATACTGCCAAGGTTTAGAAGACGTGTGAAGATATGTATAGAAGATATTTAGTATATATCTTATAAGTTTAGAATGATAAGAATATATTGTATATTGACAGTTATCTTGTAAAGGACTCCTTGTGCCTATAAAAGGAGGTCCTAGGTTAATATCTTATAGATCTAGAATACATATTGATAAGATTCAAGGTTGTAAAACCTAGTGATATTCAGATCACTCTTATTATTTGCTTAATAATATTGAATCGTTTTGGTTATACTGTTCCATTGTTTACTGTTTCATTGTTCAACACTTTGTCAATATTCTTCTAAACATTAAAGAGTAGATTCCGCATACTCTTTGGTGTTCAATAAAGTTTCTAACAAGCTCAAGCAAGATCCGTGTTTAGGACTCACAAGTGGTATCAGAGCTTTGGTTCTGAAACTTTGATACTAGAAGAATTCTCTATTTTCACTGAAGCAATGGATCTCTAAACTACTCAGACAACTACCACTGCTAAACTGCCTATTCTAAAGTAGGGTGACTATGAGATGTGAAGGTTCAGAATTGAGCAATACTTTCAGGTGCAGGATTATGCTTTATGGTAAATCATAGAGAATGGCAATTCGTTCAAACCCACAGTCAAACCATCAACAAGTGAAGGCGGTGCTCAAACTGTATCAGGTCCTGTTACTGCAGAAGAGAAGCTTCAGAAGAAGAATGATCACAAGGCTAGAAGTATGTTGCTGATGGCTATACCTACTGAACAACTATTAACTTTTAGCAAGTACAAGGATGTAAAGACTCTGTTTGAAGCCATAACAACAAGGTTTGGTGGTAATGAAGCCACAAAGAAGACACAGAAGACTTTGCTGAAGCAAAATTATGAGAACTTTAGTACTAGAAGCACTGAGTCTCTTGATCATATGTTCAACAGGCTTCAGAAGATAGTAAGCCAACTGGCTGTCTTGGGTGTAGAGATTCCACAGGAGGATCTTAATATGAAGTTTTTAAGAAGTCTGTCTACTGAATGGAATACTCATGTAGTTGTCTGGAGAAATAAGCCAGATATTGATACAATGAGTCTTGATGATCTGTACAAAAATCTTAAGATTGTTGAACAGGTGATGAGAAAGACTGAAGGATCAAGTTCTAGCTCTGGGAACATGGCATTTGTGACATCTCCCAGCAATAGCAGTCCAGAAGTGGTTTCAGGAGTTAGTACTGCTAACCCTAAATTAGTACTGCTAGTTCACAAACTAGTACTGCTAGCTTAGGTGATGAAACTGTGTATGCCTTCTTGGCGAGTCAAGCAAGTGGGTCTCAGCTTTATCATGAAGACCTAGTTCAAATTCATGAAGATGATTTGGAGGAGATGGATTTAAAGTGGCAAATTACTTTGCTAAGTATGAGGGCTAAGAGGTATTATCAGAAGACAGGAAGGAAGATCATTATCAATCCAGGTGATGTTGCGGGGTATGAGAAGTCAAAAGTGGAGTGTTACAACTGTAATAAGTTGGGACACTTTGCTAGGGAATGCAGAGGGCCAAGGAACCAGGACAACAGGGGTAGGAATCAAGATAACAGAGGTTCCAGAAATCAAGAAAGCACTAGGAAGAGTGAGGAAGAGCCTTCCTCAAAGGCAATGGTGGCCATTGATAGACTTGGATTTGATTGGAATTTTATGGCTGAAGAGGAAGCCCCTACCAACATGGCACTGATGGCTTTCTCTGACTCTGAGGTACATATAGTCAAAAGTTGTTCAAAATCCTGTTTAGCTTTAAAAGATTATGAAACTCTTAAAAAGCAGTATGATGACAAAAGAATAGAGCTTAACCAATCTAATTATAATTTAGCAAATCATAAGAGAGGTTTAGCTGTTTTAGAAGAACAACTTGTTTTTTATAAAAAGAATGAAACTGTATTCACTGAGGATATAGCTGTTTTGAAAAGAGATATTATATTTAAAGACATAGAAATTAATGAGCTTAAAAAGGAGCTAGAAAAGGTTAAGCTAGATAAAGACATCATTGAAGTGAATATAGAGAGATATGCAGGAGCAACTAAAAGTATAGAAAAGATTGTAGAGTGTCAGCTTACTAATAACTTTAAGAAAGGTCTAGGTTATAAGTCTGTTGCACCACCTTATAAAGGGGCACATCCACCCCCAGGTATTGATTTGGCACATACTGGTTTAGAGGAATTTCAAGAGCCTAAGTTTGAATATGGACATAAGACCAGTGAGAGTGCTAGTATAGAGAAGTCTGAAGAGATTAAGGAATCCTTTGAGAGTGCTAGTGACAACTCATTGGTTGAGGAGAATGTGTCAGAAGTTAAAGTAGAAAAGAAAACTGTTGTTCCTACTGCTACTAAAATAGAAGTTGAAAAACCAGTTAGGAAACAAGTTAGATATGCAGAGATGTATAGATCACAAAACTGGTCACAAAGTCCTAGGGGTAACCAGAGAAATTGGAATAACTTGAAGTCCAAACAACTAGGAAGTGATTTTGTTATGTACAATAAAGCATGTTTTACTTGTGGCAGTTTTTATCATGTTCAAGCTAATTGTAACTACCACCAAAGGGAAAGGGTGGTAAATGGGAATTCTAGGGTGAACACAAATGGCTTTGATAAATATAATCACCCTAATGCTCAAAGAAACATGGCTCCCAGAGCAGTGTTGATGAGAACTGGCCTTAGACATTTGAATATTATTCGGCCTGTTTGTACTGCTCACCTCAAATCAATAGTTTTCAATGCTAAACCATTGACTTATTATTCTAAATCAGCACAACAAACTGGTAAAAGGTTCTATTATGAGAAAACAGTGTTTAAAAACAAGAAATGGTGCCAAACAGTTAGAACTGCTAAGCCAGCAGTTTGTATTGCTAGGCCAGTAGTTAGTACTGCTAGGCTAGTGAATGCTCTTAGGGCAAATATGGGCAATATTGTTAAGGCCTCAGCATGTTGGGAATGGAGACCTACCAAACCCAATAGTGCATCAATTATCATGAAGAAATATAACTACATTGATGCACGAGGCAGATCCACGTCAGTAATGGCGTGGGTCCCCAAAGGAAACTAATTTCCTTTATTTTATGTGAAGGAACATCCACAAGATGATGAAGAAGATCAAGGATATTCAGATAGTGGATGCTCTAGGCACATGACAGGGAACATGTCTTACCTCTCAGAGTTCAAAGTTTTTGATGGAGGATATGTTGCCTTTGGGGGAGGAGCAAGAGGTGGTAAAATTACTGGTAAAGGTACAATTAAAACCGATAAACTTGATTTTGAAGATGTGTATTTTATGAAGGAACTTAATTATAATCTCTTTAGTGTCTCACAGATGTGTGACAAAAAGAAAAAAGTTCTTTTTACTGACACTGAATGTCTTGTCCTGTCTCCTGATTTTAAGCTACCCGATGAAAGTCTTGTATTGCTTAAAATTCCTAGAAAGGGCAACATGTACAATGTTGATATGCAGAAAATTGTTCCTAAAGAGAATCTAACTTGTCTTGTTGCAAAAGCCACAAATGATGAATCAATGCTTTGGCATAGGAGACTTGGTCATGTCAATTTTAAAACCATTAATAAGATTGTAAAAGATAGTTTGGTAAGAGGTTTACCTCAAAAACGTTTTGGAAATGACCAAACTTGTGTTGCCTATCTTAAGGGAAAACAACACAGAGCTTCTTGTAAGCCCAAGTCTCAAAACTCTATTACTCAACCATTATTCATGCTTCATATGAACTTGTTTGGTCCTACATCTGTGAGTAGTTTAATGCATAAGAAGTACTGTCTTGTGGTCATTGATGATTATAGCAGGTTTACATGGGTTTTCTTTTTAGGAACTAAGGATGAAACTAGTAACATTCTTAAGAGCTTTATAACAGAAATAGAAAACCTAGTTGATAAGAAAGTAAGAATCATCAGGTGTGACAATGGGACAAAATTTAAAAATAGAGTTATGAATGAATTTTGTGAAGAAAAAGGTATTAAGAGGGAATTTAGTATAGCTAGAACTCCTCAGCAGAATGGTGTTACTGAAAGGAGGAATAGGACACTGATAGAGGCTGCTAGGACCATGTTAGCTGACTCTAAGCTACCTATTTCATTTTGGGCTGAAGCAGTTAATACTGCTTGTTATGTGCAAAACAGGGTTTTAGTGGTCAAGCGTCATAACAAGACTCCTTATGAACTATTTAGAGGTAGAACACCTGCTCTAAGCTTCATGAGACCATTTGGATGTCATGTTACTATCCTTAATACCTTAGATTATTTGGGAAAGTTTGATGGAAAGTCAGATGAGGGTTTCTTTGTTGGTTACTCTACACATAGTAAAGCTTTTAGGGTATACAACATAAGAACTAGGAAGGTAGAAGAAAACCTGCATGTTGAATTTTTGGAGAATAAGTCTAATATTGTAGGTGAAGGTCCAAAATGGCTGTTTGATCTTGATGCTCTAACAAAATCTATGAACTATGTACCAGTTGTTGCAGGTAAAAATACTAATGATTTTGCAGGTTCAGAAGCCAGTGTTGATACAGGTGAATCTAGCATGGAGAAAGAGACTGGTCAAGATCACATTTTGATGCCAATTTGGAAAGATGGTTCTCTATATGATTCATTTTCAAAGAATGATGATCCACCAACTTCTAGTGATGCTGATGGTAAAGAAAGTGGAGTTGATGATCAAGAACAAGAGGTACCTGAAAACAGTACTAATGATGATGGTACTGCTAGGCCAAATAATGGTACTACCGAGCCAAAAGATAGTACTGGTGGACCAAATGTTTATACTGTTGATCCAACAGTTCATCCTGCTCCACAGATTAATCTTTTTAGATGGAATGCTCGAAATTGTAAAACATTTGGGATCCGTTGTCAAAGAGGTTCGTAATCGAGAGCAAGCGGTTAATAAATTTTTGGCTAATCTTAATACTTATACTCTCAATCCTCATGAGAAGTCTATGGAAGAATTACTTGCCGAGGAAAGAGCGGCTAAATTTCGAAAGGCGTTAATTTACTATGACGATGATTCCGATGATGACGAGGAGAGACTTGTTCCGTTAAACGTTTTCCCTCAAATAGCACCCGTCTTTCCGCCCGTAGAACTCGAGGACTCTCTAAAAATGGGGGACGAGCATCTAAACACTATTCTGGCAACGGAATCGGACGAATTCAAAAAGTCTAGTGTTGAGAACCTCGTCCCAATCCCAAGTGAGTCCGGGGAAATTTCTAACGGTGATTGTGAATTTGTTGAAAATAATCGTCTTAATAATCATGTTGATACGAATGATATGCCGTTTGATGATAATCACGTTGAGAAGGATGAAGTTGAAATTTATCTCGATTCTCACAATGAGTATACTACGAGTGTTGAAGACTCTTGTGGAGATATCGATGATGTTGAGGAATCGCGTTCCGATTATGAGTTCGTTAGATTAGAGGAGATAAAGGATTTTGACCTTGATGATGATGAGATCAAAGATGATTTACTTCGTGAAAAATTATCCAATAGCTATCTTCTTATTTCAAAGATCGAAGCTTTAAATAATCCGACTCCGTCTACTAATGCCGTGATCACCTCTTCATTTCCTATCCCCGATATGGATAGTGATTTCTTACCCGAGCTTGAAATTTTTCGATTTGAAGCGAAGAGTAGTGGCAGTCCTACTATTCATGCTGATATTTCTCATCCGGATTATGAGCGTTTTGACTTTGAGATCGACTCCAAACTTAATTTGAGCAATATTTCCGATAATCCGTCACGTAACTCTCTTTTAGAGGATGTCAATCTATTTCTTGCTACGGATGACTCGATACCACCGGGTATTGAGAATGACGAGAATGACCTTCGAAGAAATGTTCTTATTGAAGAAATACATGATGATGATTTACTTTCCAATGCTGACTCATTTCTCTTTGATTTACCATCTTCTCGTCCACCCGCGAAACCACCGGACGTAGATTTTGAATCCGATGCGGATGAGGATATTTTTGGAGTGGTGGACGAGATTTCTGAACATGATGTTCCGGTGCTTGATATTTTCCCACCCAACCCACCCGTGATTCAGAATTTGACTTTGCTTTCGTCATCCGTGTGTTTCACCCATTCTTCACTTATCCCATCATTTCTCCATTTTTCCACTCCACCGGGAGTAAGGATACCGTCTTTGACCCCGGCATCTCCGTTTTTCATGCCGGGTGTCCGTTGCAGTGTTGATTCTCCATTTACTCCCCCAAGATTAAGTAAATTCGGGGCGAGTCAAGCTATACAACTCGATAAAAAACAAGCGCTTCGTGGGAGGCACCCTATGCTTATCCTTCTATATTCTTTCTATTTTCTTTCTAATAAGTGACGTGAAGAGGTTTTCCTCTTCCATTTTTCGTGTTTCGTGGTTGTTTGTGTATGTCCAGGATTTGCCAAATAATGAAGACTCTCGTGCTCGTGGTTTGCTTCTTTCTCCACTTGAGTTTCATCATTCGTTGCTCATCCGATATCCTAAATCTTATCGTCTAACGTTTATCTTTGGTCTAATTAATAAATGGCCTTAGATTTATGTAGGAGAACCCTTACCTTTAAGACATTGGGGACAATGTCTCATTTTAGTCTGGGGGGGGGGGGTCATCTTTCGATTTGATTTTTGCCTTGCATTTTTTGTCGTTTACTCTCGCAACCCCGTTTTTCCCCAAAAAAGTGAAAAAATTGAAAAAAATGAGAAAAATTTAAAAATTTTGTGCAAAAATATAATAAATTTTGACATTTTGTTGACTTTCCGCTGGTGAGAGTAGGAATAAAATTTTGACTTGATCGGGCGTGTTGAGCCCTAGCTTGTCTCCTTAACCATTCGGCTAAGCATTCGCGGATCTTATTATTTAAGATTTTAAATTTGCGAAGAACGAGAAATGATTGAGTTGTTTATAAGCTAGATTGCTAAAACGTGGAGTAGTTGGTTCTCTTTAGAGCTCTTCGAAGCTAATTGTGGCTTTTTATTCCCATCAGCTTGTTTCACCCTATAATAATAATAATCTAATTAAAGAATAAATCAGCATTGTGCGAGCAGCTTCCACAAGCGTTCGATTTCTTCTTTCAACTACCCCATTCTGCTGTGGAGTTCTAACAACAGATGTCTGATTTATGATTCTAGCATCTTCAAAATAAGTTCTTAACTCATGATTTGTGAATTCTGTGCCATTGTCTGTTCTTACAATCCTTACTGGAGCTTGAAGTAGGACTTGAATACGCTTCAGAAAGGTGATGATGATGCCTGGTGCTTCGTCTTTTGACCTCAGAAACCTTACCCAAGTATATCTCGAATAGTCATCGACGATAACAAGGATGTACTTCTTCCAATTAATGCTTTCAACTCTCATTGGGCCACATAAGTCCATGTGCAACATATGTAACTTTGCTTCCGAACTAGGTACGATTTTAGGTTTATATGATGCCCTTTTGCTTTTTCCTTGTTCGCATGATGAACATAAGTGATCCTTGGTGTATTTGAACTTAGGAAGTCCGTTGACGATGTTGTCTTTGGCTAATTTGTTAATGGTGTCGAAATTGTGATGGGATAATCTTCTATGCCACAGCCAGGACTTTGTTCCGCATGCTTTTATCATAAGACAAATTGGTGATGAAGAGGCCATTTGGTTGATGTCGATAGCGTATAGGTTGGTGCCACGATTCCCAGTTAAGAGATCATCGCCAACCAAATTTCTAACAAAGAATGTGTTTGTCCTAAATGCAACCTCTAAATCTGCATCACAAAACTGCCCAACTGAAAACGAATTGTGTCCCAACCCTTTGACATAGTAAACTCGAGTGATTAAGTAAAATCCAAATTGAAGATCTCCATAACCCAGAATAGCTGCTACATGATCATTCCCAAAGCGTACAGTTCCCATGAATTTCCAGATGAAATTGATCAGCAGCTTTAGATTCCCGGTCATGTGCTTGGAGCAACCCGAGTCGACGATCCAAAGGTATATTTCGATAACCTGCGAAGAACAGAAGATTTTGTATTTGGAAACCGTTTAACATTTGGTTCCATGGGGTTAAGGGTAACATCCGAATCACAGTCATAGAAAGTTTCTACTAGTTCAATTTGAACAGCTGTCAATTTGCCATTCTGAAGTATGAACTTTCTACCCGTTGGTTTCCATACACAATACTTAAGATAGTTCCTAGGCGTATGACCACTAGTGGTTGACCTAAATCGTGAAATTAGTCATCCTATATATCTAGATCTAGCACTAATTCCTTTTGGAGCGTTCTTCTGTTCATGCGTAACATTCACATTCTTAGAAACATAATCATCACAAACATCATTAGATTAACATTCTTGCACATTAAGCAAACAGAGTCATTACATGCATTAGAAATAGTACTTTTGATATTACATTTAGATGATATATTTCTCTTATTAAAAAGCGATAAATTCCTAGGGTGTTCTTCTACTTCTTCAACTTTATTCTGGCATCTACTCTTAGAGTCAGGCGAGACTCTGTTGTTCCTTGTATTGCTCCTAGGCTGTAGTCTGCTGCTTCTAGAGGTGCTTTCTAATCCTGTAGAAGGTAAGGCACACGCATTAGGGTTTATATTGTTGTCCTTAGAAGTTGTTTTAGCATTCCTAGACTCTTTTGGATTAACTTTTTCGCTCTTGTCGTTTTCCCTATATATTTTAGATGTGGAGGCAGACGCATTTGTGGGACTAATCCTATAAAAGCCAGGTGCTATCACTTTTGGTGTTTCGACAACCGCTTTTCCTTTATCAACAATATTTTTATTTTCATTATGCTTGGGCAAGGGTGTTGGAGTGACTGGTTTTGTCAAATCATTTTTCACATCGACTTTAGGAACAAATTGAGAAATAGACATTTTTGGTTTAACAACCGGTTTTGAAGTACTTGGTTTGTCCGAAGTCGATGGTTTTGCAAACTGAGTATCCACACCCTTCCCTTTTTGACTTTCCAGCTGAGCACTCAAAAGATCATTTTGCTCTTTCATGTCCTTGTAGGCACGCTCATACGACAATTTTTCATACTTGCATTCCTCGGTTTTTCGATCAAGTTGTTTAAAATATGATACGTTTTCTTTTTCAAGTTTAGTAAGAGCATTTTCATATTTTGAAACAATTGCAGAAGTCTCAGCTCGCAGTCTTTCATCGTCTTCAACAGAATATGTTTGTAAAATGATGGACATAATATCGGTCGACATAACTGCTTCGAGGAGAGAGTCATTTAGGTTTTCCAAAATTTTGATGTTTTCAATATTTTCATTAAGTTCCTTCACCAGGGATTTGTGGTCCCTGACAAAGTCGACTGTTTATTTCAAAAATGCTTGTTCAAAATGAATTACTCTCGCATGTATGTTATTTAGTGGAGTAGTAATTTATGTTTCAAACACCTTTTTCATTTCTGCATGAAAACTTGATTGCCAGTTGTTGATACTAATAGTAGTTTTGGATGCAACAATATTCTGAAGTGTTTCAATTCTCTTTTTAAGATCATCTAAATATCCTCTAGCAGCACTTGTGTTAAAAGGATTGTTTGAGGACATTTGTTCCAAGTTTGAAAGAGTTTTAGAAATAACTTTTTGTTTTGCAACTGGTTTCGTAACAACTGATTATTTGGAAAACTTTGGCGTTTGTTTTTGTTGAACAAAATTAACTCCAGTAAGTATCTTGAGTTTGTTGTAATCAATTGGTTTTATCTCTGGGTTCTTTTATTTTTATCTCTGGGTTCTTTTGTTTCATTTTAATTCGACTCTCTTCAGCAAGCACAATTGTTTCGTCAGAATCCTGAACAGCGGGAGGATCATGTTTAACATATATTATATTTCCATTGTACAAAACATTCTGTTCTTTCTGAGCTTTCTTAAGAGTATAAGGGTTTACACAACCGATAGCCATTTTCTTCATTGTGCGTAAAAGCAGGTTTGGATCTTTAATTAGCATATGAATGGTTTGAGCGGAATGTCCCATTTTTACAAGAAAATCTTCCAACTTTTTGATTGTATCTTGTTTCTCAATGATTTCATCAAGAAGATCATTTTCTCGTTTTGAAAAATCTGCTTTCAATTGTTTCTTTTCTTTTTCAAGATCAGAACAAGTTGATGCTTGTTTGGAAAGTTGGTTTTTCAAATCTGAAATTTCCGCGTTTAATGATTTTATTTTCTTGTTTAAATTAACATCAAGTGTGTCATACTTGATTTGCAGTTGTTCAAGTGTGTCAAGCTTGATTTGCAGTTGTTTTTTTTCTTAAAACAGAATTTTGATAACCAGTTTCTAATTCTGACTGTCGTCTTTTATGAAACTCAAATGCTTTTTTTGTTTTCATTCTACCTCTCAAGCTCAGCGGTCATTGTCTTATTCGCGGCCTTAACATCGCGATTGACCTTTTTTACTTTCTCAATTTCAATACTACAGTTGTTCAATAACGATTCAAATAGAGCACATGTTTCCTCATCATTTTCATCATGCTGTGAAACTAAGCCTTCATTATGATTCATATCTGGAGTTGCCGAATCAATATTGCTACTACTCGGCGTGTCCAGGTATGTATCATAAGTGGGTGCTGGAATATCAGAATGATGTTCCTCATGAGGAGACATATCAAATATATCATTATTGTGGCATGTATTGAATAATGGTACCTCAGATACTGTATTGGTGTCATAAACAGGAGGTGTGTCAGAATCCGTGTCATACTTAGCCTCCTGAAGATTTGCCATAAATATGCAGTTTGCATCGATGTCTTCTCGGTCTTCCATATCATCCATGAGAGCCATAAAATCATTTTCTTCTGCATTCAACTGAAACCCTGCTTCTTCCTTCTGTGCCAACAGCAATGCTTTCTGCAGATAAGCTGGATCTTTCTTTTTTGGCTTAGAGGGACAGTTTCTTGCCATATGACCTACACCCTGACAGTTGAAGCACTTTATCAGATTTCCCTGATTCATATTTCCATAATTCCCAGCAACTGGAGTAGCAACATTCCTAATCTGATTACCCACTGTCTGATTCCCAACATTCTGACCCCTCTGATTTCCAACAACTTGACCCATCTGATTCCCTACATACTGACCCAACTGATTTCCTACATACTGCCCTTGATTACCCATCTGAAATCTAGTAGCATATCCTTGCTGATTCCCAATTTCTCCAACCATTTGTCCTCCTTGACCCATATTGAAACTCGGCTGTGCAATCTGCCTGTTGTGAGTATTCGATGAAATCCTTTGGTTGTTGTTGGTTGGTGTAGAATAGCGTCCTTAGAATGCCTTTGTCAAATAAGCAAATGCTTGTGTCAAAGCAACAGTAGACTCATCATTGTCAGTGAACTCTGGTTCCTGGAATTGTTGATATTGTTGTTGTTGTGGGTAGAATTGTTGTTGTGGAATGTATTGTTGTTGCATGTAGTTATGAGTGAAAGATGAAGATGATTGATGTTGTGTGTTTACTGGTAAAGGTGTTGGTGTTTGGGCAATTAATGCAAGAGGATCATGATTCTTTGCCAATCTTTCTTTCCTAACTTCATTAGCCTCAGCTTGGTTTTGCTTCAGAAAATCATAGAGCTGATCATAATTCACCTGATGTAGATCCTTGGTTTGGTTGACAATAGTGACATATCGTCCCCATTTTTCTTGAAGATTGTTGATGAACTTGATGTTGCTCCCGATTTGTCTTGGTGTCAACTTGTTTCTGATTAGCTCATTCATTAGAGAGCAGAACCTGGTATATTAGGATTCAATGGATTCTCCTGGAGTGGATGTAAACTTCTCCCATTCAGTTAGTAGCTTGTTTTCAACATCTTGTTGCCCAATTTTTGTTTCATGACATAGCCTTCTAACTCGTTGCCACATGTCATAGGCAGTTTCACAACTGTCAACAGCAGCAAAGATCTCTCGTGGTAATCCTAGTTGGATTAAGTGCATTGCCATATCATCAGCTGCGATCTGCTTCCTGTCTTCTTCTGTGTATTCTGCTTCTGTTTGTTAATGAAAGAATGGTGGAATAGGAGGTGTTCCATTTGGATCTCCAGGGTCTTGAATTTGTCGAAGCTTGAAGGGTCCATTCTTAATAGATTGGAGCAAGAGTTTACCATCAGACTTGGTTTTGATGTAACGAAGCATGTAGCTTGTCCATGGAAGATACCCACATTTTTCAAGCATAGGAGGACGGTTTTCTGCACCGGCTGCATGAATGTCTTGCTGAGTTGCCATTGATGAAGGTATGTATGATAAAGTTGATCTTGGATCGGTTCAACGATATAGGAGTTGTGTTTGTTGATGGTTAAAGTAAGTTGTTGTAGGGAAAATTTGGTCTAAAAACTTAAAAACATTGATAACTTCTTTTTGGAGTGGATTTGGACCTCGAGGCTTGGGTTGAATTCAACGTGTCCTTCTTCTCGTTCTCACGGTCGTTTTGATAGGTTACGGACTGAAAACGAAGTTACGGTTCAAAAGTTATGGCCGTTTGAAGCTTTATCGTAAAAAAAATCAACTTTGAAGTCAATTCCGATGGATATGGCTCAATTCCGATGGATTTGGTGCAATTCCGATGGATTAGGTGCAATTCCGATGAATACTGTTCACTTTGTCCAATTTCGATGAATCCTTGCAATTCCGATGAAAGTTGAAAGTTACAATTCCGATGAAAATTACAATTCCGATGAAAATGCAATTTCGATGAACTTTGCAATTCCGATGAAATTTACAATTTCGATGAAAGTTTGCAATTCTGCAATTTCGATGAAATTAGCAATTTCAATAGAATCTATCTAATTTGTACAAATTGGAAGATATTTCCTTCGTCGAAGTATTCAACACACTTATACAAGCAAGGGAATACTGAGTTCTCGTTGGTTCGTGAAGTAAATGTGTTCTTGATGAATTCCGATGGCCAATTCCGATAAACCCTTAAAAATCCAATTCCGACAAACCCTCAAAATCTCAAATCCGTCAAACCCTCAAAATCTGAATTCCGATGGATTAATTGACTTTTTAGAGATCAATATTACGACTAAAATCAAACGTCTAACCAGTTTCAATCTATCAAAAACCTTCAAAAACACTTAAATAACAATAAAGTTTCGACCTTTAACGTTTATAATCAAATTTGACAAATTTCGATAAGTTTCCAAACCTTTCTTGTTCGATAAGAAACACGTTTTTGATGATTTTGATTCGATTAAATTGCCAAAATTCACTAATAAGAAGTAGATCTAAAAGAAAGACAACAACTTTAACCTAGAAAACGTAAAAATTAAAGCTTTTGGACAAAAAGCAAACGCTTTTATAGAGAAAAACGCAACTTTTAGCTAATCTTTGATAAAGAAAAAAAAATGAGACACAAACAATCCTAAATCGTTCTTAGGCGATTGATACCACTTGTAGGACCTTAGATCTAACTTATCACACAATATATAAATCGTATAAAGCACGTATGGAGACTTGAGATATGTGAGATGTATGCGTATAACAAGAGAGTGATAGTAAGAGATGAAGAGAGTTCTTATTATTAAAAACACACACACTACACACTCAAGCACATCACACAAATGAGGTGTGTTGTGTCTTTTATACAAGAGATTAGACGCCTTATGGGCTCGGTTGGGTTAGTGGATTGGACAAGGATTACAATATATCTTAAATGGACTAGCTTAGCTTAACTTTTAACCAATTATCTTAGCCCAATCCACGAGCCCTTTGACTATTCTATTACATGTTCTACGACACATTACAAAGTTATAAATATCTAAATGACCATAAATTTCTATTAAAGCTAACAAACACCAATCAAAGAAAGTTCAAGACCCAAAGCCAAAGGTGTGATTATCAGAGAACCATCTCCAACAACAACAACAACAACAAAAACAACACAATCACAACCACCACCACAGGGCAAAGGCATGGTAATTTTGATTGAAGAGCCTGTGGAGAAATCTCTTTCAAAGACAAAGCAGATGCTCTTAGATGAAGAAATAGCTAGAAAACAACAAGAAGAGTATGATGCTGAAGATCAAAGAATAAGAGAAGAAAGAGAAAGGAAGGCTAGAGAAGAAGAAGAGGCTGGCCTAGCAGAGATTAATTCCTGGGATGACATACAAGCAAAATGTGAAGCAGATCACATGTTAGCGCAGAGGATGTGGCAAGATGAACAGGAAGAGCTATCCTTAGAAGAAAAATCAAAGCTCTTCATGGAATTCTTAGGTAAGCAGAAGAAATTCTTTGCTCAAAAGAGGACTGAAGCAAAAAGGATTAAACCACCCACCAAAGCTGAACAAAGGAAAATAATGAGTACATATCTGACAAACATGGATAATTGGAAGCCTAGTCAGTTGAAGAATCTTAGTTCTGAAAAGATAAAAGATCAGTTTGACAAGGTATTCAAGAGGGTAAATACTTTCATTGCTATGAATGAAGATGAGGTGGTAGGAGGTTTTAAGAGAGCTGGAGAAGAATTAGAATCTGAAAGCAGCAAGAAGTAGAAAATAGATGAGCAGACAGAGCAGGCACAAGAGCAAACAGAGCAAGAACAAGAAGGTGATACAAATGAAATAGCTGATCTACAACAATTGAAAGAACTTGCAAGTGATCATGATGAAGAAATTGTTGATGCTGTTTGAGAGGATTGTAATACACTCTGTAGGATGTTAGTCCTTTATAACTTGTGTATATGATACTTTGAGTGAATATGATTAAGTATGCGGAATCTACTTAACCACACTTAGAAGGATATTGGTTATGGAAATGGAACAGTGATGCTTGTTATTTGAACAATGAACACAGAAGGTATAACACCAATCGATTCAATATTATTGAGAATAATAAGAGTGATCTTCACTATCACTAGGGTTACAAACCTTGAATCTCTATTACAAAGAAAACTATTTATGTTATGTTCAACACAATGTATGTTTTCTAAGAACTTTCAACTAGTCACTATTCAACTCACTTAGACACTTGAATATTTTCTATTAAGCACTCTTTTTTTTTTTATCTAAGCTAAGATCTCCCTTTTATATTCCAAAGGAGATCTATACAATATTGATAAGTCTTGTCGAACTACTTGCTTGTTGTGTGTGTCAGTAACTAAGATACAATATGTTCTGTGTATACAACTTGTTGACTGAACACATATTAAAGATATTATCTACCGTATATACTTGACTTTTATACACAAATATCTTATACATACTTATCCATCCAGCAGTAGTATACGCGAAACTTATCCACTCAGCAGTAGTATGAGTCACTCCAACAGCAGTATTCAACTAGCAGTACCTTCATTGTACTAGCAGTACTAACTTATCAGTTAGTACTGTTAGTTATAACTTGAACAGACTTCAAATATACACTAGCAGTTAGTACTGTTAGTGTATTCTTCTCAGCAGTACTAACCTTTACAACATTTAATTCTCAACACTAATCTTTAGAATATTTAATTCCCAACAATCCTCCCCTAAACTTGTCATTTATCCCAAATCATCAAGTTTCTTTTGAATTAAATGAGGATTGTGAGAGTCTTCCAAACACTACATAGTCAGACTCTTTGATCTGAGCTTTTCTTTGTTCTGCAAGATTAACTATCTTTCTGACTAACTCATCTGCCATCTGTGAGTCACTTTCAACCTTTTTCTTTGTCTTCAACACTAACAGTACCACGCTTAGGCTCCATTCATTTCTCAAAAGATGGTGCAATTTTCTTGGATGGAGGAATTATAAGAGGCAATGGTGCTGTGTATCTTGGATGCTTGAAGCCTGATATTATATTCCCTGTAATTGCTCTAAGAAGTCAAGTCATCTCTCAGCAAGCCAAGCAAGTGATGAACGAACGTAGTGAACTGAAATTGAAACTGAAAGAGCTTAGAAAAAACTTTCTCCATTTGAATATATTGCTTCATCCCTTCTGAATATATATAATACTCCAGAATCTTCTCTGTTTGACCAATTTAAACTCCTCTCCTGATTCTAAGCATACACAACCACAATTTTTCTTCTTCTGATAATCTTCCTCCCCAACATTTTCATCAATTTGGGCAATCTTCCTCCCCTACATTTGGTTAATCTTCCTCCCCTGTTTGGAAGATCTCTCACCATCATCTGAACTTGACTCCTTTGATGAACTAGAAGAAGTTCATCTTCCAAGTTGGATACCTTATCTGACAATATTTTACAGAAAGCCATCAATTCCTTAAATTCCACTTTGCTATCCTTATCACTTTCAGGTGTGTTAACTCCTGTGAGAGGTGAATCATGGGGCAATAACTCATAATCCATCATTAGATGGGTTTCTGAGCCATTATGAATCCAAAAGATTTTAAGAAACTTTTGACTTAGCAGTATGAACTTGATTTTTAATGAAAAATCATACTGCAAACAACCATTTTGAAGGGATTAAGTGTAGTAACAGACACTTAATCAAGATTTCAGTTTAAATTAATCTCTGGTTGTGTGAGAACCAATGTTTTCAGTTATAAATAACTGCCAGTGTATAGATAAACCCATTCAAAGGGCTTTCTTTACAGGGTTTCCAGCTCGTGGCAATTGTTGCCTCTAACACAAGTGTTAGATTCACTTTTTCTCGCTGTTCTTTCTATCAGATGTCCTTAGACTTGCTCATTATACTAATTAAAGCATAAAATGATAGAAAGTGAGTTGAGTCAGTTACTATCTGACCAACTGAGCCATTAATTCAAGATGAAATATCATAATAAGTTTTAAGAGAGAAGTTTTATAGAATTTATTAACTTAGGTGTAAACCTTTTTAATGGATTCCCAAACTCTGTCCATCATGAACCTATTATGTTAGCAACTTGTATCATTATTCTGCTACTCACACTTTTCATTTGAAACTTCCTTTTTGCTCAAATGTTCATACCTGAAATGTTAGTGTAAAACCAAGAAAACAAAATGCAAAACATTTGTCTTATAGCAGTATGAACCTTATATGACTAACAGTGTGAACCAAACAATCCAAATTTGTACTAGTAGTACAAATTTTTCAATAACAGTACCTATTTACAAAGCTAGCTGTACAAACTTAAAATATATACAAAAACACAGGGTTTAAAATCATTGAGGATTAAGCATCCCAATACTTGCTACCAAGTACTGAAAACTTCCAACATCAAAAGCTTTTGTGAGAAGATCTGCAAAGTTGTGATCAGAATCAATTTTAACCACTTGAATTAGTTTTTTCTCATTGCAGTCTCTAATAAAATGATGTCTAATTTCTATGTGTTTTATTTTAGAGTGTTACACTGGATTTTTAATTATGCAAATTGTACTACTATTATCAATATATATGACAGTGTTCATGAAATTATACCCATAGTCAAGAAGTTGATTTTGAAGCCAAAGTACTTGACCACAGCAACTAGCAGCAGCTACATACTCAGCTTCAGTTGTTGAAGTAGCCACAATTGTTTGCTTCTTACACTGCCATGAAATGAGTCTACATCTAAGGAATTGACATCCTCCAGTTGTTGACTTTCTGTCCAAGCTTGCACCTGCATAATCACTATCTGAATATGCTACCAAGTCAAAAGGTGATTCCCTAGAATACCATAGACCCAACCTAGGTTGACCCTTGAGATATCTAAAAATCCTCTTGACTGCTGTTAAGTGAGAAACCTTAGGAGTTACTTGAAATCTTGCGTAAGCAAAAACAGAGAACATGATATCAGGTCTTGATGATGTGAGATACATCAAAGAGCCTATCATAGATCTGTATGTGTGTACATCCACATGGTCTCCATCTACATCTTTAAGAAGAGGCTTCTCAGAGTCCATTGGTGTGCTTGCCACTTTTGAATCAATAAATTGAAATTTTCTTAGAATCTTTGCAACATATTTATCTTGGCTAATAAAAATGCCTTCACTTGATTGCTTAACTTGCAGACCCAAAAAGAATGTAAGTTCCCCCATGGAGCTCATCTGAAACTTATCATGCATAAGTTTATCAAACTCTAAACACATCACCTTCCTTGTAGATCCAAAAATGATATCATCCACATACACCTGAACTAGCAAAAGATCCTTTTTTTGCTTCTTGATGAATAATGTCTGATCGATCTTCCCCTTTGGAATCCATTTTCTGTCAAATAGGAAGCCAGTGTTTCATACCATGCTCTTGGTGCCTGATGAAGGCCATAAAGAGCTTTGAAAACCTTGTACGCCTTGTCTGGATGGTCTGGATCAATAAAACCTGGAGGTTGTGAGACATACACCTCCTCTTCAATAGTAGCATATAAGAAAGCACTTTTGACATCCATTTGATAAACTGTGAAGCCCATAAATGAAGCATAAGCCAAGAATAGCCTAATTGCTTCAATTCTTGCTACTGGAGCAAAAACCTCTTCATAGTCTATACCCTTCTCTTGTGTGTACCCTTGGGCTACAAGTCTAGCCTTGTTTCTTATCACTATGCCCCTTTTATCCCTTTTATTCCTGAAGACCCATTTAGTACCAATTATACTTACACCCTTGGGTAAATCTACTAGCACCCAAACCTTCTGAATTTTAAATTGGAGAAGCTCCTCTTGCATAGCTTCCACCCAGCTTGAATCATCTAAGGCTTTAAGAACATTCTTGGGTTCTGCTTGTGAGAGGAAACATACAAATAAGCAAGAGTGTGCATCTTCATGCTGCTTTGATGCATAAAGAGCATCAAGTAACCCTTGTTGGTCTGAAGACATAAGTTGATTCCTTGTCTTCACTCCTGATTGCATATCTCCAATAACATTGTCCACGGAGTGGACTTTGTGAATCCTTGTGTGTGGTGTAGAAGGAACATGATAGTCAGGTAGGAGATTGTTGAAATCCACCTCATCTTTTGAGAATTCTGCTTCATTTGGTTCTGATGGGCCAGCAGTAGAAACATTTGGCCTAGCAGTATCTTGTTCTGTCTCAGCAGTAGAAACATCATTTGTACTGCTAACTGGATTCTCTTGTTCCTTAGTTCCATCTTCTTTGTGTTCGCCTTCAAGCCCTTCTTTAGCTTCATCAGAAGAAGATTCATCATTTATTGAAGTTGAATCCACACTTGTCCATATTGGCATTATCACATAATCTTGATCTTTCTCTTTTCCTAACCTTGCCTCATTTGTTGCATTATCAGCTTCTGAACCTAAAAAGTCATTAGTTTCTGCAACAACAGGCACATAATTCATTGATTTGGTTAGAGACTCAAGATCAAATAGCCATTTGGGACCTTCACCTGCTACATTGGATTTGTTTTCTAAAAATTCCACATGCAGGTTTTCCTCTACTCTTTTAGTTCTTGAGTTGTATACTCTAAATGCTTTGCTATTGAGAGAATATCCAACCAAGAATCCTTCATCTGCTTTACCATCAAATTTTCCTAGATGGTCTAAGGTATTCAGAATTGTCACATGACATCCAAAAGGTCTAAGAAATCCTATTGCAGGAGTTCTACCTCTAAAAAGCTCATAAGATTTCTTATTGTGAGACTTAACTACTAAAACTCTGTTCTGGAAATAGCAAGCAGTATTAACTGCTTCAGCCCAAAAAGTGATAGGCAACTTAGAGTTAGCTAACATGGTTCTAGCAGCTTCTATAAGTGTCCTATTTCTCTTCTCAACTACTTCATTCTGCTGAGGAGTTCTAGCAACGCTAAATTCTCTTCTAATACCCTTTTCTTTGCAGAAATCATCCATAACTCTATTCTTAAACTCTGTCCCATTATCACATCTAATGACTTTTACTTTCTTGTTTACTAAGTTTTCTATCTCTGTAATGAATGTCTTAAGAATGCTAGAAGTCTCATCCTTAGAACCTAAAAAGAAAACCCATGTAAACCTGCTATAGTCATCAGTAACAACTAGACAAAATCTTTTATGCTTAATACTACTCATAGAAGTAGGTCCAAATAAGTCCATATAAAGCTTAAACTATGATTGATCAATAGAGTTAAAAATCTTGGGCTTACAAGTGGCTTTATGTTGTTTGCCTTTGAGACAAGCAATGCATGTTTGGTCATTTTCAAATCTTTTCTAAGGTAAACCTCTTACCAAACCATCTTTGACAATTTTATTTATGGCTTTGAAATTTATGTGACCAAGCCTCCTATGCCATTTCATTGATTCATCCAATGTGGCCTTTGCAACAAGACAAGTAAGGGCCTCTTTAGGAACAATCTTCTTCATATCAACACTGTTCATGTTGCCCTTTCTTGGAATTTTAAGAAGTACTTGACTTTCATTAGGCATCTTAAAATAAGAAGAAAGCACAAGACATTCAGTGTCAGCAAAAAGAACTTTGTTCTTTTTATCACACATTTGTGAGACACTAAACAAGTTATACTTAAGCTCTTGCACATAGTACACATCTTCAAAATCTAATTTACCGGTTTTAAGAGTACCTTTACCAGTAATTCTTCCTCCTATTCCTCCCCCGAAGGTAACATATCCTCCATCTAATGATTGAAAGTCTGAAAGATAAGACATGTTGCCTGTCATGGGCCTTGAACACCCACTATCTGAATATCCTTGATCTTCATCATCTGCTTGTGAATGTCCCTGCACATAAATAAGGAAATTAGTTTCCTTAAGGAACCGAAGCCGTTACTAACTTGGATTTGCCTCGTGCATCAATGTAATTAAACCTTTTGAGAACATTTGATGCACCATTGGATTTAAGAGGTCTCCAAATCCAACATGCTGAGGCCTTAACAGCATAAGCCCTCTTTTCCCTAGCAGCAGTATGAACTGCTTGCCTAGCAGTAGAAACTGCTGGCTTTGCAGTTGTACCCTTTAGTTTCAAATTTTGTTTTTGGACCACTGCTTTTGTTGGAAAAGGCCTTTTAGCAGTTATCGGTGCATGTTTGAAAGTTGTTTTTGCAACTTTAACTGATTGTTTTGGGTAAACAGAGTTAAAATGTCTGTCAGTAGTAACTGCTTGTCTAGCAGTAGAAATTTGTTTTGGGCCAGACTTTAATTAAACTGCTCTGGGTATGGTTCTAGTAAAATTAGAGTGACTTTTATTTGTATGCCTTTTTAAATTTACCCTATGGTTTGAATACCCAGATACCCTTAGGTTGCAGAAGGCTGCAAGATGGTGAAAATCTCCACAAATGAAACAAGCTTTGTTATGAAAGACAAAGTCATCACCTAGTTGGTGAGACTTGAGGTCATTCCAATTTTTTTGTTTACCTTTGGGCTTGTTTGTGGTTCTATATTGCTCACAATATCTTACTAGTTGCCTAACATGTTTAACATTTGTTTTAGGCCTAACAGTATCATTTTTGACTACATTAGGAACACTTGTTCCTGCTTTCTTAACAACATCAGCTTTAGACATAACCTGTTCTTCTTCATCATCATCAGATTTCCAGTCCTCAATGATTAGACCATCTGATTTCCTAGCAGAGGACACCTTGTCCTCAGGAAGTGAAGTATTACTTACACTTTCACTTACTTTTATAGGTTCATCAACAACTACCTTGCTTTTGGTTGAACACCATATTCTAAAATAGGTTGTTGAAATTCAGACAAGCCTGTGTATTCTTGTTCTATCCTTGGGGGTGCAGGGATTCCTCTGTAAGGATGTGGGACGTTTTTATATCCTAGCCCAGACTTGGCTTTGTTGATCACGTGACATTCAATTATTTTGCTTACCTCCTTAGAGGCATAGTCTAATGTTTCTACTCTTAATTGAATGTTTTTACTCTTCTTTTAAAGCCTATCATACACAGTTCTTAAAAAGCTAATTTCAGCATCTTTAAAAAATATGTCTTGTTTAAGAAGAGCTTTGTGATCAGAAAAAGCAAATTCATTGTCTTTATAGTGTATGATCTGCTTCTCTAGGGTAGCTAAACCTACCTTATAATCTGTTAAGTTTTGATGAGTATTGTTTAGTTCTATCCTTTGTTCATCATAATGTTTTCTTAAAGAGTCTAGTTCTTTAAGAGCAGTGCAAGTATTAGAACAAACTTTATCATTTTGTACCTCAGTAGCAGAGAAGGCCATGAGAGCCATCTGAGTAGAAGGTTCTTCTTCATCTGCCATGAAACTCCAATCAAAACCTAAGCCATCAATAGCTACCATAGCTTTTGAGTTTGGCTCAGTAACCTCCCCTGTTTTGGACTTGCTTCCAAAACTTTTGCTTTTGCCATCTTGATGCCTTGGTCTTCTACATTCTCTTGAGAAGTGCCCCATCATGTGGCAGTTGTAGCATTATATCTTTGATTTGTCAAAACCAGCAATATCATTGCTGCTGATAGTGATTTTCTTCCCTGTTCTTTGATAGAATTTCTTAGCCCTCATGCTAAGAATAGAAATTTTCCATTTTAGGTCCATCTCTTCCAAATCATCATCATTGATTTCTTGGAGGTCTTCATGAGTGAGCATAGACCCATCATTTTGGCTTGTGAGAAAAGCACAACATGTTTTCTCATCCATAATACCAATAGTACTGCTTGATGAACTAGCAGTATCAACTCCCATATCAACCTTCACATCTTCAACTGGATTTAAGGTACTAGGAGATGACATAAATGCCATGTTCCCAGTGCTTGAACTAGCACTTCCAGCTTCTTCACATCTTGTTCAACAATTTTGAAGTTGTTGTACAAGTCATTCAGACTCATTGAATCAATATCTGGCTTGTTTTTCCAGACAACCACATGCATAGCCCACTCTTCTGGTAGACTTCTTAAGAACTTGGAGTTTAAATCTTCTTGAGGTATCTCTACACCAAGAACATCAAGTTGGCTCACAATCTTCTGAAGCCTGTTAAACATGTGATCCAGTGATTCATTGGTTGTTGAAGAGAAGTTTTCAAAGTTCTGTTTGAAAAAAGTCTTCTAGGTCTTCTTGGTGGCTTCATTTCCACCATACCTTGCAAAAATGGCCTCAAATAATGACTTGGCATCTTTGAACTTGCTGAAGTTTAAAAGTTGATCATTTGGAATGGTCATCATCAGCATACTTCTGGCCTTGAGGTCATTCTTTTTCGTTACTCTATCTTCTCCAGTTGTTGGGTTGGTATTCACAGTTGTTACTACCTTGTCATCAACTGTTGATGTAGTGGTTGTAGGCTTGAAAGAGTTTCATTCTTCAATAATTTCCCAAAGTGTATAGTCTTGCACATGGAAATACTGCTCTATCCTTAACCTCCACATATCAAACTCATTTTGCTTGAGCATTGGCAATTTTGAAGCAACATTCGTTTGAATAGACTCAATGTCCATTTCTTCTTCTTCTAAATCAAAGATACCAACCTGTCTCTGATACCAATTGAGAGGATTGTAATACACTCTGTAGGATGTTAGTCCTTTATAACTTGTGTATATGATACTTTGAGTGAATATGATTAAGTATGCGGAATCTACTTAACTACAATCAGAAGGATATTGGTTATGGAAATGGAACAGTGATGCTTGTTATTTGAACAATGAACACAGAAAATATAACACCAAACGATTAAATATTATTGAGGATAATACGAGTGATCTTCACTATCACTAGGGTTACAAACCTTGAATCTCTATTACAAAGAAAACTATTTCTGTTATGTTCAACACAATGTATGTTTTCTAAGCACTTTCAACTAGTCACTATTCAACTCACTTAGACACTTGAAAATTTTCTATTAAGCACTCTTTTCTTATCTAAGCTAAGATCTCCCTTTTATATTCCAAAGGAGATCTTTACAATATTGATAAGCCTTGTCGAACTACTTGCTTGTTATGTGTGTCAGTAACTAAGATACAACATGTTCTGTGTATACAACTTGTTGACTGAACACATATCAAAGATATTATCTACCGTATATACTTGACTTTTGTACACAAATATCTTATACATACTTATCCATCCAGCAGTAGTATACGCGACACTTATCCACTCAGCAGTAGTATGAGTCACTCCAACAACAGTATTCAACCAGCAGTACCTTCTTTGTACTAGCAGTACTAACTTATTAGTTAGTACTGTTAGTTATAACTTAAACAGACTTCAAATATACACTAGCAGTTAGTACTGTTAGTGTATTCTTCTCAGCAGTACTAACCTTTACAACATTTAATTCTCAACACTACTCTTCAGAACATTTAATTCCCAACACTGTTCCTTTGAGAACCAAGGTGCCTATCATTGACTGGAAGACTGGTTATCATGGAAAGACTGCATGGTGGGAGATAATCAGAGTTGGTGGAAGTTCTCAGAGGTTTGTCACCATGGCTCAGATGCTTAGAAAGTTTGACAGGGAAGATTTAGAGATCTTATGGGCATTAGTGAAAGAGAAGTATGGAGATACTAGACCAGATGACATTTTAGATAGAGTTCTCTGGGGTGATTTAAAAGTCATGTTTGAACCACACCCAGAAGATAGTGTATGGAATGGTCAGTATAAAAATAAAGTTGTGATTCGGAAGCCTTTTCAGTCATGTGGAGTTCATACTGTGATGATGAGAGGACTTCAAATCTACATGTTAGTAGAGAAAGACTATCCTTTAGGTAAGCACACACTTGAAATGATGCTCAATGGTACATTCAAATTCAGGTTGATCATTGGAGTGAAATGGTATATCAGCTATTAAAGAAAATGGAGAAACAACTCTATGGGGCTGATTATAAAAAAAATGAGGTAATAGTGTTTGGAAGCATCCTCCTGGTGATTATTCAAGATTTGATTGAAACTTGATGATTTTGGAAGAAAATATCAAGTTTAGGGGAGGATTGTTGGGAATTAAAGCTTCCAAGGTGTTAATGCTGCTCAAGATGGTTAAGGCTGCTCTAAGGGATTACAACTGCTCAGGTATTACAAAGAAAATGTTACAAGTCATTACTACTGCTGGTTCGTATGTTAAGACTGTTGGTTGAAGTTAAGACTGCTAGAGTATATTATAACTGCTAGAAGACTTCAAGGAGAATACTTTAAGTAGTTAATGCTGCTAGAAGAAAACTTAGTGCTGCTAGTACTAAGTTACAACTGCTGAAGACTTAATGCTGCCAGAGTACAGAGTTAGTACTGCTAAGTGTTTATTAGTTCTGCTGGAGTATTAGAGTCGGTTAGATTTGTATAGAATGTTTAGATAAGTATAGAAAATATTCTTTAAAGATTTATCTTGTATAGAAAGTAATTGTAAGCCGACTAGGACTCTTTAGTCTATAAAAGGAGGTCCTAGGGCATTTAGTTAGATACGTATTATTCATTGCGTCAAGGTTGTAAACCCTAATACTAAGAGTGTATTCGTATTAATAATATTGAAGCTGTTGGTTTGTTTATTGTTGTGTTATTGTTCTTCTTAATACTATTGTTTAGATTCCGCATAAACCTTAGTAAATTCAATACAGTTTCTATACTAGTTGTGTTAGTTTACCTAGCATAACTAAATGTTTACAAGCTAAGGGAATTCGATCAAGTTTATAACTGGGATCAATAGTCATCTTCCTTGTTTGAACAACTGAATGCACATATCCAATTACTTGAGTCATTGGATGATTCTTATGAATTCTTGTGGTTGGAATAGGACTGACTGGAATTGTTGGATCTAAATTGTTCATGTCAGCCTCTTGATCAACATCTTCTTCAGCACTTGAGTAATCACCTATGCCAATGTCTTCCAACTCAGGCATTTCTGGATCCCATGGATATTCATTGCTTTTATTCCCATCAACAACATTATCTTTTGTTCAAGCAGTATTAACAAATGAACTAGCAGTTTTAACATTGTTAGTACTGTTTTCCTTACCAACAGTATTAACATTATTAATGTTGTCATCGTTATCATCCTTCTCTTGATCATCACATTCAGTTTCTTTCCTTGGTTCATCATCAACCTTCCTTTCATCATCACTTGAATCTTCATTATCACTTGAAGGTTTGACTTCTTCTTCTTGAGAACTCTTTGGATCTTGGGTTGAAAGTGGTGGATCAGCAGTCCACAATGGTAGCAGAATGTAATCCTTTGCAGGTTATGTCTCATTTCTAGCTTGACCTGCATCAATATTAGCTTTTGTACCTGCAAAACCATTAGACTATGTACCTGCTACAACTGGCTCATAATTCATTGCCTTTGTTAGTGCATCAATATCAAACAGCCAATCTGGTCCACTACCTACAACATTAGGTGTATTCTCTCTAAACTTAACATGCAGGTTCTCTTCCACTATCCTTGTTCTACTATAGAATACTCTAAAGGCTTTACTATTCAGAGAGTATCCAACAAAGAATCCTTTATCAGCCTTACCATCAAACTTGCCTAGGTGATCTATGGTATTGAGAATTGTAACAGGACACCCAAATGGTCTCATAAAGCTTAAGGTTGATGTTCTACCATGAAAAAGTTCATAAGGGGTCTTGTTATGAGACTTAACAACTAACACTCTATTTTGCACATAGCAAGCAGTATTAACTACTTCTGCCCAAAAAGTAGTTGGCAATTTAGAATCAGCTAGCATAGTCCTAGCAGCCTCAATTAGTGTCTTATTTCTCCTCTCAGCAACCCCATTTTGTTGAGGAGTTCTAGCTATACTATATTGTCTCATAATTCCCTTCATCTCACAAAACTGATTCATATCCCTATTCTTGAACTCAGTCCCATTGTCAAATCTTATCACCTTAACCCTGTGATTTACTAGATTTTCTACCCTTGTTATGAAAGACTTAAGGATTCCACTGGTTTCATCCTTAGTTGCTAAAAAGAAAACCCAAGTAAACCTACTAAAATCATCTGTGACAACTAGGTAATACATCTTTTTCATTAAGATTTTTACAAATGTTGGTCCAAACAAATCCATATGCAACATATGTAAAGGTAAGCTGATAGAGTTCACTGTTTTGGACTTACAAGAGGCTCTGTGTTGCTTTCCCTTCTGACAAGCAACACGGTTTTGATCATTTTTAAAAATTTTTGAAGGTAAACCTCTTACAAGATTTCCTATAACCAATTTGTTCATTGTTTAAAATTCAAGTGACTTAATCTTCTATGCCAAAGATTAGATTCATCAAATGTGGCTTTTGCAAAGAGACAAGTTAAACCGCCTTTGGAAACAATGTTCTTTAAATCAACACTGTACATATTGTTCTTTCTAGGAACTTTAAGCAAAACATGACTTTCATCAGTTAACTTAAAGTCTGGAGATAAAACAATACAGTCAGTGTCATTAAAAATAACACTATTATTTTTGTCACACATTTGTGAGACACTAAAGAGATTAAACTTTAACTCTTTTACAAAATACACATTCTCAAAATATAGTTTACCAGTTTTGATTGTACCTCTGCCTTTGATTTTCCCTCCGTTGGGATTGCTCCCAAAAGCAACATATCCTCCATCAATTTCTTCAAAATCAGTAAGATATGACATGTTCCTTGTCATGTGCCTTGAGCATCCACTATCAATGACTCCTTGATCTTGTAATTCCATGTAACACCCCCAACTCGAAATATGGCAGCGGAATGGAGCTTGGGGTGCTACGTGAGGGGTAAGACAATCACATCCATAGAAATCGATCTCATAACGAGACGTTTTAGCAAAAACATATCATTCGAATACAAAATTAAACATTTAGAGTTTAAAAGACTCTCAAACATAAGTTGCAGTGGAAATAAAACATAGTTTGCAGCGGAAATAAAAGACATAGTTCAATAGGTTTTTCGAATGATAAAATAGTAAAAGATAGTAATGATAGATAGTAAAAGCCGAAGATAGCCATCAAAAGTCTTCAGCCACTCCCAGTGCCCATAAGTATGCATTAATTACCTGAGATAAAATATGTTAAAAAGTCAACACAAAGGTTGAGTGTAATCCATAGGTTTAATAAATAAAGCAGATGAGCACAAGATTTTAAGTCTGGAAGATATATGTAACAAATACAGATATCGGGTAAGCGTCACATAATTTTGCTAAGCTCATGACACACAAAGCGTTAACCGGCACCAATAACCGTGAAATTTCATAATATAATAGTTGCCCCCAAAGCTAGGTACTTTGCCAGATACCTAGTGAAAATCGAATATAGTACATCACATGCGGACCGACCTTAGTCAACATGGTGAAAGGGTCAATTCCTATAGGCCTATAAACTATAATCGCACTCACTCGCAAGTGATTAATGGTTCATGATCGAGGGACTTGCTTTTGACAAGGACAGTACTTAACATTAAAATTTCAGTCAGGAATAGCATACCAATAAACAATTGTGTTGGGAATTAAATGTTCTAAAGATTAGTATTGGGAATTAAACGTTCACAAGGTTAGTTCTGCTCAAAGAAATATATTAAGTGTCATTCTACTGCTAGCGTATTTCAATCTACTGCTAGTGTTAGAGATTCTGCAGCCGCAAACATTCTACTACTAGTGCATCAGATACTGCTGTTGAAGAGATAAGTGTCGTGTATTCTACTGCTGGATGGATAAGTATACAAAGATATTTTGTGTATAAAATTAAAATATATACGGTAGATAATATCTTTGATAGATGTTCAGTTAACAAGTTGTGTACACAGATGCAAGTTGTATCTTAAGGACTGACACACTCAAGCAAAGCAAGTAGTTCGACAAGACTTATCATTTATTGTAAAGATCTTCTTTGGACTATAAAAAGAAGATCATAGACTAGATATTCATAATGCTTAATTCGTGCGCTTAATTCATATGCTTAGAATATCTCTCAAGAACAAAGAACATAACTTATTATAGAAATCATAAGTCATAGAAACATATAGATTCAAGGTTTGTAACCCTAGTGATAGTGAAGATCACTCGTTTATTATCTTAATAATATTGAATCATTTGGTGTTAACATTGTGTGTTCATTGTTCATTACTCAAGCATTACTTTCCATTTCTAATAACCAAATAACCTTCTAAGTGTGGTTAAGTAGATTCCGCATACTTAACCATATTAACTCAAAGTTTCTCATACACAAGTTACAAAAGGACTAACATCTTCAAAGTGTATTCGAATCCTCTCAATTGGTATCAGAGCAAGGCTGTGATTTAGAAGATGAAGAAGAAATAGACGTGGAGAATACTCAGGCTGCAAATATTGCTGCAAAGTTGCCTATGATCAAACAAAATGAGTTTGAGTTATGGAGGTTAAGGATTGAGCAATACTTTATGGTTCAAGATTATGCTCTCTGGGATATCATTCTGTATGGTGATTCTTTTACACTAGGTTATACAGATGTCATTCTTGAAGGCAAAACAATTTGAAAATTAAATTCTGGACCAACTACCAATGAAGAAAGGATACAGAAGAGGAATGATCAAAAGGTAAGAAATTTGTTGCTTATGACCATTCCTGGTGAACAGATGCTTTCTTTTAGCAAGTATCCTGACGCAAAAACTCTTTTTGAAGAGATTTGTACATGGTTTGGTGGTAATGAAACTACCAAGAAAACATAGAAGACATTGCTGAAACAACAATTTGAAAACTTTAGTTCAAATAGCAATGAATCTCTTGATAAGCTATTCTCTAGATTACACAAGCTTGTCAGTCAGTTAACTGTGTTAGGAGTTGAGATAGCTAAGGAAGATCTCAACATGAAGTTTTTAAGAAGGCTACCTGATGAATTCCATACTCATGTGGTTGTCTGGATGAATAAGCCAGACATTGAAACCATGAAACTCAATGATTTGTACAACAACTTCAAAATTGTTGAACAAAGTCTGAAGAAGTCTGGAAGCTATAGTACTAGTTCTGGGAATATGGCATTTATGTCATCTCCCAACATTAGTAAGTCTGAAGAGGTAGATGAAGATGAAGGTATTTCTACTGCTAGTTATAATGTTTCTACTGATACTACACAAAAGAATGTTGCTGGACTTGGAGATCCAACATTCTATGTATTCATGTGTAGTCAAACTAGTGGTTCTCCTCTAAATCATGAAGACCTTGAACAGGTGGATGATGATGATTTAGAAGAGATGTATATCAAGTGGCAGGTTGCTTTACTGAGCATAAGGCCTAAAAATTTTTGGCAAAGAACAGGAAAGCAGATTACCATTAATGGTAATGAAACTGCTGGGTTTGATAAGAAGAAAGTAGAGTGTTTCAATTGTCACAAGGTGGGACACTTTGCAAAAGAGTGCAGAAAGCCAAGAAAGCAAGAAAATAGGAGCACATGGTACAAGCAAGATAAGAAGAAGAAAGTCACTGTGGAAGAGCCAAAGGCTATGCTAGCCATTGATGGTGTAAGCAATGACTGGAGCTTCATGGCTGATGAAGAGGAAGCACCAAAAGAAGCTGCAATGGTGGCAATTGAGACTGCACTGATGGCTTTTTCTGATTTAGAGGTAAATTCTATAATCAAGTGTACTGAATCTTGCTCTGCTCTTAAAGCTTATGAAAAACTTAAAAAGGAATTTGATGATCAACTAGAAGAGCTATCTAAAACAATGGCTAACTTAGCTAATCATAAAAGAGGTCTAGCTGTTCTTGAAAAACAAATCTTACATTATCAAGGACATGAATCTAAGTTTAGTGATGACATGGTTGCACTAAAAAGAAACTTAGAATTCAAAGATGAGTGCATTAATGTGCTGAATGAATCACTAGCAAAGCACAAAAAGGAAAATGAAAATGTTAAGATAACAATAGATATACTAGCTTATGCCTCAGATGGAATCAATAAGATTTGGGAAGCTCAAATTGTTAATAAAGCTAAGTCTGGTATAGGTTACAAATCTGTTCCTCCACCATATAGAGGTGTTCGCTCACCTCCAGGTATTGACCTAGCTCACACAGGTTTAGCTGAGTTTCAAGAACCAATAATGGAATATGGTTCTAAGTCTACTGAGAGTCCTACGGTAGAGAAAGTTAGTGAAAGTATAAGTAATACTTCACTTCCTGAGGACAAGGTGTCCTCCAATAGGAAATCAGATGGTCCAATCATAGAGGACTGGATATCTGACGATGATGAAGAAGAACAAGTTATGTCTAAACCGAAGTGATTAAGAAAGCAAGAACAAGTGTTCATAAGATAGTCAAACATGATACTAATAGGCCTAAAATCAATGTTAAACAAGTTAGGCAATCAGTTAGGTATTGTGAGCAATACAGAACCTCAAACAAGCCTAAAGGCAATGAAAGGAATTGGAATGGCCTTAAGTCTCACCAACTAGGTGATGACTTTGCCTTTTATAACAAAGCTTGTTACACTTGTGGTAGTTTTGATCATCTTGCTGCTTTCTGTAACCAATGGGTATCTGGGTATACAAACAATAGAGTGAACTTAAAAAGGAATACTCCTCAATTTCACTTTCACTCTAATTCTAATAGAACAAAACCCAGAGCAGTTTCAAAAGCAGTTCCTACTGCTAGGCAAGCAGTTACTACTGCTAAACCATTTATGACTGTTTACCCAAAACAAACAGTTATAGGTGCAAAAACAACTTGCAATCATGCATCAACAACTGTTAAAAGGCCCATTCAAACAAAAGCAGTGATCCAAAAACAAGTTTTGAAACCAATAGGAACAACTGCAAAGCTAGCAGTTTCTGCTACTAGGCAAGCAGTTCATACTGTTGCTTGGGAAAAGAGGGCAAATGCTGTTAAGGCCTCAGCATGTTGGGTTTGGAGACAAATTAAACCCAATGGTGCATCAACCATTCTTAAAAGATTAAATTACATTGATGCACGAGGCAGATCCAAGTCAGTAATGGCTTAGGTCCCCAAAAGAAACTAATATTCCTCATTTCTGTGCAGGAACATTCAACTGATAAACAAGAGGATAAAGAATACTCAGATAGTGGATGTTCAAGGCACTTGACTGGCAACATGTCTTATCTCTCAGATTTTCAATCAATAAATGGAGGATATGTTAGCTTTGGAGGAGGTATTGGTGGCAAAATTTTCGGTAAAGGTACAATTAAAAATGGAAATTTAGATTTTGAAGATGTGTACTATGTGCAAGAGCTTAGGTATAATCTTTTTAGTGTCTCACAAATGTGTGACAAAAAGAAAAAAGTTCTTTTTACTGACACAGAATGTCTTGTACTTTCTTCTGATTTTAAGATGCCTGATGAAAGTCAAGTACTTCTTAAAATTCCAAGAAAGGGCAACATGTATAGTGTTGATATGAAGAAAATTGTTCCTAAAAAGGCTCTGACTTGTCTTATTGCAAAGGCCACATTGGATGAATCAATGAAATGGCATAGGAGGCTTGGTCACATAAATTTCAAAACCATAAATAAGATTGTTAAGAATGGTTTGGTAAGAGGTTTACCTTAAAAACGATTTGAAAATGACCAAACATGCATTGCTTGTCTTAAAGGCAAACAACACAAAGCCACTTGTTAGCCCAAAATTTTTTACTCTATTAATCAATCATAGTTTATGCTTCATATGAACTTATTTGGACCTACTTCTGTTAGTAGCATGATGCATAAAAGATATTGTCTAGTGATGCGTGGTTTTGCAACCTTACAACAGGTTTTACCTCTCGAGGGATCTCAAGAGGCTTGCAATCCCCACCAGGCAGTGTACCTGACCGTTGTAGTATAGTAAAGTGGCAAGTACCGGGGGATTGATCGTTCAACTCAAAGAATAGTGTTCGTTAGGATTGAAATTATTCTAACTAGGTCTAGAGGTGAAGGATGATTCTTTTTGTATTTTTATATTTTATGGAAAGCTAGTAAAAATCTCTGGTTTTGGAAGAAAGGGGCGGAATTAGTTGCTGATCAACTAACCCAAAAGCTACTAGTTAAACTAATGTGCAGGAAAGTAAACTAGGGTTTTACAAGGAAAGTGAAGCGTATCTACCTATGATGTGTTACTCCTTGCTAGCTATCCAATTCTACCTATTGAATTGTCACACCTTGTTTTAATTGACGGGTTGTATTCCTTAATACCATTCGTGGGGTAGCGTACGTACTTCCCCAACTCTATAAGCTCCTACTTCACTCCTATGTCGAGCCGGCTAAGAAGCTCCTAACATGGGATCACTAGAATTCGCTCATGCATTAAATACAACCAAATAAACCTAGTACGCATTGGTTCATGTTTCTTAAGACGTTCAAGCAAGTTACCGTATAGGAGGTTAGCCAGTTTTCTTAAGCCTAACATCGATATCACCCAATCAAACAAGAGACAATAGGAAACAAGAATTATAAGCTAAACCAATTAGATCTATTGTATTTGTCACACCTTAATTGATGATGATAGACACAAGCATCAACAAGAACACAATAAGATCTAATTGATTATATACAAGTTTCATACAATCATAAGTAGACACAAGGTGATTTAGCCAAGCATAATTAATGAAGAGCAATCAACCATAATAATGAAAAACATAATTAAGTTAGAATCAACAAACCAATATTTGATGTTTATGAAGTGATTGAAACCCTCTAAGTTGCTGGAAAAACACCTACCTAAACCCTAGAATCGGACTTAGGGTTTAGGGCTTACAAATAATGAAGTTGTGAAGTTATATTTATAGGCATTCTTCTGTCGGCCCGATCTGACAGCGTCAGACTTACACGTGACGCCGTCACGTCCAATTTTTCACCAAATTGTAGATCTTTTCGTCCCGATCGCGTGGCCTTTTGAATCACCTAAATCCGAGTTCGTATGAGGATTTTATGGCCAAAACAGTAACAGCTACCGCGCGCGCAAGTTGTGACTAGTTAACACGTGATGGCCTTCTTGACGCCGTCTCCCTTTAAACCTCCAAAATCCGTTCTGGCCTATCAGAAGCTGACGCCGTCAAGGTTAAAGGGTGACGCCGTCATTCTTCAGCTTAAACCGTGACGACCTTGATCACTCCAAAGGGTGACGCCGTCAGAATTCCAATGCAAATCTCACTGGCTTATCATGTGTATTTTTCATATCCACCACTTTTGCCAAGCCGTGACGCCGTCAAGAGCAAGTCTTGACGCCGTCAAAGGTAACTTTTAGCCGATTTTTGAGACTTTGTCGTTTTCTTCACTTTTATGCTCAAAAAACGTCCAAAATGCCTCCTTTTCCAGATTTCTCCTCAAAAGTACCTAAAATGACAAAAGGAACGATTTAGGGCAATATTTGATCAAATAAATACGATTTAGGGCTTAAATGACCCCTTAAAAGCGGTACACTTTTCGCTTCATCAAATACCCTTACACTTGAGATTTGCTTGTCCTCAAGCAAATGTGCTTTTATTCTAATCAAAATACAAGTTAGGGGTCATTTAATGCAAACATAAAAGTAATTACAACAAATAATCGTTCCACTTCAATCATAGTAAGCACGAAGATTATAAACTAGCACCTCACAAGTAGTGTTTAGATACTCACATCTCTCAAGTGTCATCAAAATAAATCTCATAAATGAAAACGGATAATATCTCTCACTACCTGTCATAGCAAATAGATTACCATAGGCTTGAGAAAGGATCGAAAACCTCCTCCACTAGGCGTAAGCACCAAAGATAAACTATCAAAGAGGGCTTTTAAATGGGTTATAACGTTAGGTGTAGGGAAAAGGAAAACACGGTTTTGTTGGATACGGGATATTTTACTGGTGGCGAGTTAAAGATCTTGATCAATTACATGTACTATACAATGTTGCTAAGCCAAGACTAGACTCAATCTTAAGCTAAAAACAAAATAACAAAAACATAAGATAAATATAAAATGAAACGGGATGGTAGTCCGTATGTTTTTTCTATTTTTTCTTTTTCTCATTTTTTTTGTATTTTTCTTGATTTTTTTTTTTTTTTTTTTTTTTTTTTTTTTTTTTTTTTTTTGCATACACTTTTGCCCTACCATCCAAAATAATACATCATAGGGGCATTGCATTCCCCTTACACTTGAATTTTTACATAACTTTACAATTAACTAATCTAATGACTCGAATTAAGATAATTGAAAAACTTGGAGTACTTTTAAAATATTTAGCACATATGGGGGTAATAAATGATGTTCTTCCCCATTACTCCATTACACTAGTACTTTACCCATGAGTCCCAATCGTCCCAAAACAATATATACAAGGATATGACTCGACTTAGCAAACCATGTAATCAACTAGATAATTAACTTGGGTTTAAACAAATGTTGTAACAATAATGCACTAAAAATGAGTGCATACAAGGTAGGCTAAGGCGATTTGGGTGTACATTTAAGTGGGGTGTAACAAATTCTTCCTTTAAGTAAAATGCTTAAAGGTCGAAACGAAAAGATAGGCTCTGAGGGGTGTACTAGGGGTATCGTGTACTAAAAATGAGTACAACGCAAAGGGTGTGGGAGAATTACTTGACCAATGTAGCCAACGTAATTATAACAAAAACACAGGTGTAAAACAATGGGTTAATCCTAATGCCTCTTATCATGTAGTAAATCTAACTACACGAATGTAGTCTCACTTGTGGCCTCGGAATGGTCCTAACGCAAGTTCTAGAATCTAAGTGCTACCGGTACACACATCATAGCATAAATGCTTTTCCTACCAATTCTAGGGGTGAACCTCACATATTTGGGGGTGGAAAATTTTTTAGTGGTACGGTTTTTGTGCTAGTCATATAACTCCTATCCGTGAGACGCTCATTAGATCAAAGTTTCACTCCTAAGTTGTAAAAAATTTTAAAATTGGCACTAAAATTACCCTAACAGGTATTTATCTCAGTTTTATTACACATCTACTATTAAACAAACAAAAATCAAGCGTAAAAGCATTCTCTAAAATCGTACTTTTACCCTCCCCTTACACTTAAGATGAACATTGTCCCCAATGTTCAAATAACAAGATGTAAAAGTATAAAGTAAAAGAATGAAATCAAATACTCCCCTGATTCGTTCGGTGGATAATGAAGTTACACGGTTAGATCTTCTTCCAAAGAGAATGTTGAAGCTCCATGACTAATGCATCGCCATAAGCTTGATTCAACATACATTTCCTTGTCCAAAATAACCTGTTAAACCTGAGAAAACAAACAAGAAAAACCAAAGCATCAAACCGAACAAAGACAACTCACAACTAGATGTAATTCCAGACTTAGAAATAAAACAATAAAAGATATAATGCTTGCGGAATGAATGTTTTGCAGATTCCTGGAGTTTATAAGTTAGAGATTTAATAAAAACTTTTTATGATTCCAGTAGAAAAACAAAACTTTCAAAAATTTCAGAAAATTAAAACCTGACGCCGTCAGGTTGTAAGGCCTGACGCCGTCAGAAATGATCTGACAGAATTCTCATGTTAGGTTTCTGGAAAATTTCTGGAAAAAAAAAAAAAAAAAAACCTATACCTTACTTCCCGGAATTCCTGCAAAACTTCATTATGACTCGATACAAGCATTTGACTCAAACAAATACTAATATGTATGTTAATTTAATATTATTATGATTCATGTTCATTTGTTCTAATAAACCGATTTGACTTTCCCTTACACTTATCTTTTGCAAAATACCTTTATATGTAGTTAAGACGAAGTTAAAAACAAAATAAAGCATTTTCACAATTTTAGTTTTGAACATGAATCAATAATAATAAAAATTAAACATACATACGGAAGCAAATAAAATCAAAGAAACAAATAAATAAACACACAAAGCAAATAAAGCTTGGGTTGCCTCCCAATAAGCGCTTGTTTTTGTTCGAGTCACGAGCCTGACTCTACCCTTATTTAACAAAAATAGGGGAGGTTTTCCCTACACTTAGGATTAAGTGCGGTTGAAAGTAGCGATACACACCCTTAGAGTGTGAATATGCCACGTGAGGTGAAGGGGGTGAGTGAATGGCTTCCTTCATCCTAAAACTACCCGGATAATATTGGTTGATGGGTGGGTCGGTTCCTCTTTTTTCTCCTAGATGTAAATCTAAGGATGAAAAGTTCTGTAAAGGTTGAGGTTCCAATTCATCAACACTAGGAAATTCCCTAGAACTATGAGTATGGTCATCACTAAAAGTGTGCAAACCTATATCCTCTAGTTGTGCTTGGTCCAAGGGTTCTACCTCCATCGGGATTCCTAAAGTCTCTTCCACTTCTTCCGGGTAAGTCACGGGCGGTGTGGGTGCCTCAAATGATGGTTGAGTATTTTGTGGGCTTATGGTGTTTACCTCATCATTCCACGTGTCAAGATCACCTATATCCTCGTCAAATATTTTCTTAGGTAGTGATAATAACAAACCTAGTGCTTCATCCAACTTATGGTTTATTGATACGGCTCTATCCACAATTCCTTGGCAAACTAGGTCGCTTTTCCTATTAGTCTCACTAAAACAAGATCCTAAACATGGAGGTTGTTCATAAGAATCTATCCTAGGTGAAGGCTCATATGATTCATAAGTGTCTCTAAATGAGGTATTTTGAACTTCTTGGTGTTCTAGCCACTCAACCATATCTTGCAATCTTAGAAATCTAAGCGAAAGGTCCATTTGAAGCAAATTACAAACAAAATCACAAAGAAAAGATAGACTACGAGAAAGCTACAAAATAAAAAAGAAAATATCTCACTTGATAGGAATCTTGTGAGTAGACCTAATAAAAATAAAATTTCAACCTAAGCAATAACTACTCCCCGGGCTGCGGCGCCAAAAACTTGATGCGTGGTTTTGCAACCTTACAACAGGTTTTACCTCTCGAGGGATCTCAAGAGGCTTGCAATCCCCACCAGGCAGTGTACCTGACCGTTGTAGTATAGTAAAGTGGCAAGTACCGGGGGATTGATCGTTCAACTCAAAGAATAGTGTTCGTTAGGATTGAAATTATTCTAACTAGGTCTAGAGGTGAAGGATGATTCTTTTTGTATTTTTATATTTTATGGAAAGCTAGTAAAAATCTCTGGTTTTGGAAGAAAGGGGCGGAATTAGTTGCTGATCAACTAACCCAAAAGCTACTAATTAAACTAATGTGCAGGAAAGTAAACTAGGGTTCTACAAGGAAAGTGAAGCGTATCTACCTATGATGTGTTACTCCTTGCTAGCTATCCAATTCTACCTATTGAATTGTCACACCTTGTTTTAATTGACGGGTTGTATTCCTTAATACCATTCGTGGGGTAGCGTACGTACTTCCTCAACTCTATAAGCTCCTACTTCACTCCTATGTCGAGCCGGCTAAGAAGCTCCTAACATGGGATCACTAGAATTCGCTCATGCATTAAATACAACCAAATAAACCTAGTACGCATTGGTTCATGTTTCTTAAGACGTTCAAGCAAGTTACCGTATAGGAGGTTAGCCAGTTTTCTTAAGCCTAACATCGATATCACCCAATCAAACAAGAGACAATAGGAAACAAGAATTATAAGCTAAACCAATTAGATCTATTGTATTTGTCACACCTTAATTGATGATGATAGACACAAGCATCAACAAGAACACAATAAGATCTAATTGATTATATACAAGTTTCATACAATCATAAGTAGACACAAGGTGATTTAGCCAAGCATAATTAATGAAGAGCAATCAACCATAATAATGAAAAACATAATTAAGTTAGAATCAACAAACCAATATTTGATGTTTATGAAGTGATTGAAACCCTCTAAGTTGCTGGAAAAACACCTACCTAAACCCTAGAATCGGACTTAGGGTTTAGGGCTTACAAATAATGAAGTTGTGAAGTTATATTTATAGGCATTCTTCTGTCGGCCCGATCTGACGGCGTCAGACTTACACGTGACGCCGTCACGTCCAATTTTTCGCCAAATTGTAGATCTTTTCGTCCCGATCGCGTGGCCTTTTGAATCACCTAAATCCGAGTTCGTATGAGGATTTTATGGCCAAAACAGTAACAGCTACCGCGCGCGCAAGTTGTGACTAGTTAACACGTGATGGCCTTCTTGACGCCGTCTCCCTTTAAACCTCCAAAATCCGTTCTGGCCTATCAGAAGCTGACGCCGTCAAGGTTAAAGGGTGACGCCGTCATTCTTCAGCTTAAACCGTGACGACCTTGATCACTCCAAAGGGTGACGCCGTCAGAATTCCAATGCAAATCTCACTGGCTTATCATGTGTATTTTTTATATCCACCACTTTTGCCAAGCCGTGACGCCGTCAAGAGCAAGTCTTGACGCCGTCAAAGGTAACTTTTAGCCGATTTTTGAGACTTTGTCGTTTTCTTCACTTTTATGCTCAAAAAACGTCCAAAATGCCTCCTTTTCCAGATTTCTCCTCAAAAGTACCTAAAATGACAAAAGGAACGATTTAGGGCAATATTTGATCAAATAAATACGATTTAGGGCTTAAATGACCCCTTAAAAGCGGTACACTTTTCGCTTCATCATCTAGTTATTACTGATGACTATGGTAGATTGACATGGGTTTTCTTCTTAGGTTCTAAGGATGAAACTTCTAGCATTCTTAAAACATTCATTATAGAGATAGAAAATCTAGTAAGCAAAAGAGTAAAAGTCATTAGATGTGATAATGGGACAGAGTTTAAGAATAGAGTTATGGATGACTTCTGCAAGGAAAAAGGTATTAGGAGAGAATTTAGTGTTGCTAGAACTCCTCAGCAGAATGGAGTAGCTGAGAGGAGAAATAGAACACTCATAGAAGCTGCTAGAACCATGTTAACCGACTCTAAGTTGCCTATCACTTTTTGGGCTGAAGCTGCTAGAACCATGTTAACCAAATCTCACAATAAGACATCATATGAGCTTTTTAGAGGTAGAAATCCTGTAATAGGATTTCTTAGACCTTTTGGATGTCATGTGACAATTCTGAATACCTTAGACCATCTAGGAAAGTTTGATGGTAAAGCAGATGAAGGATTCTTAGTTGGATATTCTCTTAATAGCAAAGCTTTTAGAGTATACAACTCAAGAACTAGAAGAGTAGAGGAAAACCTGCATGTGGAATTTTTAGAGAAAAAATCCAATGTAGCAGGTCAAGGTCCTAATTGGCTATTTGATCTTGAGACACTAACCCATTCAATGAATTATGTGCCTGTTGTTGTTGAAACTAATGAATTTTCAAGTTCAAAAGGAGATGAAACAACAAATGAGGCTGGGTTAGACAAAGAGACAGATCAAGATTATGTATGGATGCCAATATGGACAAGTACAAGTGTGGCTTCAACTTCAACAAATGATAAACCTTCTTCTGATAAAGCTAAAGAAGGTATTGAAGATGAAAACAAGGAAGATGGAACAAAGGAACAAGAGAATGTTTCAACTGATGATAGTACTGCTGAGACAGAGCATTCTACTGCTAGGCTTAATTTTTCTACTGCTGAGACAAATGTTTCTACTGCTGGCCTATCAGAACCAAATGAAGCAGAATTCTCAGAACAAGAGGTGGATTTCAACAATCTCCCACCTAACTATCAAGTTCCTTCTACACCACACACAAGAATTCACAAAGTCCACTCCCTGGACAATGTGATTGGAGATATACAATCAGGGGTGAAGACAAGAAAACAACTGATGTCTTCAGACCAACAAGGGATTCTTGATGCCCTTTATGCTTCAAAGCAACATGAGTTTGCAAACTCTTGCTTGTTTGTATGTTTTCTATCACAAGCAGAACCAAAGAATGTTCTTAAAGCCCTAGATGATTCAAGCTGGGTAGAAGCTATGCAAGAGGAGCTTCTTTAGTTTAAGATTCAGAAGGCATGGGTGCAAGTTAATTTACCTAAGGATGTAAGGGTAATTGGCACTAGATGGGTTTTCAGAAATAAAAGGGATGAAAGGGGCATAGTGATTCGGAATAAGGCTAGATTAGTAGCCCAAGGGTACACACAAGAAGAAGGGATAGACTATGAAGAGGTTTTTGCTCCAGTAGCAAGGATTGAAGCCATTAGGTTATTTTTGGCTTATGCTTCATTTATGGGCTTCACAGTTTATCAAATGGATGTCAAGAGTGCTTTTTTATATGGTACTATTGAAGAGGAGGTATATGTCTCACAACCTCCAGGGTTTACTGACCCAGATCATCCAGACAAAGTGTACAAGGTAGTTAAGGCTCTTTATGGCCTTCATCAAGCACCAAGAGCAAGGTATAAAATAATGGCTTCCTACTTAATAGAAAATGGATTTCAAAGAGGGAAGATTGATCAGACATTATTCATCAAGAAGCACAAGAAGGATCTTTTGCTAGTTCAGGTGTATGTGGATGATATCATCTTTGGATCTACAAGGAAGGAAATGTGTTTAGAGTTTGAGAAACTTATGCATGATAAGTTTCAAATGAGTTCCATAGGGGAACTTACATTCTTTTTGGGTCTGCAAGTTAGGCAATCATGTGAAGGCATATTTATTAGTCAAGATAAGTATGTTGCAGAGATTCTAAGGAAATTCAAATTTGCTGATTCAAAAGTGGCAAGCACACCAATGGACTCTGAGAAGCCACTTCTTAAATATTTAGATGGAGAAAATGTAGATGTACACACACAGAGATCTATGATAGGCTCTTTGATGTATCTCACATCATCAAGACCTGATATCATGTTCTCTGTTTGTGCTTGTGCAAGATTTCAAGTAACTCGAAAGGTTTCTCATTTAACAGCTGTCAAGAGGATTTTTAGATATCTCAAGGGTCAACCTAGGTTGGGTCTATGGTATTCTAGAGAATCACCTTTTGACTTGGTAGCATTTTCAGATAGTGATTATGCAGGTGCTAGCTTGGACAGAAAGTCAACAACTGGAGGATGTCAATTCCTTGGGTGTAGACTTATCTCATGGTAGGTTAAGAAGCAAAAAATTGTGGCTACTTCAACAACTGAAGCTGAATATGTAGCTGTTGCAAGTTGCTGTGGTCAAGTTCTATGGCTTCAAAACCAACTACTTGATTATGGGTAAAATTTCATGAACACTATCATACATATTGATAATAGTAGTACAATTTGCATAATTAAAAACCCAGTACAACACTCTAAAACAAAACACATTGAAATTAGATATCATTTTATTAGAGAATGCAATGAGAAAAATTTGATTCAAGTTCTTAAAATTGATTCTGATCACAACTTTGCAGATCTTCTTACAGAAGCTTTTGATGTTGGAAGGTTTCAGTACTTGGTATCAAGTATTGAAATGCTTAATCCTCAATGATTTTAAACTCTGTGTTTATGTATATAAATATTTGTTTGTACTGCTAGCTTTGTAAATTGGTACTGTTATGGAAAAGTTTGTGCTGCTGGTACAAATTTTGATTGATCAGTTCATACTGTTAGTCATATGTTTATACTGCTATAAGACAAATGTTTTTGCATTTTGTTTCTTGGTTTTGGACAAACAATTTCAGGTATGAACATTTAGCACAAAGGAAGTTTCAAGTGAAATGGAAGCAGCAGAATGATTATCTTAGTTGCTGATATAATAGGTTTATGATGGACTGAGTTTGGGAATTCATTAACAAAGGTTTACACCTAAGTTAATAAAATCTTTAAAACTTCTTTCTTGAAACCTGATTATGATGTTTCACATTGACTTGATGGCTCAGTTGGTCAGATAGTAACTGATACAACTGAATTTCTATCATTTTATACTTTAATTAGTATGATGAGCAAGTCTAAGGACATCTGATAGACAGAACAGCTAGCAAAAGTGAATCTAACACTTGTGTTAGAGGTAACAATTGCTATGAGCTGGAAAACCTGTCAAGAAAGCCCATTGAATGGGTTTATCTTTACACAGGCAGTTATTTATAACTGAAAACATTGGTTCTCACACAACCAGAGGTTACTTTAAACCAAATTCTTGATTAAGTGTTTGTTACACACTTAATCCCTTCAAAATGGTTGTTAAGCAGTATGATTTTTCATAATAAAATCATATTCATACTGCTAATTCAAAAGTTTCTTAAAAAGGATTTTCAAAGAGGCTCATAAAAACCATCAAATGATGGACCATGAGTCAATGCCCCATGAATCACCTCTCATAGGAGTTAACACACCTAGAAGTGATGAGGGCAGCACATAAACTCTTAAGGAATTGATGGCTTCATGTACAACATTGTCTGAAAACATGTTCTAATTGGTAGATCAGATGATCGTGAGAGATCTTCCAAACAGGGGAGTAAATGATAAATCTCAGGGGAGAAAATATTTTGGTACATGGTGAGAGATCTTCCAAGCTCTGAAGAGGAAGATTAACCAATAAGGGAAAGATTGTTTGTGTATGCTCAGAATCAGGGGAGGAAACTCTAATTGATCAAGTTAAAGAAAAGACAATAGCATACAAGATGATGATGTTAGCTTTTTGAGAAGCTAACATGTCTTATTATTTAGCAAATAATAAGAACAAGCATTCAGTTGATGGATGCTGGGAATAGACTTTTTCAGTTGATGGATACTGGGAATAAGCTCTTCAAATGAAGAAAGTTCAAATGAAGATTCTGGAGTATTATATATATTTAGAAGGGATGAAGCATTCATTTGGAGAAAGTTCTATCTAGGTTCTTTCAGTTTTAATTTCAGTTCACTACGTTTGTTCGTCACTTGCAAAGGCATACTGAAAGGTGATTTGACTTCTTGGAACAAGCATCCAAGATACACAGCACCATTGCCTCTTATAATTCCTCCATCCAAGGAAATTGCACCATCTTTTATTCAAAGTACTGCTATTGTTCAAGACAAAGAAAGATGATGTTATTGCTGAAAAAGATTCACAGAAGGTAGATGAGTTAGACAGAAAGATACTTAATCTTGAAGAATAGAGGAAAAGCTCAGATCAAGAGTCTGACTATGAAGTATTTGAAAGATCCTCACAATATGAATTTAATTCAGAAGAAACATGTTGATTAAGGAAATCACATGTTTAGGGGAGGATTGTTGGGAATTAAATGTTCTAAAGATTAGTATTGGGAATTAAACGTTCACCAGGTTACATCTGCTCAAAGAAATATACTAAGTGTCATTCTACTGCTAGTGTTAGAGATTCTGCTGCCGCAAGCATTCTACTACTAGTGCATTGGATACTGCTGTTGAAGAGATAAGTGTTGCGTATTCTACTGTTGGATGGATAAGTATACAAAGATATTTTGTGTATAAAAGTCAAAGATATACGGTAGATAATATCTTTGATAGATGTTCAGTCAACAAGTTGTGTACACAGAAACAAGTTGTATCTTAAGGACTAACACACTCAAGCAAAGCAAGTAGTTCGACAAGACTTATCATTTATTGTAAAGATCTTCTTTGGACTATAAAAAGAAGATCTTAGGCTAGATATTCATAATGCTTAATTCGTGCGCTTAATTCATATGTTTAGAATATCTCTCAAGAACAAAGAACATAACTTATTATAGAAATCATAAGTCATAGAAACATATAGATTCAAGGTTTGAACCCTAGTGATAGTGAAGATCACTCGTATTATTATCTTAATAATATTGAATCGTTTGGTATTAACATTGTGTGTTCATTGTTCATTACTCAAGCATTACTTTCCATTTCCAATAACCAAATAACCTTCTAAGTGTGGTTAAGTAGATTCCGCATACTTAACCATATTAACTCAAAGTATCTCATACACAAGTTACAAAGGACTAACATCTTCAAAGTGTATTCGAATCCTATCAAATTGTGCTGCTAAAAATAAGTAAATAGAATGTATCTCCCCCATGGCTTTATAAACAATTTAAAAGTAAAAGTAGGGCTACGAATCACACCTTAGTAGTAGTAGAGAAACAAGATTTCACAAATGATCAGATGGCACAGCACAGCAAATGAACCTCTGCACAACCTAATAAGTGAATAGTATGTCTCAACAATAAACCTTAAAGTGATTTATAAAGTAATACTCGTATTTGAAATGAAAGGTTTTATTTCAATGGCGTTTGAGAGGAATAAACGTTTAAGACTTGTGTGGATACGAGAAGTTAAAGTAATAAAAGTCGTCAAACACAAATGGATATGAAGAAAAGAATAACGAAAAGAGAGAAGAACTAAGATTAAGAAAAAGATATAAAATAAGAAAAACAAGAAAGAAAAACATCAATAGGTTGTTTCGGTGTTTTACCCATTTCCCAAATAGTTGATAAAAAGTCATGATTTAGAAGGAAAGCGTACAAGTTTCTAAAAGGTTTTAGGATATTAAATAGTTATAAACGATTAAGTCATAAAAGGTTTTATCGAAATTTGTACATGATGCGTCCGTTTATAAAGCATTTCCAAGATGTTACGACTCTTGAATATAAGTTTTATCTTCACATTTTACATGTTATTAATATATAATTAGACATTATCATTCGTGTATATATTAGTTGTTAAGTTTATCGACCATTTTGTGTATGTTCGGGTCCAAATATGTTAAGCTCTTATGAGTCTAACACACTCTTTCGTCTCAAGTACCAAAATCATCCATAAAGTCCATCGGCTAATATCGTAAATCCAATAACGTCCAATTCTCATCCAAGCATAGGTTAAAAACACATATCCAAGTCCAATGTCCAAATCATATCCCATGTTTTCCAAATATTATCCTGAAACACCATATCGATAAACAACCAATCAAATAAGTAACGGAAATAAAATAAAAGACAACTGATATAAAATTGACTCGCGACTAAACCAAATAACTTGTCACTTGTCGTGACTCCCCATGAGTCACGGTTTGACTCTATCCGAACCGTCGTTGTTCTTGGCTAACTCAGACACATCCAAATCCAAACCTTAATGTAAGCAAACACTTATCTAGGCCGTGACTCACCTTGAGTCACGGCACGATCCTTACTCAAGCCGAGTGGCTCTCGGCCTAAGCAAACCAAACCCAAAACCAAACAAAATCCAACGCAACCACAACCAAACACAATCAATCTAGACCTATGCCGTGACTCACCTAGAGTCACGGCTCGTGTAACACCCCAACCCGATAAGGGTAAAGATGTCACAACAATGGTGACATATCAGAAACATACACAAGCATACATCTTCAATAATACAAAGGAAGTACAAAGGTTACAAGTGAAATACTGAAATTACAAGGTTACAATTCAACTACAAATTCTAACAATATAAAAAAAACTTCTAATCATCTCTAAGCCAAAATAACTATCAAAGTCTTCTAAGTCCAGAAGTCTCTTCACTCATACCCAAACCCGTCGTCCTGCTTATTACCTGCCGCACACGAAAAGAAAACGTGCGGCTGAGCTTAAGAAGCTCAGTGAACAGATACATATACAAAGCAAAGAATAACGCAACAGAAATATAATATAGGCAATGGGAATGTCATAAGGTATAAACGAAATACATGGATAATAAGAGAAGAATAGGATAGTCATCCACCACGAGCCCAGAAACTCAAAGTCATAATCTCAACATCGTAATCTCAAAGTCATAATTTCACAATCAGAGGGGATACCTCTTAGGCAACCAGATAATATGAGGGGTGTCCTCATGTATCATAATAGTGGAGTGATCAGCTCCCAGAAAATGTGAAAGGCATGTATTGCACACAGTACCAGTCACCTCAAAGTCATAACTCAAAGTCATAGTTAAATCCACTAAACATACAAATCTAGGATTGCAATCCATACGCCCCCAAACTCAAAGTCATCTCAAAATCATAATCTCAAAGTCATAATGGCCATATCAGAATATAAGAGGGACGGTGTGAGAAATCACTCACCCACACATGAGTCATGCCAATGGTGCATCAAAGACATGGCCAGGTTACCTTCCTGGCTAGGTACACAGAAAATGGCTCGGGTATCAAACTAAGAGTCAGGTCTCAATGTCAAAACAGAATGTCATATCAAAAGGTCATATATCAGAAGGTGCATCTCAAAGTCTCAAAAGTAATATCAAGGGTTCACACAAGGGAACATAGCAATGGCTTTGGGAAAACTTAACTGAATCATAACTCAAAATCAATATCAAGGGAATAAGACACCCTTACTGAGAAAGGACAGAGTATCTGTACCTTAGACCGCAAGTGAAAGCATAACAGAAACATAAAGATCAGAAGCAAACTCCTTCTTCAGCGAATCTACACGAATTCATGGTCGTCTTAGTTAATAACTTATTTTAAATCAGATTTCTCATTTTAGTCGGTTTTCCCTTTTTAGTAACTTGCTATATTTAGTAACGTTCTATTTTTAGAAAGTGTCCCGAAATAGTAATTTAATACTTTAAGGTTATAATCGACAATTGATAATATTTAAGAGCTAAAATGACAATTATAATAGTTTATGATTAATTATGTTGATTTAGTGAAGTTTAGGCTAAAAACGTAATTTATCAAAATTTGAGGTTATAAATGTTAAGTAAATAAACTTGAAGACTTAATATAATCAATATTTTAGTTTAGGGTTATATATGACACTTTTAATAATTTAGGGTCTATACTTGTCATTTTAAAGAAGTTCAGGTATTAAAGTGTAATTTACATGTTATTAAAAAATTCTCATACGTAGCTACTTTTAATTCACATCACACATTTCATGCAATTTCACCCTACCTACATCGACACCAATGGATCCCCTTTTTATGACCATATACTCGACACTAATAGTAGTCACCACAATCCCTTTTAACATTCCTAATTCCTCCTTGTTTTTCAGCCCACGACACCCATAAACTCACATGAACTACTCATTTAAACCACCACAGCACCCCATGTTTACTCAGTTTCACTCGACCTAAAATATGACCAACTCGACCCATAACTCACACACTTGACACCCACGACTTCGACCAGCAAACCCCATAACAACCACACAGACTCATAGTCCTTTCCCCCAATTCGACACAACAACACCAGACACACATAATATGTAACACAACAGCCCCTATATCGACACACCCACACAGACAGAATTTAACGAACCCAAGAACCTCCCATTAAATCACATGTAATCTAGCCTTATCCATGTACAAGAACATCTACATCTCATCTTATATTTCTTTAGTTTATATCAGATTTTAATGTTGGTATTAGAGATCAAAATGAGTGTCCTTAAGACCATATCAAAAGCGTATATCAACACATATTCAAATGCTCCAAAACGAAAATAAGTCGATACGTATATGTTTCATAGATTCGTGATTTCTTGCTGCGTATTTAATATGTTATGCGTATACTTCTGTTTAATGAAACAACGATTAGTTTTGCATGTTAAAAACGTATATATGTTTCATATATCGAGCACGAACACAAGGATGAATATAAGAGATACCTTAGGTCGGATATAGGAACGAATCTACGAATACGAGAACCAAAACCCAACCCTTTCGATCACCACCAAGCTGTCATCCTTCGTCCTTCTTGAGAGAACCAGAAATAGAATATTGGGACTTGGTTTATGTTTCGATGTAGAGAGGGAAAAGAAGGCCGCATGTTTGTGCTTATTGAGAAGGGAATTGCCGTCACTGAAATCTTTTTTTTAGGTTTTGTGTGTGAGATAAAATATGTAAGCAGTTGTGAGAATGAGTAACAAAGGGAAAAATAAATGGGAGAGGTGCCGACAAAATAGGAATGTGTATGCTGCATGATTAATGGGATTGATTGAGGGAGATTTGTGTTTATCCTCTTAGAATGCATGTAGGCTAATTTGTAGTCCACGACATTAAGGTGACATTATGTAGTGATAGGTGACATTTGTTGGTTAATTGTAATGTAAGGTTAATATAGTTTAAAGGTTTAATTTTACTTAGATTAGGGATTCATAATATTCTTGTATGATTATTTAGGTGATCTCCAAAATTTAAAATTTGAGGGCAAAATGAGAATTTCACATGAACGGAAATTTCGGGTTTTACAGCTCGACTCGATGAGAGTCCAGTCCACGGCCGAGACCAAATCCAAATCGATTACAAACTAACCTCAACCAAATCCGACTCGAGTCACAAATAAACACAACAACTCTTGTGAGGAATTGTTATATACTTTGAGGATGTTAGTCCTTTATAACGTGTGTATGTGATACTTTGAGTGAATATGATTAAGTATGCGAAATATACTTAACTACACTTAGAAGAATATTGGTTTGAGGAAAATGGAACAGTGGTGGTTGTTGAATTTGATAATGAACTCAGAAAGTATAACACCAAACGATTCAATATTATTGAGAATAATACGAGTGATCTTCACTATCACTAGGGTTACAAACCTTGAATCTCTATTACAAAGAAAACTTTTTCTGTTATGTTCAACACAATGTCTATTTTCTAAACTTTTCAACTAGTCACTATTCAACTCACTTAGACACTTGTATATTTTCTTTTTTAAGCACACTTAATATCTAAGACAAGATCTCCCTTTTATACAACAAATGAGATCTTTACAATATGGATAAGTCTTGTCAAACTACATGCATGTTATGTGTGTCAGTCCCTAAGATACAACTTGTTCTGTGTATTCAACATGGTGACTGAAAACTTATCTAAGATATTGTAACACCCCATCCCGACAAGGGTAAAGATGTCACGATAATGGTTTCATATCAGATCAAAACAAAGCATACATCTATAGTAATACAATAAATTTCAAAGGTTACAAATGAAATACTGAAATTACAAGGTTACAAATGAAACTAAACTAAATATCAAGTCTGCAAATGCAAATCCTTCTAATAGTCTCTACTTCAGAACACTATCAAAGTCTTGTAAGTCCAAAGGTCTCTTCACTCATACCCAACTTCCAACTAAGAACCTGCCACAGGAAAAGAAATGCGGCTGAGCTTAAAAAGCTCAGTGAACAGATACATAAACAAAGTAATGATAACGAAACAGAAATAAGATATAGTGCAATGGGGAAATATCATAAGGTATAAATGATGTGAAGGTATAATGAACAGAATAGGATAGTAATCCACCACGAGCCCAGACAAATCAGATATAGTAACCACATCTTCATAATCATATAGAGGGGAGACCTCTCAGATAATCAGATAATATGAGGGGTGTCCTCATTCTTCAAATGGAGTAGCTAGCTCCCAGATATATGTGAAAGGCATGTATTGCACACAGTACCAGTCACCAGACAATAACAAATCATATAAAAGATAATCCACTAAACAGAACAGATCTAGGATGCATCCATACGCCCCTACCCAATCACATGCAGACCAAAACAAAGGGACGATGTGTAACATCACTCCAACACACTAGAGTTACGCCATCGGTGCATCAATGACATGGCCATGTTACCTTCATGGCTAGGGTCACAAATTTTGGCTCGGGTATCAAACTAAGAGTCAGATATCATATCATATTCAGAGTGTCATATAACAAAGGTCAAATCAGATGGTCCATAACAGATGGTTCATAACAGATATATCAGATGAAATACCAAAGGTCCAAATCAGAGTTTAATCAGAAAGGTTCATAACCAAAGGGATCATAGAAATGGCTTTGGGAATCTTAAACGAATCAGAATCAGAACCATATCAATAAGATAGGACACCCTTACTGAAAAAGGCAGAGTATCTGTACCTTGACGAAAGCAAACAAACACCAAAGATGGTCACAAAGGAAATGACAACTACTCCCGCTTCACCGGATCTACACGAATATGATAATCAAGTATTATTTTATGTTTGTATGAATCCGGTTACTTATTTTAGTCGGCTTTCCATATTTAATAACACTAGTTATTGACATTCAGGTTTATCAACTTAATGTATTAAAGTTGATCATATTTAGTAGCTTAAGGTTCAATATGCCATTTATATAAGTTTAGGGTTTATGATGCAATTATCACAAGTTTAGGGGTTATAGTGTCATTATGATAAGATTAGGGTGTAAAATGTAAATATTACCAAGTTACCTGTTCTTACAAGTTAAGTCTTTTAGTTTTAGAAAAATGACCATTTAAACCCTTTAGTTTTAAAAACAAACACATAACACCTTTTAAATCCTTTTACACTTTTATCAGATTTCTAACAGTTTTAAACCTGAAATTGTTAGGTTTTCTATAAATTGAAAATCATATAAGAACTCAGAAATAAATTCCCCAAAAATTCCCAGAGATACTTAAATATCTTAAGTATATTATCTAATTTTTCCAGATTTTATTAAGAAGAAAAAACATGGATTAAAATTGACTTAAACCAACTCATCCAGATTTCTGATAAATTTTACTATACAAAAAGTATTTAATTAAAAACCTTTTTAGAAAAATTCAAAAAAATCTACAAAAATTCCAGGAAGTAATATACATCCTGAATATTTTTTAGTTCAAAGGAAACCTCCTAATTCAATATGTTTTGGAAACTAAAATTAAAAAACCCAGACTGATTTTCTAGACTCACAAATCCGATCAGACACATAATTTTCCAAAAATCAAAAGGTAACCTTCCAGGCCTCCAAAAATTACAAACTAAATTTTACCAGGTAGCCATTTCATTGAACTTAGTTTTAGACTCTTAAAACACCAAAATATGCGTTCACATCAATTAGTTACAGCCGGTTAAAGTCGGACAAATTTTCAGGTCAGTAGCAGTTATTCACAGAATCATGTATAACTTAGGGTTTTTGTTACTTAAATCATTAATCCTTAATACAAACCGATTATAAGTTAATCCATAACATATTTAAGTCGATTAAAATAGGTCTTAACATAATCAAATCAATTAAAATCATCATACACAACAGGAACGAATTTACATATTAAGTTTTTTAGGGTTTTTCATTTATGATTTAATGTGGCACTTTATGTAATCTTTAATTCGATTTAGGTAACAAAAACATGAAAAAGGATTGAACAAGGTATGTGATACGATACCCTCGAAGATCACACGAAGAACACAGATAACGAGAGATTAAAAACACCACACGAACGGATCCTTTCTTCTCCTTTCTCCTTTGGTTCGTACAGCAGAAACACAAGAACAATAATACGAGTTTTTGATTAGTTTTTGATTTATAAATTCGAATGGATCATTATACGAATTACATGGTTACCTTTCGATGGATGAGACACGAATTAAGATCAAGATACACCTTCCTTTTGGTTTAATTTTTGGATCGCAGCAGCAGAAACATGAAGGGCAGCCGAAACTTTTGTTTGATGGAGAATTAGGGTTTGTTTTGGAGGGTTTTGAATGAGCCGTATATTGTGACAAGAGGAGTAGGGTTTTTAGCTGTTGTTGTTTTGGTAACACATCAATATACACGGTTTTGGTGAGAGTTTGTAGGGGGAGAATGCATAATTTTTGGAGAGGAATTATGAAGATTATCTCTTTCCATACTTATCAAATTTGGTTCATTTCTTTAGTTAACATAGGCCGAAATTTTAAGGACAAGTAAAAAAAAATATTCGACTAGCATAAGCTAGTAATGTAACATTTAATGTATGATATTTAGATTGTAGCTTAAATTTCATTGGTAGCTTAGTTGATCAAATACTTAGGACAAATTCATCTTAGATCAAATGTACTTAATATTACTTATATAATTCTTATAAGTTGTCACAAATTTTAAATTTGAGGGTATTTTAGCCATTTCGGATTATATTAATTTCGGGGTTTTACAACTCTTCCCCTCTTAAAAAAAATTTTCGTCCTAGAAAATTGAAGTGAAACGAAACGGAAAACATAACGGACCGGAAACGGAAATGCGAACGACTAAATTCTCATAGCTCTATCCTATTGATCAACACAGCTTCGACTTTTCCAGAAAGGACATACAATACCGAATTCAAATCAAAAGAATAAAATATCAAGCGTAACAGATGATAATCGTATTCTCTCGGGAGAGATACCGGAAATTCGTAGGATTTTGACGGATACGTCGTCCAAAGTATTTGATTAGACACGTCAGATGAGAACGTACGGGAAACAGATTGTCGATAACGTCAACCAGTAGAAAACTATACAATTGTATCTAAGATTCTTATCGGAAGTACAGAGGTCAGCAAACGCGTGTCGAGTATACCAACGCATCAAATCGTATAACGGTGAAGGCAGATTTAAGCGTAAAGGCAGAGCGAATCCTAAAGTCTCAATCAGATATCAGAATTTCTAAGGTTTCTAAGGCACTCCTCGAAATATCCTATGATCACAATGAGGGTACGTCATATGACGTAAGTATTATCACGTTAGCTACTCGTCATAATACCAGCATCATATGAGTATACCTTCATGATGGTCATACTTTATCTCAAGTCGTGAACAAGCATCTATCAACCACCTAACAGTCCATTCTACATCATAGGGTTGGTCCTATTCGGTCATCATTATGGATTCAAAATCAAGGAAACAGATCATACAAATAAAGTAACGGAATGAAGTACATCGTCCAAAGCGTCAGGTCTTTCACAATACATCAAAATTTTTCATACAAAACCGTCATCCAACATACGCAGAAAGAACACCAAACGGAAATATTAACGGAGAACCCGAATCATTCGAAAGATCTTATCATCAGGTAACGGAAGCTTAAGTGGGTTAAGCAGAAGTGAACACGCCATCAATAACTTCGTCCTTCACGAAAGCAACTCATCCAACCACAAATGATCATTCCAAAATTGTCCACTCGAATAAATGATTTCAAATCTCTTCCAAGTCCGAGTAGTCTGTCTACGCTTGTCCATCTGATCATACGGTGAGAAGGGGTGATAAACTTGAGTCTAGTCCCTCAAGCCTTTGGCACTTTTTCTTGAGACTGTGATGGGGTAATGTGGATTTCTGGCACGATCTCTAAATCTCTTCATCATCCAGTCTGCTTCCGCTCTCAATTCATCTTAGTACAACCAAGATGAATAGGGAAGTGAGCCTGCACGTCTTCATCAGCTCCAAGCTCGCCCTCTTGTCTAGCATTTCTTCTTCTGCATCGCCAATGTCTTCACTCTTAAGGGTAGTTGCCGTTGTAGTCAACTCCAGGTCCGGTAGGGAAAATAATAGTGATAGCCAAGGTTTAACAGTAGGTAATTGTAGTAGGGAGTTCAAAATTGTTTCAAACGCCAAAAGTGAGACATAGAAGGGTAGTTGTCAATATTGGAATACTCAATCACCCAATTTCTTATCAGAATAGAATCGAAGTTTAACTAATCAAGGAAAGACGGATCACAAATCAAATCTTTATCATTCAAAAATGAGGGGAAACATTCTTATACTCGTGGTCACAACCACAAGACTTCTCATAGGGACAGAGATGGGTGAGACGAAATCAAATAGGGTCAGAAGATTTATAGATGTTTATCAAAGCAAAAGACAAATAACAAAATGTGTCAAGTACGTCATCGCCATGGAGATTCTCAGAATGACCGAATAGGCATCAAGGTGATTAACAAAACGATCAGAGTTCGGAGTCGGAATTTCAAAATAAGGTTCAAATAGTGTTAGGCAAATCTTATGCAATTTCCAATGATTCCAAGATTTAAATGGGTTTCAGATCTTAGGTGGTGCAAAGCGTGAGTTTTCAATTTCCAAAAGTGGTCTCAAGAAGCAGGGCACGAATCAGAGTGATGCGGAAGCAATGATACTTAACCAAAAGCCTTATAGTCTACCCATTCCTCACTGGTCAGAACTTAAGTTCCCATAGGAAAATCCTAAAGCAATTTTTACAGGTTATCTTATGAGCGCCTACAGTGGAAACCTAGTGGTCCAAACTACACAGGTCAAGGGTAAATGTATTACGAGTCGCAGCCTGTCTCTCTGATACCATAATTGTAACACCCCAACCCGACAAGGGTAAAGATGTCACGATAATGGTTTCATATCAGATCAAAACAAAGCATACATCTATAGTAATACAATAAATTTCAAAGGTTACAAATGAAATACTGAAATTACAAGGTTACAAATGAAACTAAACTAAATATCAAGTCTGCAAATGCAAATCCTTCTAATAGTCTCTACTTCAGAATACTATCAAAGTCTTCTAAGTCCAAAGGTCTCTTCACTCATACCCAGCTTCCAACTAAGAACCTGCCGCAGGAAAAGAAATGCGGCTGAGCTTAAAAAGCTCAGTGAACAGATACATAAACAAAGTAATGATAACGAAACAGAAATAAGATATAGTGCAATGGGGAAATATCATAAGGAATAAATGATGTGAAGGTATAATGAACAGAATAGGATAGTAATCCACCACGAGCCCAGACAAATCAGATATAGTAACCACATCTTCATAATCTTATAGAGGGGAGACCTCTCAGATAATCAGATAATATGAGGGGTGTCCTCATTCTTCAAATGGAGTAGCTAGCTCCCAGATATACGTGAAAGGCATGTATTGCACACAGTACCAGTCACCAGACAATAACAAATCATATAACAGATAATCCACTAAACAGAACAGATCTAGGATGCATCCATACGCCCCTACCCAATCACATGTAGACCAAAACAAAGGGACGGTGTGTAACATCACTCCAACACACTAGAGTCACGCCATCGGTGCATCAATGACATGGCCATGTTACCTTCATGGCTAGGGTCACAAATTTTGGCTCGGGTATCAAACTAAGAGTCAGATATCATATTATATTCAGAGTGTCATATAACAAAGGTCAAATCAGATGGTCCATAACAGATGGTTCATAACAGATATATCAGATGAAATACCAAAGGTCCAAATCAGAGTTTAATCAAAAAGGTTCATAACCAAAGGGATCATAGCAATGGCTTTGGGAATCTTAAACGAATCAGAATCAGAATCATATCAATAAGATAGGACACCCTTACTGAAAAGGGCAGAGTATCTGTACCTTGACGAAAGCAAACAAACACCAAAGATTGTCACAAAGGAAATGACAACTTGTAAAACCCAGATTTTCTGAACGCGTAAAATACCTAAAATACCCTTAAATTTTGAATTTTGAAGGACGTATATTTACATATAACCTAAGGTATTTATGTGTTAATATTTGAACATACGCGACATTTGGAACCTACATCTTAAGACTATAATGAGCAATGACACATTTGTATATATACATTTTCTGTCACGCCTAATTTAGGGTATGGATAAATTATATTAAGGTGCACAATTGAACCAAGACTTCAAACATGACTACATTCATGATTGGAGATAAACATGGTAAGGCTCTAATCAATCCCACAATTCTAGGCCTAGTATCACATGCATAACAGGAAGTCAATAAAACCCATTAAATGATTTTCTATTCACCTTAAAATAGACACCCTCCATTCTTATCTCCTTTACTTATTAAAACGTACACAACTATTATACTCAAAAAGGTCTATAGTTGAAAAGGAAGTTTGGTCATTGGACCTCCCAACTTACTCGGCCAGAATCTCAGGCCCATTCTCTCCTTTATCTACTTCCCATAATATCCCATAATCTCATTCTAAAAACGCACAATAAACCCTAAAAACCTACAAACTAAGAGGCGGCAGTTTCTCTTCCTCTCCAAGAGATCAAGTAGGTACATGGGTGTTTGGCTAAGGTGGTGAATCAGTTCTTTGTTCTAGTGGGGTTGGTGATCTTGGGGGTTTGTTCAGTTGGTGTGATCGTGTGCTGTGGGGGTTCGAAGGTTTTTGTTCGTTGTTCTTGCGTCTTTTGCTTCCATTCGTCCTTGAGGTATCCCTACAAATCGTTCTTATGTTTTACTAAGTTCGACACATGAAATAATCAACGTATAAGGTTTGTAAAACTGGTTTATCTGTTTTGTAAAATATGAGAATACCATCGAAAATGAATCACTAATATAAACGACTCATAAAGTTGTGAATATATGAACCATGGTTGTGTCGAATTCATTAGAGAACATAAAGTTCAGAGGAGTAAAACGTTTTTATACAACATCCAACGCAAATAAAATAACACAGGCAGTCTATAAAAACATTGTCATCATGAAGATGTAAGACTTAAAGTATGGATATGACAAATTTGATTTCTTTTCTTTACCATAAAATTTAAAAGACGCTGCTACAACAATAGAATAATAACGCTAGATCGAACATATCTCGTTTTTATAATTACACGTATGAATGAAAAGGTCGCATGAATAAAATATATATAAACTGAGGTGTATACATGTGAGTCTGACCTTTCTGTTCGCTTAGAGTTTGAGGGTATGAATGACATGGGTGTCAAGTACTGGTTTTAGTTGTGTGTTTGTAGTCGTACACATTAATTGAAGCTGGTTAGTTTTCATCTAGCAAATGCATCAATACATGTTATATGATTGAAACATAGGCTGTTATGCCAATTTAAAAGAGCATAGGTTATGGTCTTATATGGTTGTTCGAACTAAGTAGCATGATAAATATGGGGAACGTGCTAAATAAGGAAACCTTCTAAACATGACAGATTACTAAAAATAGAAAGTTACTAATATTGGAAAAATGCTACTTTGGAAAGCTACCTAAAAAGGGAAGTTACTAAAAATGGAAAGCCGACTAAAATAAGTAATCAGATTTTAAATAAGATATTAATTGTAAGACGACCATGTATTCATGTAGATTCGCTGAAGATGGAGTCTGCTTCAGATCCTTTATATTTCTGTTGTGTTTGAACGTGCGGTATAAGGTACAGATATTCTGACCTTCCTTATAAGGTTTCTCATGATCTCTTTCATTTTCCGATCCGTTAGTTTCTGAACTGATGCCATTGCTATGATTCCCTTTGCTTGAACCTTCTCTGTTGATCCCATTTGATATGACCTCTGTTATGAATCTATGTTATGAAAACCTTTTTAATTATACCATGGAAATGATTTGAGAAAAACCGATTTAAAAAGATGTTTTAAATGGTGCGAAACTACTTTTGTATGAAAGGTTACTAACTTTTATGAACACTATATTTTGAAGACTAGCTTTATGAAAAACCATTTTGAAGGACTATTTTTATGAAAACTACTTTACAGGATCGTTTTATGAAAAATCAAGAATTAAGGATTGTTGAAATGGACTTTTGATAGAAACTTCTGAAACGGAATTTTGATCTGAACCATGTATTGATTATTGAATATAAACCTCGATCTGATAAACTCTGATTTGGACCTTTGATATTTACTTCTGAGATATTGAGATGCACCTTCTGATACATGATCTGTTGATATGACATTCTGTTTTGATATTGAGACCTGACTCTTAGTTTGATACCCGAGCCATTTCTGTTTCCTAGCCAGGAAGGTAACCTGGCCATGTCTTTGATGCACCATTGGCATGACTCATGTGTGGGTGAGTGATTTCTCACACCGTCCCTCTTATATTATGATATGGCCATTATGACTTTGAGATTATGATTTTGAGATGACTTTGAGTTTGGGGGCGTATGGATTGCAATCCTAGATTTGTATGTTTAGTGGATTTAACTATGACTTTGAGTTATGACTTTGAGGTGACTGGTACTGTGTGCAATACATGCCTTTCACATTTCTGGGAGCTGATCACTCCACCCTTTTGATACATGAGGATACCCCTCATATTATCTGGTTGCCTAAGAGGTATCCCCTCTGATTGTGAGATTATGACTTTGAGATATGATGTTGAGATTATGACTTTGAGTTTTGGGGCTCGTGGTAGATGACTATCCTACTCTTTTATTATCCATTTATTTCTTTTATACCTTATGACTTTCCCATTGCCCATATTATATTCTGTTGCGTTATTCTTTGCTTTGTATATGTATCTGTTCACTGAGCTTTTTAAGCTCAGCCGCACGTTTTCTTTTCGTGTGCGGCAGGTAATAAGCAGGACGACGGGTTTGGGTTTGAGTGAAGAGGATTTTGGACTTAGAAGACTTTGATAGTTATTTTGATGTAGAGATTATTAGAAGAATTCATATTATCAGGCTTAGTATTTATTCCTTGTAAATTTTGTATTCCCTTGTAAATTCTTGTAACCTTTGTACTTTCTTTGTATTATTGAAGAGGTATGCTTGTGTATGTTTCTGATATGTCACCATTGTTGTGACATCTCCACCCTTGTCGGGCTGGGGTGTTACACAACTACTCCCGCTTCACCGGATCTACACGAATATGATAATCAAGTATTATTTTATGTTTGTATGAATCCGGTTACTTATTTTAGTCGGCTTTCCATATTTAATAACACTAGTTATTGACATTCAGGTTTATCAACTTAATGTATTAAAGTTGATCATATTTAGTAGCTTAAGGTTCAATATGCCATTTATATAAGTTTAGGGTTTATGATGCAATTATCACAAGTTTAGGGGTTATAGTGTCATTATGATAATATTAGGGTGTAAAATGTAAATATTACCGAGTTACATGTTCTTACAAGTTAAGTCCTTTAGTTTTAGAAAAATGACCATTTAAACCCTTTAGTTTTAAAAACAAACACATAACACCTTTTAAATCCTTTTACACTTTTATCAGATTTCTAAAAGTTTTAAACCTGAAATTGTTAGGTTTTCTATAAATTGAAAATCATATAAGAACTCAAAAATAAATTCCCCAAAAATTCTCAGAGATACTTAAAGGTCTTAAGTATATTATCTAATTTTTCCAGATTTTATTAAGTAGCAAAAACATGGATTAAAATTGACTTAAACCAACTCGTCCAGATTTCTGACAAATTTTACTATACGAAAAGTATTTAATTAAAAACCTTTTAAGAAAAATTCAAAAAAATATACAAAAATTCCAGGAAGTAATATGCATCCTGGATATTTTCTATTTCAAAGGAAACCTCCTAATTCAACATGGTTTGGAAATTAAAATTCAAAAACCCGGACTGATTTTCCAGACTCACAAATCCGATCAGACACATAATTTTCCAAAAATCAAAAGGTAACCTTCCAGGCCTCTAAAAATTACAAACTAAATTTTACCAGGTATCCATTTCATTGAACTTAGTTTTAGACTCTTAAAACACCAAAATATGCATTCACATCAATTAGTTACAGCCGGTTAAAGTCGGACAAATTTTCAGGTCAGTAGCAGTTATTCACAGAATCATGTATAACTTAGGGTTTTTGTTACTTAAATCATTAATCCTTAATACCAACCGATTATAAGTTAATCCATAACATATTTAGGTCGATTATAATAGGTCATAACATAATCAAATCAATTAAAATCATCATACACAACAGGAACGAATTTACATATTAAGTTTTTTAGGGTTTTTCATTTATGATTTAATGTGGCACTTTATGTAATCTTTAATTCGATTTAGGTAACAAAAAAATGAACAAGGATTGAACAAGGTATGTGATACGATACCCTCGAAGATCACACGAAGAACACAGATAACGAGAGATTAAAAACACCACACGAACGGATCCTTTCTTCTCCTTTCTCCTTTGGTTCGTACAGCAGAAACACAAGAACAATAATACGAGTTTTTGATTAGTTTTTGATTTATAAATTCGAATGGATCATTATACGAATTACATGGTTACCTTGCGATGGATGAGACACGAATTAAGATCAAGATACACCTTCCTTTTGGTTTAATTTTTGGATCACAGCAGCAGAAACATGAAGGGCAGCCGAAACTTTTGTTTGATGGAGAATTAGGGTTTGTTTTGGAGAGTTTTGAATGGGCCGTATATTGTGACAAGAGGAGTAGGGTTTTTAGCTGTTGTTGTTTTGGTAACACATCAATATACACGGTTTTGGTGAGAGTTTGTAGGGGGAGAATGCAGAATTTTTGGAGAGGAATTATGAAGATTATCTCTTTCCATACTTATCAAATTTGGTTCATTTCTTTAGTTAACATTGGCCGAAATTTTAAGGACAAGTAAAAAAGAATATTCGACTAGCATAAGCTAGTAATGTAACATTTAATGTATGATATTTAGATTGTAGCTTAAATTTCATTGGTAGCTTAGTTGATCAAATACTTAGGACAAATTCATCTTAGATCAAATGTACTTAATATTACTTATATAATTCTAATAAGTTGTCACAAATTTTAAATTTAAGGGTATTTTAGCCATTTCGGATTATATTAATTTCGGGGTTTTACAGATATTATCTACCGTATATACTTGACTTTTTATACACAAATATCTTTTTAAACTTATCCACTCAGCAGTAGTATACGCGACACTTATCCATCAAGCAGTAGGATGAGTCACTCCAACAGCAGTATCTGATGCACTAGCAGTAGTATTCTTACGGCAGTAGAAACTCTAACACTAGCAGTAGTATAAAATACACTAGCGGTAGTGTCGACACTTAGTGTATTTTCTTGAACAGTACTAACCTTGTCAACATTTAATTACCAATACTAATCTTCAGAACATTTAATTCCCAACAATCCTCCCTTAAACTTGTGTTAGGAATAAAACATTCAGATGAAGGATCAGTCACCCCGACTATCTATTTAGCATTTCTATAGCTCGTAGGCTTATTAATATTAGACTTGTTATATTAGTAATAGTTTAGTAGTTAAAGTATTCTTGGAGTGGGTCGGGTCTTTACCCACTGTCAGCTCACTCCACAGCCCACTCGGGACACAAATATTATGTACTATAAATACCCCTCTCCACTAGGGAGAGGGTTGGACCTTTCATTCTTTTAATCATACAACTCACTTTCTCTCTCTACAAAGGCTCCCAACTTTCTACTTCTCTCTCTAACTTATACTCTATTCGATCCATATTCTTGCCTTAATCGTGTGTTTCTTTGTTAGTGAATATACTAAAATTGGTATCAAGAGCCATGGTTAGGTTCACATAAGGGTATATTCACGGATTGGTGAAGGTTTGGAGTGGTTTTGGTTCGAATAGAATTTTTCTTAAAAATCTCTTTTGTGCTTTGTTTAGTTGATAAAAGGTGTTAGATCTTGTACTTTCTAGCTTAGGGATAGTATAGAAGTAGTGTTTGGTGTTTGGAATCATAGTTTTAGGCTTTGTGTGGTGATTTTTGGCTGATTCGAAGGTTAGAACTAAGTTTTTCTTCGTAGCGTTTTGTCTCTCGGTAAAACGTTCATAGTAGCGTTTTGTGTTTTGCTGGGAAAGTGAAAGTAGCGTTTTGTGGTTCCTCGAGATTGGGTTTTGGCACTTTACCGGATTTGGCAAAAACGACAAATCGCTACGAAAGCGACTTGTCTGGCGTTTTGTGGGTTGTGTTTTGACCAAGATAGTTACAGCTTTGTCTTCTAGTGACTTGCGTTTTGTGGGTTGCGATTTGTGTCCGTCAGAGTAGTGACTTGTCTCCGTCAGAGTAGCGACTTATCTGTTGTTGTTTGTATTATCAGACTAGCGATTTTTCTGTTGCGATTTGTGTTCATCAGAGTAGCGACTTGTCTCCGTCAGAGTAGCGACTTGTCTGTTGCGGTTTGTATTGCTGGGTGAAAGTGACAGCTTTGACTGGTCAAAGTTGCGTTTTGACAAAGTTGCGTTTTGTCAAAGTTGCGTTTTGACAAAGTTGCGTTTTGACAAAGTTGCGTTTTGTCAAAGTTGCGTTTTGACAAAGTTGCGTTTTGACAAAGTTGCGTTTTGACCAAAGTTGACTTTTTACGTCAAAACTTCAAACGGCTATAACTTTTGAACCGTAACTCCGTTTTCAGCCCACGACCTGTCAAAACGACCGTGAGACCGAGGAGAAGGACATAATTTCACCGTAATAACTTGCATCAACCAAACCAAATCGCAACTAAACAACAAATCATCAAGTCTACCAAACCTTCATCATAACACATATCAAGCATCATTTCACGGTTTATTCTTGATTTTGTAAAATCCCGCGAAAGAATCTATTTCTCGGTTTAAATCATAGACTTGTAAAATCCCGTGTACGTTAATATCATGTCAAATACTTCAGATTCTGCTATATCTGATATACTCAGATTGTACAACATGATTGACAAGCAAAAGATTCCTAAAGATGTACAACAGATAAACGTGTTTGAGTACGTTAGTGCCAATAGAGACTCTGTTAGCTCGAATTCTCAAGAGAAAGTGCTTCATCAGCCACAGACAAACGTTGTTGAGTAAAATACTGCTAGGAACAACGTGCGACATGTGAAACACAACGAAGCGTTGGCTGAACCTAATGGGGTATCTTCTGTCATTAATAATGATAATGTGTTGCATGAACAAAAGATTCCCGACAAAGTACAACAGACAAACGTTATTGAGTCAGATAATGTTGATATGGGAAATAGCGATGTTTTCCCATATGAACAATATGTGAAGCACAACGAAGCGTCTGTTGTACCTAGTTGTACATCTTCTGTTCTAAATGATGACTATGTGCTGCATGAGAACACTGTGTTTGTCCCTGATGATACCTTGACCACTAAACTTAACATATATAAAGAACAAGTGGCCTTGTATGAACAGCGTGCTAAGTTTGAACTAACTGAACGTGAGCAGAAAATGGAAGGTCAGTTGCGTACACTTATAAAAGACTATAGAGTGAGAGAAGAAACATTAAAACAAGTGTTGAATTCTTTGAAAAGCCAGCTAGATATGTCTGTTAAACAAAAACAGGAAGTACAGAATTGTGTGAATAGGCTTAAGCTAGAATTCAAAGATAAAGAAACACAACTCTTAAATGATTTCTCCAGACTTAAAACATTAAAGAATAAGCTTGAAGATAAGTTGTACACACAAGACCAAACCAGACAGACTGCCCAAATGATTCATAAGCACAAAAAGTTAAGTGACAAGCATAGTGAAAGCAATGTAGGTGAATCTAAATTAGCTCTTCTTAAGATTGCTAAGGTAGCCCAACCTGCATTATATGATGCCAATGTGATGATTATGCCCAATCATGAACCACCTGAGGTTGTATCCTTGAATGAGGCTGATGAGATAGAAATGCGAAAAAGAGAAAATATGAATGAGAAAATTAGGGATCCCATATGCATAGACAAGCGAGTAATAGTCAAACCCCATGATTATTATGAGGAGAATCGCTTGACTGTGTTTGCACCTCAAAAGAAGTTAACGCCTGAACAAATCTTTTGGAAGTATGATACTAAGAAATTAAAAGCTGATGAACTTAAAGCCAACACCCCATCCCTTAGAAAAGTTGCGTCCATAACGGTTTATCCTCCCAATACACCAAGGAATTTGGTTCCTTTGTCTCTTCCCACTGAATGCAAAACCTTAATTAGCTTATACGTGCTTTGGCAACTATTTGCTGATTTTGATAAAACATGTAAGAAGAGAATCACACAAACCGGAATTACTGAGGGGGAAAGGTGTTTTGAACATGCAAAAAGGTGTTACTTAACTGAGGTCATGCCATTCTTTAAACTACTCAAAGGACATTTTGAAGGGATGCAAAATACTCTTAAAACAGAAGTAAATGAAATGAAGGCAGTGTTTAAAGATATGGAAAATGAGGTAACTCAAAATGTGATAGAACTTAAGACTCGTGAGATTGAAAGAAAGAACATTCTCATCACAAATGAGAATTTGATTGTTAGATGTATTACACAAGATGTATTTTATACTGCTACTGATTCTGCATTATCTGCTTGTGAATTTCATGAGTATTCTATTGCTTTGAATGTTACCCAGAATCGTGTTGTTGAGCTTGAGGGGGAGAATGTGAAATTGCTTGACAAAATTCAAAATGATGACCATGATAACATGGTTAAACGTTTTTCAAAACTAGAGGTTGATTATCTAAATCTGCAACTAAAATATCAACATTTAGAAGAAAAATGCAAAATATCAAATGACAAGACATCCTTGGATGCTCCTGAGTTTGATACATATTTTGAATTAAGCAAACGAGATGAAAAGATTCAAGCTCACACAAACACGATTCGACTGTTAATGGCCCAAATTGCCCAATTGAAATCCAACAAGTGTGATGTATATGGCACCAATAAACCTTCGTCTTCAGATTCTCAGAATTTTCAATATCAAGACACCATCAATAAGTTACATTATGAAAATGAGTGTTTTCGAGAAGAAAATTCTAAGATTAAACAGCATTACAAAGAGTTATATGACTCAATTAAAGTTACAAGAAATAGTCATAATGAAAAGATAACTTCTTTGTTAAATGAAATTGAGAATCTTAAGACTCAGGTGAAAGGAAAAATGCCATGCACCTCTTGTAATTGTGTTGCATCAAAGGTCTCTGCTTGTAAAATGTACGATGTTGATGTGGGGCCTATTCCATTTCCCATGAGAAACAACAGACCTGTCCATCATATGTATCTCTGTCACCTTAGGGATGGACTTGACACTCTTCGTGAGGTTGTGGAAGAGGACAGAATAGAAAAACCACTTGATAAGGCAGTAGGTTATGCCTACGTCCTCACAAAAAGGATCCAGGAACAGTTAGAATATGCCATTGGCACGGGTCCCAAGTATAGCAACCAAAGAGATAGATTAGGTGCATCATCATCCACTACCAAGAACAAGCATGTAACCTTTGAGGTACCCTTGGAAACTTCAGATCCCAGCACATCAAAACATGTTCAGCAACTAGAAGTGAAAAAGACTAAGATTCCCATCAGTTCCTCTACAGGAGTTAATAGTGACACTAAAGCTAGCAAGTCAAAACCTAGGATAAACTTAAAGAATTCTAGGACTTCACCAGCTAAAAGTGTTCCTAAAAAGAAAGTAGAAGACCACATGAGGAACAATAAGTCAGAATTGAGCAAAAAGAATCATAATTCAAACCCTAATTCACTTTGCAAGACATGTAATGAGTGCTTAATTTCGCGTAATCATGATAAATGTGTTGAGAAATTTCTGAAGTTGTCCAACAAACCCCCAGTTAAGAAAGTTTGGAGAGCTAGATAAATTAAGCAAACTTGGAAAGCAAAAGGAAATAGGTTTGCTAAAGTTGGTTACCAATGGAAGCCCACTGGAAGGAAATTCACTTTAGGAGAACAGTGCCCTTTAACTAGGATATCTAAATCTAAAGCAGTGCCTGTACGTCAATGAAAGCCAACTGGAAGGAAATTTCCTGTAGGAGAACAGTGCCCTTTAATTAGGTCTACTTCCACTAGCATTCCAACTCCTACTGAGACTTGGGTGAATGATGCTTCTGTTCCCACTAACCAACTGGACCCCAACTTAAATTGGGGATCCGGCACTCCAAACTCTCCATTTTTGTCTGTTTTCAAATACAGGTCGTACGGATTGTCCTTTGACATTTGGACTCAGGCTGCTCACAACATATGAGGGGAATTGATTATGACGACTGTACACATCAGTGCAGGCCTCGCTCTTCATTGGCTATGATGTCTGTTCAACTCAGTTCAGGCCTCGTTCTTCAACGACAATGATGTCTGTTCATATCAGTACAGGCCTCGTTTATCAAAGAAAAAAAAAGTGTACGCTTGAGTGCACTTTATCTTCAAAAGAAGAGGAGTCATCTTATTTATGGCCATTCTCATCAACAAGTTTTATGCTTTTTCCGTGCTTATTCAGTCTTCAAGTGGATCGGCGCATATTGGAGTATATTTATATTCACGTATTCAACAAAAAATTGCAGTTGACAGGCATATGCAATTTTTGAGGGGGGGAAAGGGTGAATAAACAACATGTCAGTCTTCAAGAACCGTCAAGTGGAGCTACTTTCCGTTGATGGTATTCATATTCACTAGTTCAATCATCAAAAATTGCAGTTGGCAGGCATATGCAATTTTTGAGGGGGGGAAAGGGTGAATATTATTCTACATGTTGATTGATGATTGAGAAATGGTCATACGACTCCTGAATACGTCAGTTCAGGAGTCGTGCAAACCATGGTTCTCCAACACTACATCTTCCTCCGTCTATCAAGGTGTTGAAGAACATGGTCATGGAATGCTAATCGACATCGTCTCACGGGCTGGTACAATCAGCAACAAAGGGTTTCTAGTCAATGCTTCATGTACACATCATAATGATGATTCCGATTAATCGTAACCATCATGGGGGAGAGAAATGTGTACACCAAGGACGCACAACAGGTTCACGTGATTGGGCTTAATCATTTATTCCGGTGTTGATAACCGCAGAGATGATCAGTGGTTCAACTTGTTACCTTGGTATTAACGTTTCACTGTTACGTCATGGGCTGATTAATCGTAACCATCAGGGGAGAGAGAATGTGTACATCAAGGACGCACAACAGGTTCACGTGATCAGGGCTTAATATCCAAGGATGGATACATACTATAGATGATCAGTGGTTCAACTTGTTACTTTGGTGTTATACTAAAGACTGAAGAAGGTCGAGTCGTCAGTCTATTCTACATTCTCTGTTGTGTGTTATCATCTCATGTGTATGCTGCGGGCTGATGGGTTATATGTAAGGTTACTGGAAGGCATTTGGTGAGATGAAGATGGTTGGTATTATGTTCCTCCATATTGTGCAATCTTGAAGAAGGTCGAGTCTTCAGTCTACTCTACACTCTCCGCTATGTGTTAGAAGACTAAAGACGGCATGCATTTGGTTATCAAAAGACTTCTTCATATTATGGGCGTTCATCCAAAGTCTTCTTTCTATTATGGGTGTTCATCAGAAAGGTTGTCAAATTGGGGGAGAGCACTAATTAGGGGAGAGTGAAAAGTCTGAATTAATCCCTGATTAAATGTGCTCACATTACTCTTCAGCAAGTAAAGCGATGGCAGTGGAGATATTCTGGAAGCTGAGGAGTAATGGTTTTTGCTTCGTATCCTTGTGTATATTTGCTTCATATTTTTTTTTCATATCTTTTACCAGTTTGTATATAGACACATAGAAAACCTACTAATTGTAAATAGAGAAACTTAAAAACAAAAAAACCATAAAAATCAGAAAATTAGAAAATACCAAAAAAAAAATAGTTTCATCTAGGCATGTCTTCTGTTTATCGATAACATTTACGGTCTTAGAAATGTCATTCAATAATGACACGGGACTTTAAATGAAGCTCGAGCAGAAGTTATAATGGATTGTTAAAACATGTCTCATGGCTTGCTATTACTTTAGATAGCAACCCGCGCTTCAAAATGGGGAAAGCACGTCACCAAAAAGACGGCTGTTCCTCCAACTGGGTGATGTTCACCTGGGCATGGATTACTTTATATCCATGTTTCTTCGATCTGATGTATGTTTCAGTGCATCATTTCTTGAAAAGGAAGAGAAATCCTCCTTGTATGAAAATAGTTTTCATTCTATGATTCTTCTGAAAATTATTTGTGAGACACTTGGTGGTTATGTGTTGCCTGAAATTCTTTTAGACTTGGATTGTGCATTAAATTTGTCACTCAATCAACAACTACAAATCTTTAACTAGAATACAGGTCATTGATTGAGGGGGAGAGTGATTTCAAATTTTATTTATTTCATCAAACGGGTTTCTTGATTAATTCATAATTCTTAGAAAAAGTTTTGTAGTTAATGGGGTATTAGTTGAAGAGGAAATTGCTAAAATTTATATCAAATGGCCAAATGTGTTAGTTGCTAGAAAGTTTAGGACATTATGTGCAATTTGCTTATAGTATCCTAGCTTCATATAACTAGAAGGTTCATTTGTATCACTTTGGAATCCTCGCTTAATCGCTTAATCCCCTGATTACTTTAAAACTAAAAATCTAAAAGAAGTTAGAAAACCCAATGTGTTTTATGTTCTTGAATACTCCTCTGGCATGTGCATGATCTGAAAGAATGAATTTCAATTGTTGTTTGACTGTTGTTAGTTGATTGCTGATTAATTGTTGTTGGTTTAGTGCATGTGCACTCAGGATATGCTTAGGTATATTGCTATCAAGTTAGAATCATGTTCCTAAGATCCTGAGTTGAATATTGAAATATGTGTGAATTGCCATGATCATGATTGCTGATTGCACTTCATGCTAGATAGCAGTTTGATGTATTACCTGACTATGGTTTGACTATGAGATGAACTTGGTATTATGATGTGGGAAGCTGCTATGTGGTAGCAAATAATTAAAATCGAATCTGTACGTATGCATATCTATGTTGATAATCTTATGCAGATTCAATGGCCAATATGAATGTGCCAGTTCCCGCTCTAACCACTTGATCAGAGGTTCAAACTCTATTGACTGGCTCTGTATTCACCACAACAGCAACGTCGGCAACAACAACAGCAACACTGTCATCACCACCACCACCTTCATTTCAACAAAGCAATACTTATTCTGGTCTCACCAAGTGGGGATCTACAATATTTGAGAAGTTTTGTTGGTGAATGGATAATTGATGTTGACTACTAACTCCCTCAGAGAAGCGGATGATCACATCATCTGCGCAAAAAGGTCAATATCATCTGTGTCATAAAGATTATCTTTGTACATCATAAGCAGTGAAAAATTGTAGTTGTTATGTGTTAGTGTATGATGTTTTTTTAAATTTAAAATTTTCCAAACTTATCATACCTGACACTCACATTCTCCCTCATTGATTGAGGGGGAGCTGTTGAATGTTCCATTATCAGAAAATATTAAATCGGACACATTTTCTCCCACATTTTTCTAACTTATTTAAATCAATTGGGATCACAAATCTCAAATGGTTTGAAATTTTTGATCGGGGGAGAGAATGTGATTTAAATATGAAATCTGATAAAATGTGATGTTTTAGACATAAAAGTAAGCTCTCCCATATGTGCTAAACTCTTTTGTATATCAATGCACATATTGAGTGGGAGCAAATGGTTTATGGTGACAAAAAGGAATTGGCATCTTATGTGAGCACGGCTCAGACTTCACCAATGAATTGACGAAACATAAACTGTCATCAATCGAAAGGACATATCCTGGCCGGGTAATAATTTCAAGCTGGTCTAACTAGTGATGTAAGCATGTCTCGAAAAGGATGTGTCTGACTAGTGTGTACCGTTTCGAGAAACTTTCTATGGACTTCATGTAAGAACCCGTAATTTTGCAAGTTATTAATTTTCTGTAAACTCGAAACAACCAATTATGAATTTTTATTCAAGCCATTTTACTCACTTTTGCATCCGAAAATATTGCTATGTTTAAACTGAGAAACAACTAGTGACATTAACAATCGAACAATGTGACAAAACTCACGTTCCATTATTTTTTTTTCTGGAACCACACGCGTTCCGACACCGTGGTAGTATGGCATAGTTCTAGTAATTTAATACCGAGAGTTATTAAAATACGAGACTCGTTAAATTCACCCGAGAGTTACGTAATCAAAAGTGTTCCCACGTCTCACCTCTTAATACTCACCTTTTATTTTTACTTAACATTTACCTTTTACTTATTATACTCAAGATACAAAAAAAAATAAAGATAATGAAATCCCTCCCTTATCCCCAAACCCACGCCCCACCATATCCTCTCTCTCTTCCACAAACAACCATATTTCCCTTCTGAGCTTCCTGCTCTCATCAAAACAAAAACAAGAGCGTCACCTTCATTGTCCTCACCTCCATATTACTAGCAAACGCAAGGATGATGCACAAAGAGACAAGAACAAGCTCATCTCCTTTGATAAGTCCAAGAGAGCATCTGCCGCCACTCTGTCGAGCCTAAAGTCAACCGATTGAGCCAAAAGGATGATGTCGTAGCTTCCTTTTAGAGCCTAGGACCGTCTGGTACTCAAGGAAAGATGAATCAAGCTTACCTTGTATTACCCTTCATAAGCCAACCGATCCACAAGTGAATCACACACTCTCAAACTCTCACCAACAAATTCATAGTAAGGTTCAATCTCATCAAAGAGTTGTGGATTCACTTGAAGACGGATTCGGGTTTCTTTTGATTTTCTAGACCTCCTTGTCAATCGACCACATTCTTTTGTAAGGTTGTTAGTTTTCTCTTGTTGAATAATTTATGAGATTATCTTTGTTTTGATGTCATTTAGATGAAATGGATATTAGTTGAGCGATGCTAATGTTTTCCTACTATAATGTAAATCTTGTTGGTACTTCCCATTTTGGTTGTTTCGGATCGACTCAAATCTTGAAGCTAATTATGTGTTATTATTGGTGTGGTAGAACATTTTTGAAACTAATAATGTAATGTATGGCTCGATGTAGATACATATTCTTTTGGTTGAATCTTGTGTTATCGCGAACAAGTTAGAATAGTTAGGATGAATGTGGTCTAAATTGCTAAACTAGTGGAAATTGAAAAGACCAAAACATGTTACTGTGGTGTTTTCCTTAGTGCTATTCGGATATAGAAAATTAAATTGAGATCATACTAGTCAAACTTTTAGTCTTAAACTTGTACACACAAGGTGTTTGCGTTAATGTCTAAAAAGAAGACTATTTTTGAAGTGAAATTGGTGAGTGTATGTAGCCTTGTTCATGTCACTTCGTTTGACTCCGAAGGGTTCACTTGAGTCGTGTTTGTGGTGGCGTTGTAGTTGAGTTGAGTGGTACTCAACTTGAGACTTAGCAAGCTACTCGAAACGCCTTAAGCGGACTCCAAAATCCCATCCCATATTGTGTTCTAAATATGACTCATGTGATTATGATTGTGGTTGAGTTAAACTTGAAACCCCTTTGGGTGTTGTTTTACTCGGTCCAAGATGGTCCCAAAGGACCCCAAAATAAGCCCCTCCTCGCTGCCTAATAACGCCCCGTCTACCCCTCAAGAAGGCTCATATTTCGTGTCATTTAGAACTTCCCGAACCATGTCAGAATTCGAGTCTCATAGCCTCCTTAGCTTGCATTGAAACTTGTTCAAATTTTCCTTTTTTCTTTCTATCCTGCGTTAACAACCAATGTCCCAAGTTGAGACATTTCATTTTGTGAATCTACCCTTCATTTGCTGCTGTTAATAAGCCACAATGGGCCACAGCCCATTGTTGTTACTATAGGCCATTGTTGCATCATAGCCCACCTATCTCTTTTGTATTCACTGTGGGCCGAACAAGTGGCCATTCATCTCAAAAGCCCAAATAGAAAATATAACCACATACTGTCTGTGATAAGGGCCGCAGCCCATCCCCCTCCTCGACATGTTTTTATCACTCGGCAATTATTATTCGCGGCCACTAAAAATATATTCGACACATCATAATAAAACTTGTGAAATCGTAACTAGTTAGATGATATATTTTTTTTATATAAATTACTAAGTGAAAACGGCTATACAAAGTTTACATAAGTCAAGCAAATGAGACTACTATTTTTTTTACCTTAGTTTCTCACCACTTATAACATTTTATACATTAATAAAACCTTTTTCAACATCTTCTATTTTCCACTTATATATATGTATAAATATAAATATATACACATGCACTATCTATTAACCACCAAACGTTCTATGACCGTGCACATCGACATCTCCTAATCATTATCCTTCTGTACGTACCTCTCCGCTCATCGCGAAACCAAAAATTGCTATTCCTATACTTTTGTACGTTCGTACAACCCGACGAGCCAACAACTATAATTATTAAAAACTTGGTTTTCACTTAAATGCTGCCACACCAGCAACAACAACATAAAACTTTTGAATTAAATTCATGGAGTCTTAAACTTAGTCGGTAACTAATATATGCCATACTAATCTAGGTCACGCGTTGGAGTTACTACACACCATTTGATACTATTACATCCCAGATTACTACTACTACTGAGGTGAGTTCATAGTCCCACATTTTTACTATGTTTTCAAATCCCGTGGGGAGATACATGCTATAAATCTGAACACAAGTATTTTTCTGTATGCTATCCTGATAGATATTGCTAAGTATTATTGCCTAAGTTACCACCCTGCCAAAAAGTCCCTTATATCATGAACCATTAATCACTTGCGAGTGAACGCGAATTTTGTGAATAGATCTATTGGAAGTTGACAACCCATTTGTACTAGCCGGATAGATAACTATAGTGTTAGCCGGATTGATAGACAAATGCACTTTATTCGAATTATGAGTATGGCAAAACTCCTACGAAAAGGGCATTTATCACCCACATCATTGCTATGATTGGGATATTTATTACCACTAATATTACCCCTACATGTTAAGGTTTGCGTGTCATGAGGCTTAAGGCAATATTTGTTCATCTATATGTTACCCCGCAATATCATTGTTTTCCACTACTATTTAACTTGTGTTCAAACTATTACAAATTAAACACTATGGATTCACTCAACCTTTGTGTTGACATTTTAAGCATGTTTTATCTCAGGTAACTAAGGAAATCTCAAGCACGGAGTTGGCATGGGCATTGGGCATCTACCCCTTTTTATTTTAAATAATTATATCATTCTTTTCAAACTCCTCTTCACTTTTGTGAAAAACTATCCTTTTGGCAACTAATGTGTAATCCTCTGAATATTGAGTTTTTCTTTGAATGATATAAATGCAACTTTTGATGATTATCTATACTTACGACTGTGATCAAATTGGTAATACCCCGTTTAAGTCTTCCGCTGTTTCACTACGATTTTCGGGGTGTTACAGATTGGTATCAGAGCCAGGTTATAGAGAACCAATTGATTTTTAAAACATTGGACTATAACCGCAATTTCTAAAAGGACCATTTTTTTAAAACTCCACCACCCTATGCCCTCCATGCCAACACTTACGAATTTTTGCATTGAGATTTGCTTGGCAGATTATGCATAACAAATTAATTTATCACCTACGAATGTTGAATATTAACACTTTATTAACTCATGCATTGAGATTTGCTTGGCAGATTATGCATAACGAATTAGTTTTATCACCTACGAATGTTATTATGGCTAATGCATATGTATATTATTAATAACTTACACTTATTATTATTGGGATATTACAGTACCATGTCTCCACCGATTCTAGTTATCATTCTATCTGATGTCGAGACTGATGCTACACCAGCTGCTTCACCTACCCCTATCCTCATATCATCAGATGTTGACACTGACACTACTGTACCTGTTGACCATACTGCCACTCTATCAGAGACCATGTCCGGAGAGACTGAGCCTTTCGAGGAGGGTGAAGTTGCTTCAACTCCGGTCATTACATCCCCTGACCACCCAGCCTCACCAGTGTACGGTCCCCTGACATGGGATCAGTACATGGAGACTCAGCAGTTTCTGCCTGCTGATGATCTTCCTCCACCATCACTACGTCGAGTTCTTACCCATGACCACTACTCCTCAGGATCAGAGGCGGATGACGAGTCATCTGACTCTGACTCTTCCGACATAGCTTCACCCATACCACCCCCACCTGCACCGGTTCGCGGGCATAGGGCAGTCAGATTTCTTCAGCCTTATGAGCCCGCCACATTCGGGAAACTTTATGTGCCTTGCCAGGGAGGCCCACCTAGGAAGTACACTGCCCGGAAATGGGTACGTGCACCTTCAGCCCCATTGGTACCACCACCAGCTGTCTTACCACCAGTACCAGCACCAGTATCCTCATCACCATCACCTGTATCAGCATCACCTTTACCACCATCATCACTACCACCATCACCACCACCTCAGCCACACCCTTATATGATTCCAACACCACCACCAGTCAGAGTTGACCCTCCTTTTGACTCAGTTACTAGACCATACCCATTCACCCCAGCACCTACAGTCTTTTATCACCAGACCACTACTGTCCCGGTGACATCTCCAGTCACGTCACCCACCCATCTGACCGAGCTTAGTGACCCCTTGCCTCCCCGCAAGAGGGAACGTTTCTTTAGCCCTTCATCATCAGATCCGTATGTCGAGGCTGTTGCTGAGGCCGCTGCCCAACCCCACAGGAGGGTTGATGCACGCCGCTGGTCATTTCTGTTGGCTGTGATCCGTAGATGGAAAGCACAGGAGGGTGCCCCGAGAGCTGCGGAGTTGGGAGAGAGTTCATCCACTGCTGCTGCTAGAGTTCTTCCGGTCACGGGAGAGCCCATTCATCACACTATCCCACTGTTAGCAGCTAGACTCTCTAGGCATGAGGACCGTCTTGATGCACTACTCAGTTTCATCGGGGATATTTCACTCGAGCGCATCGAGTGTATTGAGGAGGAGGTGGAGAACCTCGTAGTAGGGAGAGTAGCCATGGATGAGGTTTTCGATATGATGGGTACTAGCCTCCAGGAGGCGCAGGAGATTATTGCTGATCTTAGGGATAGAGTAGAGGCGATGGAGCAGGAGGTCCAGGACCAGAGGGACCACATCACAGGCATGGGAGAGAGGCAGGAGAGCATGAGACAGGAGTCTCAGGATCAGGGGGACATATCTAGGATTCTGCAGGGCATTATCGAGACTCAGGATGAGGAGCTCCACATGACCAGGAGGAGCATTCAGAGATTGGAGGCTGGGGAGAGACAGAGAGATGCTAGGATTGAGGAGTTGATAGAGACAGTTCGAGCACTACAGCGCCGCTTGGATGGGGCATCGGGTAGTTCTTAGATTTTACTATATCAGTTGTGGCTAGACATCTAGCGTACTGTTTGTGATGTAATAAAGAAACTTGTATTTGATTGTTTTATAAGCAAGTGAATCAAGATTATGAAAACAAATATTGTATGTTATGATTCCGGAACTTGATGTAAAATTTATGATTATCTCGTTGTTTCATTCTATTTGTATGTGTTGTGGATGGTGCTCGAATATGTTGTATTTATGATTTAATTGTGATATTTATTGATGTATTGCAGAGACGATCACTTCATGTGTTTGCATGATGGTGATATATTTATCATAAAATTTTTTTTTCTCCTCAACATCGATGTGTTACATTATGATAATTTTGTTATGAAGTATATACAATTACCCTGTTAATTGACTATATTCCAACATCAGCTCAATCACAAAAGAAAATTCTAAATATGTGTTCTTATGTCATTGTTAGAACATGGCTACCCGCAGCAGGACAACAGATGCAGTCGCCGGAACGATCATGACCCCAGAAGAGATCCGCCGGTTGATCACTGAAAGCGTAACCGCTGCATTAGTGGCTCAAGCTGCAGCCACGACTCCCACTGGCAGTGCAACAAGGCCCACTGCTGAAAGTGAGCCAGCCGTAACTCACAAATGCACCTACAAAGAGTTCATGAGCTGTAAACCACCAACATTCAAAGGTACCGAAGGAGTGACAGAGTTTGCTCGATGGTTTGAGCGCTCAGAAACTGTTTTCACAAGGAGTGGTTGCGCAGAAAGCAACAAGGTCAACTTTGCTACTGGTACACTATCAGATGACGCTCTATCATGGTGGAACGCCACTGCTCAGAAAATGGGCACTGAAAGAGCTTACCAGCTCCCTTGGGCCGAATTTAAGCAGAAGATGTTGAAGAAGTATTGCCCACGTACTAATATCCGAAAGGTAGAAGATGAGTTTGATCGCTTGGTAGTAAAAGGGTATGACATCCGGACCTATGACAGAAGGTTCCAAGAACTCTCTCTACTATGCCCAACCAAGGTGCCAGATTTCGAGAAAACCTTAGAGAGGTATGTTGAGGGATTGCCTAAAAGCATAGAAGGGATCGTTACTGTATCCAAACCACAAACACTGGAAGAATCCATGGAGACTGCTCAAAAATTACTGGAGAGGGAAATTAAGCGTAATCAAGCTCAGGGAGGCAACGATCACAAAAGAAAATTTGATGATCGTAGAAGCAACCACATCAACAACAACTCTCACCACAACAGAAACAACCACAGTCACCACCGTGACAACAATCAAGGCTACCAGCAAAACCAAAACCACCATCATAACCAACAGAACCGCCGGTAGGAAACTGCCAGGGCTTACATTGCTACACCTACTGGAAATAGGGGTTATGTTGGACCCGCTCCCATGTGCAACCGCTGTAAGTTGCACCACCATGGACCCTGTTTTGCCAGATGTGGAAAGTGCCAGAAAACTGGTCACAAGACCCAAGACTGCAAGGCCACAGGGGCCAATTTACAACCAGTGGCTGTGGTATGCCATGGATGTGGTAAGAAGGGACAATACAAGAACTAGTGTCCAAATCAGGTTTCTAACGCCACCAACAACGCTCGGGGGAGAGCATATGTGCTAGGAGATGGGAATGTCGGACAAGATCCCGATGTTGTGACGGGTACGTTTCCCCTTAATAATCATCTTGCTAAAGTTTTATTTGATTCTAGAGCCGACAAAAGTTTTGTGTCTACTTCATTTGCATCCCTACTTGACATTACCCCGACTAAATTGAACACCACTTACGAAATCGAACTAGCCAACGGCAAACTAGTAGAAACTAACACCATGATCCAAGGTTTCGCCTTGCTTTTACTAAATCAACCATTTGACATAGACCTCATGCCCATTCAACTTGGTAGTTTCGACGTAGTCATCGGCATGGATTGGTTGTCCAAGAACCATGCTAGAATTATATGCGACGAGAAAGTTGTTCACATTCCATGTGAAGGAGAAACTTTAATTGTCCGTGGCGAATGAAGTAAGACCCGACTAAGCATCATATCATGCTTCAAAACGATGAAGTATATCGATCGAGGGTGTCTTGCTTTCTTGGCTCAAGTGACTGAGAAGAAGTCGGAGGAGAAGCGACTGGAAGATGTACCGATTGTTAAGGATTTTCCCGAAGTATTTCCCGAAGACTTGCCTGGCCTTCCGCCAACCTGACAAGTAGAATTCCAGTTCGAACTAGTGCCAGGAGCAGCACCAGTGGCACGAGCACCCTATAGATTGGCACCATCCGAGATGAAAGAACTGTCTGAGCAATTACAAGAATTGTCAGATAAGGGATTCATATATCCGAGTTCTTCGCCATGGGGAGCTCCAGTAATGTTTGTAAAGAAGAAAGATGGATCCTTCCAGATGTGCATCGGTTATCGTGAGTTAAACAAGCTCACCGTGAAGAACCGATACCCGTTACCTAGGATCGATGACTTGTTTGATCAACTGCAAGGGTTGAGCGTATACTCGAAGATTGATTTAAGGTCAGGGTACCATCAACTGAGAGTTAAGGAGGGAGATATACCGAAGACAGCTTTTCGTACACGATACAGGCACTATGAGTTCCAAGTGATGCCATTTGGTCTGACGAACGCACCAGCTGTGTTTATGGACTTAATGAACCGAGTGTGCAAGCCCTATCTGGACAAGTTTGTAATTGTGTTCATCGACGATATCCTCATCTACTCCCGTAATAAAGAGGAACACGCAGAACATCTGAGAACTGTCCTGGAACTGCTCAAAGGAGAGAAACTGTATGCCAAATTTTCCAAGTGTGATTTTTGGATTGAGAAAGTGCAATTTCTTGGGCATGTAATCGATAGCAAAGGAATTCACGTGGACCCCGCAAAGATCGAAGCTGTTAAGAATTGGGCATCTCCTACGAACCCCACGGAGATACGACAATTTTTAGGTCTTGCTGGGTACTACCGAAGGTTCATCGAGCGTTTCTCTAAGATCGCCAAACCTTTGACGGAATTGACGCAAAAGAAGAAGAAGTTCGACTGGGAAAAAGAGCAAGAGACGTCATTCCAACTTTTGAAACAGAAGCTTTGTGAAGCACGGATCTTAGCACTACCCGAAGGAAGTGAAGACTTCGTGGTTTATTGCGACACGTCTATTCAAGGACTAGGAGCTGTGTTAATGCAAAGGAGTAAAGTTATCGCATATGCTTCCAGACAGCTCAAAACCCATGAGAAGAACTACACTACCCATGATCTTGAATTGGGAGCAGTAGTATTTGCTCTCAATATGTGGAGACACTACTTGTATGGCACCAAGTGCATGGTGTTCACAGAACACAAAAGTCTCCAACACATTCTAGATCAGAAGGAATTGAACATGAGACAACGCCGATGGTTGGAGTTACTCAGTGATTATGATTGTGAGATTCGCTACAATCCTGGAAAGGCAAATGTTGTGGCAGACGCCTTAAGTCGGAAGGAATGAATTAAACCCCTTAGAGTTAGATCTTTGGGAATGACAATTAGATCACCACTTCCAGCGAAGATCCTTGAGGCTCAGACCGAAGCTCTTAAAGAAGAAAATAGACCAAGAGAGAAGATCCATGGTATGCTGAAAAATGAGAATGGCTTTGTGAGGAAACCAGACGGGAGGTTGTTTTTCAGGGACCGAAGTTGGATTCCACTCTATGGAGGAATATGTGACCTTATCATGCACGAGTCGCACAATTCTAAGTATTCTATCCACCCGGGTTCTGATAAGATGTATCAGGATCTCAAGAAACTATATTGGTGGCCAAACATGAAAGCCGACATCGCTGAGTACGTCAGGAAGTGTTTGACGTGTTCAAGGGTGAAAGTTGAGTATCAAAAACCATCTGGTTTGTTGATTCAACCCGAGCTTCCAATGTGGAAATGGGAGAGGATCACCATGGACTTCATCACAAAGCTACCTAAGACAGCAAGTGGACTTGACACGATTTGGGTGATCGTTGACCTTCTCACTAAATCCGCGCACTTCTTGGCAATCAAAGAAACTGACGATATGAGTACCCTATCACAGCTATATTTGAAAGAAATAGTCTCTCGGCATGGAGTGCCGGTTTCCATCATCTCGGACCGAGATAGCCGTTTCATGTCACACTTTTGGCGGTCATTACAGAAAGCTTTGAATACCCGATTAGATATGAGCACCGCATACCACCCACAGACTGATGGTCAGAGTGAGAGGACTATCCAGACCTTGGAGGACATGCTACGAGCATGTGTGATCGATTTCGGAAAAGGTTGGGATAAGCACTTACCATTAGCAGAGTTTTCTTACAACAACAGTTATTATGCTAGCATCAAGGCAGCACCCTTTGAAGCACTATATGGTCGGAAGTGCCGATCACCGGTTTGTTGGGCAGAGGTTGGAGATGTTCAGCTCACAGGACCCGAGCTTATCCACGAAACAACCGAGAAGATTGTACAGATCAGGCAACGCTTACAAGCTGCCCACGATCGACAAAAGAGCTATGCCGATGTAAGACGAAAACCTATGGAGTTTCAAGTTGGGGATAGAGTCATGTTGAAAGTGTCCCCTTGGAAAGGAATGATTAGATTTGGGAAGCGGGGAAAGTTAAATCCAAGATACATCAAACCATTCAAGATCCTAGAAAGGGTTGGTCCAGTGGCGTACAAACTTGAACTCCCTGAGGAGCTTAGTAGAGTACACAATACCTTTCACGTGTCAAACCTGAAGATGTGCCTATCAGATGAAACTCTTATCATTCCATTCAAAGAACTTCGGCTCGACGAGAAGCTTAACTTTATAGAGGAACCGGTAGAGATCATGGATCGGGATGTGAAGCAATTAAAACTAAGCCGCATTCCCATCGTCAAGGTACAATGGAACTCAAATAGAGGACCAGAGTACACGTGGGAACGTGAAGATTGAATTCACGCCAAATATCCACACCTCTTCGCTGAGGCAACACCGACCACTACTACGGACTAAGAATTCCAGGACGGAATTCAGAATTAGGGGTAGGTACTGTAAGAACCCGTAATTTTGCAAGTTATTAATTTTCTGTAAACTCGAAACAACCAATTATGAATTTTTATTCAAGCCATTTTACTCACTTTTGCATCAAAAAATATTGCTATGTTTAAACTGAGAAACAACTAGTGACATTAACAATCGAACAATGTGACAAAACTCACGTTCCATTATTTTTTTTCTGGAACCACACGCGTTCCGACACCGTGGTAGTATGGCATAGTTCTAGTAATTTAATACCGAGAGTTATTAAAATACGAGGCTCGTTAAATTCACCCGAGAGTTACATAATCGAAAGTGTTCCCACGTCTCACCTCTTAATACTCACCTTTTATTTTTACTTAACATTTTCCTTTTACTTATTATAGTCAAGATACAAAAAAAAAAAAATAAAGATAATGAAATCCCTCCCTTATCCCCAAACCCACGCCCCACCATATCCTCTCTCTCTTCCACAAACAACCATATTTCCCTTCTGAGCTTCCTGCTCTCATCAAAACAAAAACAAGAGCGTCACCTTCATTGTCCTCACCTCCATATTACTAGCAAACGCAAGGATGATGCACGAAAAGACAAGAACAAGCTCATCTCCTTTGATAAGTCCAAGAGAGCGTCTGCCGCCACTCTATCGAGCCTAAAGTCAACCGATTGAGCCAAAAGGATGATGTCGTAGCTTCCTTTTAGAGCCTAGGACCGTCTGGTACTCAAGGAAAGAGGAATCAAGCTTACCTTGTATTACCCTTCATAAGCCAACCGATCCATAAGTGAATCACACACTCTCAAACTCTCACCAACAAATTCATAGTAAGGTTCAATCTCATCAAAGAGTTGTGGATTCACTTGAAGACGGATTCGGGTTTCTTTTGATTTTCTAGACCTCCTTGTCAATCGACCACATTCTTTTGTAAGGTTCTTAGTTTTCTCTTGTTGAATAATTTATGAGATTATCTTTGTTTTGATGTCATTCACATGAAATGGATATTAGTTGAGCGATGCTAATATTTTCCTACTATAATGTAAATCTTGTTGGTACTTCCCATTTTGGTTGTTTCGGATCGACTCAAATCTTGAAGCTAATTATGTGTTATTATTGGTGTGGTAGAACATTTTTGAAACTAATAATGTAATGTATGGCTCGATGTAGATACGTATTCTTTTGGTTGAATCTTGTGTTATCGCGAACAAGTTAGAATAGTTAGGATGAATGTGGTCTAAATTGCTAAACTAGTGGAAATTGAAAAGACCAAAACATGTTACTGTGGTGTTTTCCTTAGTGCTATTCGGATATAGAAAATTTAATTGAGATCATACTAGTCAAACTTTTAGTCTTAAACTTGTGCACACAAAGTGTTTGCGTTAATGTCTAAAAAGAAGACTATTTTTGAAGTGAAATTGGTGAGTGTATGTAGCCATGTTCATGTCACTTCGTTTGACCCCGAAGGGTTCACTTGAGTCGTGTTTGTGGTGGCGTTGTAGTTGAGTTGAGTGGTACTCAACTTGAGACTTAGCGAGCTACTCGAAACGCCTTAAGCGGACATCAAAATCCCATCCCATATTGTGTTCTAAATATGACTCATGTGATTATGCTTGTGGTTGAGTTAAACTTGAAACCCCTTTGGGTGTTGTTTTACTCGGTCCAAGATGGTCCCAAAGGACCCCAAAATAAGCCCCTCCTCGCTGCCTAATAACGCCCCGTCTACCCCTCAAGAAGGCTTATATTTCGTGTCATTTAGAACTTCCCGAACCATGTCAGAATACGAGTCTCATAGCCTCCTTAGCTTGCACTGAAACTTGTTCAAATTTTCCTTTTTTCTTTCTAACCTGCGTTAACAACCAATGTCCCAAGTTGATACATTTCATTTTGTGAATCTACCCTTCATTTGCTGCTGTTAATAAGCCACAATGGGCCACAGCCCATTGTTGTTTCTATAGGCCATTGTTGCATCATAGCCCACCTATCTCTTTTGTATTCACTGTGGGCCGAACAAGTGGCCATTCATATCAAAAGCCCAAAAAGAAAATATAACCACATACTGTTTGTGATAAGGGCCGCAGCCCATCCCCCCTCCTCGACATGTTTTTATCACTCGGCAATTATTATTCGCGGCCACTAAAAATATATTCGACACATCATAATAAAACTTGTGAAATCGTAACTAGTTAGATGATATATTTTTTTTATATAAATTACTAAGTGAAAACGGCTATACAAAGTTTACATAAGTCAAGCAAATGAGACTATTATTTTTTTTACCTTAGTTTCTCACCACTTATAACATTTTATACATTAATCAAACCTTTTTCAACATCTTCTATTTTCCACTTGTATATATGTATAAATATAAATATATACACACGCACTATCTATTAACCACCAAACATTCTATGACCGTGCACATCGACATCTCCTAATCATTATCCTTCTGTACGTACCTCTCCGCTTATCGCGAAACCAAAAATTGCTATTCCTATACTTTTGTACGTTCGTACAACCCGACGAGCCAACAACTATAATTATTAAAAACTTGGTTTTCACTTAAATGCTGCCACACCAGCAACAACAACATAAAACTTTTGAATTAAATTCATGGAGTCTTAAACTTAGTCGGTAACTAATATATGCCATACTAATCTAGGTCACGCGTTAGAGTTACTACACACCATTTGATACTATTACATCCCAGATTACTACTACTACTGAGGTGAGTTCATAGTCCCACATTTTTACTATGTTTTCAAATCCCGTGGGGAGATACATGCTATAAATCTGAACACAAGTATTTTTCTGTATGCTATCCTGATAGATATTGCTAAGTATTATTGCCTATGTTACCACCCTGCCAAAAAGTCCCTTATATCATGAACCATTAATCACTTGCGAGTGAACGCGAATTTTGTGAATAGATCTATTGGAAGTTGACAACCCATTTGTACTAGCCGGATAGATAACTATAGTGTTAGCCGGATTGATAGACAAATGCACTTTATTCGAATTATGAGTATGGCAAAACTCCTACGAAAAGGGCATTTATTACCCACATCATTGCTATGATTGGGATATTTATTACCACTAATATTACCCCTACATGTTAAGGTTTGCGTGTCATGAGGCTTAGGGCAATATTTGTTCATCTATATGTTACCCCGCAATATCATTGTTTTCCACTACTATTTAACTTGTGTTCAAACTATTACAAATTAAACACTATGGATTCACTCAACCTTTGTGTTGACATTTTAAGCATGTTTTATCTCAGGTAACTAAGGAAATCTCAAGCACGGAGTTGGCATGGGCATTGGGCATCTACCCCTTTTTATTTCAAATAATTATATTATTCTTTTCAAACTCCTCTTCACTTTTGTGAAAAACTATCCTTTTGGCAACTAATGTGTAATCCTTTGAATATTGAGTTTTTCTTTGAATGATATAAATGCAACTTTTGATGATTATCTATACTTACGACTGTGATCAAATTGGTAATACCCCGTTTAAGTCTTCCGCTGTTTCACTACGATTTTCGGGGTGTTACACTTGACCAGGCCGGGTAATAATTTCAAGCTAGTCTAACTAGTGATGTAAGCGTGTCTCGAATCGGTCATGTTCACTGAAAGTGGATCAATTCAAAAAGTGCAAGCTCTACCCAACATGTGCAAATTTATAAAACAATCATCCGAGCACATGTTGAGGGGGAGCATTTGAAAAATATAAAACTCTCAAAGTGTTACCGAAATGTGTTTCATAATCATGAACACTTTGAGAGATTTTTCAAGGATTTTGGTAAATGGCAACATAGGATAGTCATGAAGTTATAAGGTGGCTAAGGTTAGGAAAACCGTCCTATGATCCGCCAGAGCCGGAGGGATCTACCCATGGACAATACCAAATAGTTAGTATTAGAAATTCCTTAGGTATGATATGAAAAAAGGAGTAATATGAGAAAGGAGAAAGAAGGGGTTGAAGAATTTAAAAGAAATGAAATGAGAAAGGGTGAAAAGAAATAGCCCTCCAATTATTCAACCTTAGGGCATAAACCGGGTTCAATTCATGTTCTACTGGTGGTTACTAAGGTAACACCGGTATTGAAGACAAGACGTCATGGACCCAGTGACGCACTGCACTAACCTTCTAAACCACTCAAGTTCTCTTAAAAGGACTTGTTTCATTCTCACGGGGATCCCTGCATAATCTATCGACCGCTCATTACGAGTTGTGTTGATATTGAAACAGGAGACACCGCTCCAGTCTCCGACTACCAAAAAATGCACTTATCGAGTCTAGAGCCACGAGATGCAACATAAGATCTCATAGGAACACGTGTTACTTCTACACTGGGTGTTCAACATTAAGGACACCAGTTGTAAACTTATGAGTCCTACGCAGATCTTAGCAATCTGCCAGAACATTCATGAGGGAATTTACAAATGTAACTCTCAGTGATTGAATGGAAATTCCTGCCAGGGTCAACATCAAACAGCCCTGAAAGCAGGTCACTTCGGTAATTCCTTATGGATTACGCTTAGTGGTCACGACGGTTTCAAACGGTCTACAGTCGTGGAGTGATCTCCAGCGACTCACCTAATCATCGATTGCTCAACCCCTATTCATTAGATCTTGGTAAGGTTGAAATTTCACATGTTTAAAATCCATCCCTATAAGTCCGATTTTATGCTATCTTATTGTTTGCAGGATTTTACATTGGGTTGTAGACTGATGCTTTTGCAACTTTTACGAGTTTGTAACTGATTATGTTGCAGATGATTGCGGTTGTAGCTGATTGCTTTTGCAGCTGTTTACGGTTGTATGATTGATGTGCAGATGATTGCGGTTGTAGCTATTGCAGAAAGATGCTAATCTATCATCACATGCTCAAACTACATCATCAAAGAAATCATGATATATAAAAGACCTTCAACACTGCTTCCGCAACTCTGAGGCTAAAAATCATGATCCAGAAAAGTGTGAGCATGTCGACTCAAAGATTAACACATCACATGGAGACATACTGCTGAAAGATGACTTGGAGACAAATGTTGGATGATAAACTCGAAGAATATTCAAAGATCATCCAAGACAACTGATCAGTCATCAAAAGATTACTGGTGTATGTACAAAGAGTAATGACGTTGAAGAATCAAAGACTACGAGCTATGCAGTCAAGTTCAGAAGATAGAATGCTAGAATTCAAAATGTTATTTCCGGGGTGACCTCCCTTAGGGGGAGATTGTTAGGAATAAAATATTTAGATGAAGGATCGGTCACCCCGACTATCTATTTAGCATTTATATAGCTCGTAGGCTTATTAATATTAGACTAGTTATATTAGTAATAGTTTAGTAGTTAAAGTATTCGTGGAGTGGGTCGGGTCTTTACCCACTGTCAGCTAACTCCACAGCCCACTCGGGGCACAAATATTATGTACTATAAATACCCCTCTCCACTAGGGAGATGGTTGGACCTTTCATTCTTTTAATCATACAACTCACTTTCTCTCTCTTCAAAGGCTCCCAACCTTCTACTTCTCTCTCTAACTTATACTCTATTCGATCCATATTCTTGCCCTAATCGTGTGTTTCTTTGTTAGTGAATATACTACAACTTGTGATTTATCCCTAATCATCAAGTTTCTTCTGAATTAAATGAGGATTGTGAAGATCTTTCAAACACTACATAGTCAGACTCTTGATCTGAGCTTTCCTTTGTTCTCTAAGATTAAGTATCTTTCTGACTAACTCATCTGCCATCTGTGTATCACATTCAGCAATAACATCATCTTCTTTGTGTTGAACATTAACAGTACCTTGCTTAGGCTCCATTCATTTCCTAAAAGATGGTGCAATTTCCTTGGAGGGGGGAATTATCAGAGGCAATGGTGCTGTGTATCTTGGATGCTTGGAGCCTGATATTATATTCCCTGTAATCGCTTTAAGAAGTCAAGTCATCTCTCAGCAGTGAACTGAAATTGAAACTGAATTGCTTCATCCCTTCTGAATATATATAATACTCCAGAATCTTGTCCAAATTTCCAACATGATCTCGAGAGAGAGCTTTGTTCGAACATGAAGAAGAGAGATGAAAGAGCTTATTTCCAGCATCTATCAACTAAAACTGGAGCTTGTTGAAGGCGAATCTTCCATTGTAGGGAGAGATACAACAACTGCTGCTGAGCCAGGTGTGGGAAAACACAAGAGCATACAAGATGATGATGCTTTTACTAGACTCATGCACTTCTTGAACTTGATCAATTTGGGCAATTTTCCTCCCCAATCTTTCTTCTTGGTTTGATCAATTTAAACTTCCTCCACTGATTCTGAGCATACACAACCACAATATTTCAGCCTCTGATAATCTTCCTCCCCAATATTTTCATCAATTTGGACAATTTTCCTCCCCTATTTGGAAGATCTCTCACCATCATCTGAACTTGACTCCATTGATGAAATTGAAGAATTTCATCTTCCAATTTGGATACCTTATCAGACAATATTGTAAATAAAGCCATCAATTCCTTAAATTTCACTCTGCTGCCCTCATCACGTCCAGGTGTGTTAACTCCTGTGAGAGGTGAATCATAAGGCAATAACTCATAATCCATCATTAGATGGGTTTCTGAACCATTATGAATCCAAAAGATTTTAAGAAACTTTTGACTTGGTAGTATGAAATTGATTTTAATTTGAAAAATCATACTGCTAACAACCATTTTGAAAGGATTAAGTGTAGTAAGAGACACTTAATCAAGATTTTGGTTTAAATTAACCTCTGGTTGTGTGAGAACCAATATATTCAGTTATAAATAACTGCCTGTGTACAGATAAACCCATTCAAAGGGCTTTCTTGATAGGGTTTCCAGCTCGTGGCAATTGTTGCCTCTAATACAAGTGTTAGATTCACTTTTGCTCGCTGTTCTTTCTAGCAGATGTCCTTAGACTTGCTCATTATACTAATTAAAGTATAAAATGATAGAAAGTGAGTTGTGTCAGTTACTATCTGACCAACTGAGCCATTAATTCAAAATGAAATATCATAATTAGGTTTCAAGAAAGAAGTTTTAAAGGATCAATTAACTTATGTGTAAACCTTTGTTGATGAATTCCCAAACTCTGTCCATCATGAACCTATTATGTTAGCAACTTGTATCATCATTCTGCTGCTCACACATTTCACTTGAAACTTCCTTTGTGCTCAAATGTCCATACCTGAAATTGTTCGTCCAAAACCAAGAAAATAAAATGCAAAGCATTTGTCTTATAGCAGCATTATTATATGACTAACAGTATGAACAAAACAATCCAAATTTGTACTAGCAGTACAAACTTTTCAATAACAGTAGTAATTGACAATGCTAGCAGTACAAACTTAATTTATATACAAAATAACATAGTTTGAAAATTTTAAGGATTAAGCATCAAATCTTCCTACATCAAAAGCTTTTGTGAGAAGATCTGCAAAGTTGTGATCAGAATCAATTTTAACAACTTGAATCAACTTTTTCTCATTGCAGTCTCTAATAAAATGATGTCTAATTTCTATGCGTTTTGTTTTAGAGTGTTGCACTGGATTTTTAATTATGCAAATTGTACTACTATTATCAATATATATGACAGTGTTCATAAAATTGTACCCATAGTCAAGAAGTTGATTTTGAATCCAAAGCACTTGACCACAGCAACTTGCAGCAGCTACATATTCAGCTTCAGTTATTGAAGTAGCCACAATTGTTTGCTTTTTACACTACCATGAAATAAGTCTACATCCAAGGAATTGACATCCTCCAGTTGTTGACTTTCTGTCCAAGCTTGCACCTGCATAATCACTGTCTGAATATGCTACCAAGTTAAAAGGTGATTCCCTAGAATACCATAGACCCAACCTAGGTTGACCCTTGAGATATCCAAAGATCCTCTTGACAGCTATTAAGTGAGAAACCTTAGGAGTTACTTGAAATCTTGCACAAGCACAAATAGAGAACATGATATCAGGTCTTAATGATGTGAGATACATCAAAGAACCTGTCATAGATCTGTATGTGTGTACATCCACATTTTCTCCATCTACATCTTTAATAAGTGGCTTCTCAGGATCTGTTGGTGTGCTTAACACTTTTGAATCAACAGATTGAAATTTTCTTAGAATCTCTTCAACATATTTATCTTGGCTGATAAAAATTCCTTCACTTGATTGCTTAACTTGCAGACCCAAAAAGAATGTAAGTTCCCCCATGGAACTCATCTGAAACTTATCATGCATAAGCTTCTCAAACTCTAAACACATATCCTTCCTTGTAGATCCAAAGATAATATCATCCACATACACCAGAACTAGCAAAAGATCCTTCTTATGCTTTTTGATGAATAATGTCTGATCTATCTTGCCCCTTTGGAATCCATTTTCTTTCAAATAGGAAGCCAGTGTTTCATACCTTGCTCTTGGTGCCTGATGAAGGCCATAAAGAGCCTTGACTACCTTGTACACCATGTCTGGATGTTCTGGATCAATAAAACCTAGAGGTTGTAAAACATAAACCTCCTCTTCAATAGTACCATATAAGAAAGCACTCTTGACATCCATTTGATAAACTATGAAGCCCATAAATGAAGCATAAGCTAAAAATAATCTAATGGCTTCAATTCTTGCTAATGGAGCAAAAACCTCTTCATAGTCTATCCCTTCCTCATATGTGTACCCTTGGGCTACAAGTCTAGCCTTGTTTCTTATCACTATGCCCCTTTCATCCCTTTTGTTTCTGAAAACCCATTTAGTGCCAATTATCCTCACACCCTTGGGTAAATCCACTAGAACCCAAACCTTCTAAATTTTAAATTAGAGAAGCTCTTCTTGCATAGCTTCTACCCAGCTTGAATCATCTAAGGCTTTGAGAACATTCTTGGGTTCTGCTTGTGAGAGGAAACATACAAATAAGCAAGAGTTTGCATACTCATGCTGCTTTGATGCATAAAGAGCATCAAGAAGCCCTTGTTGGTCTGAATACATAAGTTGCTTCCTTGTATCCACACCAAATTGTACATCTCTAATCACATTGTCCAGGGAGTGGACTTTGTGAATCCTTGTGTGTGGTGTAGTAGGAACATGATAGTCAGGTGGAAGATTATTGAAATCCACCTCATCTTCTGAGAAATCTGCTTCATTTGAGTCTGATGGGCCAGCAGTAGAAACATTTGGCCTAGCAGTAGCATCATTTGGCCTAGCAGTATCTTGCTCTGTCTCAGCGGTACTATCATCATTAAAACTGTTAACTGGATTCTCTTGTTCCTTAGTTCCATCTTCCTTGTTTTCACCTTTAATTCCTTCTTTAGCTTCATCATAAGAAGGTTCATTATTTATTGAAGTTGAATCCACACTTGTCCATATTGGCATTATCACATAATCTTGATCTTTCTCTTTTCCTAACCCTGCCTCATTTGTTGCATCAGAATTTTCTGAACCTGAAAAATTATTAGTTTCTGCAACAACAGGCACATAATTCATTGATTTGGTTAGGGTCTCAAGATTAAATAGTCATTTGGGACCTTGACATGCTACATTGGATTTGTTTTCTAAAAATTTCACATGTAGGTTTTCCTCTACTCTCCTAGTTCTTGAGTTGTATACTCTAAATGCTTTGCTATTGAGAGAATATCCAACCAAGAATCCCTCATCTGCTTTACCATCAAATTTTCCTAGATGGTCTAAGGTATTCAGAATTGTTACATGACATCCAAAAGGTCTAAGAAATCCTATTGCAGGAGTTCTACCTCTTAAAACCTCATAAGATGTCTTATTGTGAGACTTAACAACCAAAACCCTATTTTGGACATAGCAAGAAGTATTAACTGCTTGGGCCCAAAAAGTGATAGGCTACTTAGAGTCAGCTAACATGGTTCTAGCAGCTTCTATGAGTTTCCTATTTCTTCTCTCAGCTAAATCATTATGCTGAGGAGTTCTAGCAACACTAAATTCTCTTCTAATACCTTTTTCTTTTCAAAAATCATCCATAACTCTATTCTTAAACTCTGTCCCATTATCACATCTAATGACTTTTACTTTCTTGTCTACTAAGTTTTTTTATCTCTGTAATGAATGTTTTAAGAATGCTAGAAGTCTCATCCTTAGAACTTAAAAAGAAAACCCATGTAAATCTGCTATAGTCATCATAACAACAAGACAATATCTCTTATGCTTTATACTACTCACAGAAGTAGGTCCAAATAAGTCCATATGAAGCATAAACAATGATTGATCAATAGAGTTAAAAATCTTGGGCTTACAAGTGGCTTTATGTTGTTTTCCTTTGAGACAAGCAACGCATGTTTGGTCATTTTCAAATCTTTTCTGAGGCAAGCCTCTTACCAAACCATTTTTGAAAATTTTATTTATTGTTTTGAAATTAATGTGACCAAGCCTCCTATGCCATTTCATAGATTCATCCAATGTGGCCTTTGCAACAAGACAAGTAAGGGCCTCTTTAGGAACAATCTTCTTCATATCAACACTGTACATGTTGCCCTTTCTTGGAATTTTAAGAAGTACTTGACTTTCATCAAGCATCTTAAAATCAGAAGAAAGCACAAGATATTCAGTGTCAGTAAAAAGAACTTTGTTCTTTTTGTCACACATTTGTGAGACACTAAAAAGATTATAGTTAAGCTCTTGCACATAGTATACATCTTCAAAATCCAATTTACCGGTTTTAAGTGTACCTTTACCAGTAATTCTTCCTCCTATTCCTCCTCCAAAGGTAACATATCCTCCATCCAATGATTGAAAGTCTGAAAGATAAGACATGTTGCCTGTCATGTGCCTTGAACACCCACTATCTGAATATCCTTGATCTTCATCATCTGCCTGTGAATTTCCCTGCACAGAAATAAGAAAATTAAATTTCTTGGGGAACCCAAGCCATTATTGACTTGGATTTTCCTCGTGCATCAATTTAATTAAATCTTTTGAGAACAGTTGATGCACCATTGGATTTAATAGGTCTCCAAATCCAACATGCTGAGGCCTTAACAGCATTGGCCCTCTTTTCCCTAGCAGTTGAACCCTTAGGTTTCCAAACTTGCTTTTGTACCACTGCTTTAGAATGAAAAGGCCTTATAGCAGTTGTTTGTGCATGTTTGTAAGTTGTTTTTTTCACTTTGTACTGCTAGTTTTGGGTAAACAGAGTAAAATGGTCTGGCAGTAGTAACTGCTTGTCTAGCAGCAGAAACTGCTGGTCTAGCAGTAGAAACATGTTTTGGGCCAGACTTTAATGAAACTGCTCTGGGTGTTGTTCTAGTAAAATTAGAGTGACTTTTAGTTGTATGCCTTTTTAAATTCACCCTATGGTTTGAATACCCAGATACCCTTAGGTTGCAGAAGGCTGTAAGATGGTCAAAATCTCCATAAACGAAACAAGCTTTGTTATAGAAGTCAAAGTCATCACCTAGTTGGTGAGACTTGAGTTCATTCCAATTCCTTTGGTTACCTCTGGGCTTGTTTGTCGTTCTATATTTCTCACAATATCTTATTGGTTGCCTAATATGTTTAACATTTGTTTTAGGCCTAACAATATCATTTTTGACCACTTTAGGAACACTTGTTCCTGCTTTCTTAACAATATCAGGTTTAGACATAACCTGTTCATCTTCATCATCATCAGATGTATAGTTCTCAATGATTGGACCATCTGATTTCCTACCAGAGGACTCCTTGTCCTCAGGAAGTGAAGTATCACTTAAACTCTTAAGGGGTTCACTTACTTCTTCATAACGTTTTATTAAAGTTTCAAGTTCTTTAAGAGCAGTGCAGGTATTAGAACAAACTTTATCAGATTGTACCTCAGTGAAAGCCATGAGTGCCATCTGAGTAGAAGCTTCTTCTTCATCAGTAATGAAACTCCAATCAAACCCTAAGCCATCAATAGCTACCATAGCTTTTGAATTTGGCTCAGAAACCTCCCCTGTTTTGGACTTACTTCCAAAACCTTTGCTTTTGCCATCTTGATGCCTTGGTCTTCTACATTCCCTTGAGAAGTGCCCCATTATGTGGTAGTTGTAGCATTCTATCTTTGATTTGTCAAAACCAGCAGTATCATTGCTGCTGATAGTAATTTTCTTCCCTGTTCTTTGATTGAATTTCTTAGCCCTCATGCTAAGAAGAGAAATTTGCCATTTAAGGTCCATCTCCTCTAAATCATCATCATTGATTTCCTGGAGGTCTTCATGTGTAAGCATAGACCCATCATTCTGGCTTGTTAAAAAGGCACAACAAGTTTTCTCATCCAGAATACCAAAAGTACTGCTTGATGAACTAGCAACACCAACTCCCACATCATTCTTCACATCTTCAACTGGACTTGAGGTACTCGGAGATGACACAAAGGCCATGTTCCTAGTGCTTGAACTAGATGCTCCAGTCTTCTTCACATCTTGTTCCACAATTTTGAAGTTGCTATACAAGTCCTTTATTTTCATGGTGTCAATATCTGGCTTGTTTTTCTAGACAACAACATGCATAGCCCACACTTCAGGTAAGCTTCTAAAAAATTTTGATTTTAGATCTTTTTGAGGTATATCAACCCCAAGAATAGCATACTTCTGGCCTTCAGGTAAGCTTCTCAGAAATTTTAAGTTTAGATCTTCTTGCTGAAATTTAAAAGTTGATCATTTGGAATGGTCATCACCAGTATACTTCTGGCCTTGAGGTCATTCTTCTTCTTTATCCTCTCTTCTCCAGTTGATGGGGTGGTTTGCACAATAGTTTCTATCTTACCATCAACTGTTGATTTAGTAGTTGAAGGCTTGAAAAAGTTTCCTTCTTCAATAATTTCCCAAAGTGTATAGTCTTGCACTTGGAAATATTGCTCTATCCTCAGCCTCCACATAACAAACTCATTCTGCTTGAGCATTGGTAACTTTGCAGCAACATTCGTTTGAATAGACTCCATGTCCATTGCTTCTTCTAAATCAAACATATCAAACCTTACGATGATACCACTTGTGAGGATTTGTTATACACTCTGAGGATGTTAGTCCTTTATAACGTGTGTATGTGATACTTTGAGTGAATATAATTAAGTATGAGGAATCTACTTAACCACACTTATAAGAATATTGGTTTGATGATAATGGAACAGTGGTGGTTGTTGAATTTGATAATGAACTCAGAAAGTATAACACCAAACGATTCAATATTATTGAGAATAATACGAGTGATCTTCACTATCACTAGAGTTACAAACCTTGAATCTCTATTACAAAGAAAACTTTTTTTGTTATGTTCAACACAATGTATGTTTTCTAAACTTTTCAACTAGTCACTATTCAAATCACTTAGACACTTGTATATTTTCTTTTTTAAGCACACTTAATATCTAAGATAAGATCTCCTTTTTATACAACAAAGGAGATCTTTACAATATGGATAAGTCTTGTTAAACTACTTGCATGTTATGTGTGTCAGTCCCTAAGATACAACTTGTTCTGTGTATTCAACATGGTGACTGAACACTTATCTAAGATATTATCTACCATATATACTTGACTTTTTATACACAAATATCTTTTTATACTTATCCACTCAGCAGTAGTATACGCGACACTTATCCATCAAGCAGTAGGATGAGTCACTCCAATAGTAGTATCTGTTGCACTAGCAGTAGTATTCTTACGGCAGTAGAAACTCTAACACTAGCAGTAGTATAAAATACACTAGCAGTAGTATCGACACTTAGTGTATTTCCTTGAGCAGTACTAACATTGTGAACATTTAATTCCCAATACAAATCTTCAGAACATTTAATTCCCAACAACTCTTGGCCGTGACTCCCTTGAGTCACGGCTCGACTATTCTCGAGCCTTTGAGCTCTCGGCAAACATAAACCCAAACCAAATTCAATACGCGACACAAACAAAACAAACCTACACTATGCCGTAACTCACTTGAGTTACGGTTTGACTCTATACGAGCCATGTAGCTCTCGGCCAAGCATCAACCAAACCAAATCCGATCCAAATCCAAAACCAAGCTACAAACAAAACCTACATAAGCTTAGATATCAACAAATAAATACAAAACAACAAGAAACGGTCCGAGTCAACTCAACTCGTGAGTCGACTCGGACGAGTGACACGACTCGAAGCAAGTTCGACCGATTCACGGGTTAAAAACCAAGATCCATACGGTTAAATTAATAAAACATCAAGTTTAGTTAAGGTTTTGGATTAAAAACGTTTTTATAAAGTTTTACCGATTATGATTTTATATAAGTGAAGAAATAAAGGAGGTGGGTGGCGTGTGGCTGTAATACTGAGAAAGAGAAAAGTGAGGTGAAGTGGCGGTGGCAGACTGTGGCGGCGATGTGGTGACGTACAGGTATCAAACGAGCTCTACTCGAGCTCAAAAGCTCCAGAAATTATGTGGGGGTCGGGATCTACATGGTGGTGAAGTTTCAGTGGTGGCCTGAATTTTGGCCGGATGTGTATAGTGGCGCCGGAAAATTATTCCAGTGAGGGCGAGTATAAGTGGCGAAGAAAGCAAACCCTAGGTCCTTTTATACCCCAAAGAGGGACCAAAGATGGGTAATCCAAAAAAAGGGGGCGCGGTGTAAAATGGGGCGGAGGGGGTGTTTGTGACAACTTAGGGAAACTTTTGAAATATTTATTGCGGGACCCATTTAACGTACCAAACGGACTCGAAAAATTACGAAACTTGCGCCATTGTTCTCGAAATAATTTTTCTAGTAAAAACGAGTATAAATATGCAAAACTTTTTCGAAGTTAATTTATTTGGTAAATCGATTTGTTTCATGCTTTATAGGTTGTGCTGACATAATAAAGGGATAACGCTCACGTTTATCCAGATATCTACTGGTTCTCAAGTTCAAATAAGTTCAGGAAAAAGTTTAAATACTATGGTAATGCAAAAATAAGTATTTGGCTAGTGAAAAGGGTTTGGAAAATTACCAGATGTTACAGCACATACATCATATTGGGAAATCCGTCCTGGATTTTAGTTAAACTTATCAGTCCTGGTTTCCAAAAGGTGAGGGTACTTCCACTTGAACTTGTCTTTGCGTTCCCAGGTGAACTCGGGTCCACTCTTGGAATTCCAACATACTTTCACAATGGGAATACGGCTCCTCTTTAGTCGTTTGACCTCACGTTCCATAATCATGAAGGGCTCCTCAATAAAGTTCAATCGCTCATTAATCTGAATTTCATCGAGTGGAATTATGGCTGTCTCATCGGATAAACACTTCTTCAAATTTGACACGTGGAAAGTGGGGTGTACTCTACTAAGCTCGGGAGGTAGAGCCAGTCTGTAAGCTACAGGACCAACCCTGTTCAAAATCTTGAACGGTCCAATGTACCTCGGGTTCAGCTTTCCTCGCTTATAAAACCGTATCACGCCTTTCCATCGCGAGACTTTCAACATAACCTTATCTCCAACTTGAAACTCTAGTAGTTTACGCCTTACATCTGCGTAATTCTTCTGTCGATCTTTTGCGGCTTGTAAACGGTTCTTGATTTGTACAATCTTCTCGGTCGTCTCACGAACAATATCCGGCCCAATGAGCTGAGCTTCTCCTACTTCAGCCCAACAAATGGGTGATCGGCATTTTTGACCATACAATGCTTCAAACGGTGCAGCGTTAATGCTTGCATGATAACTGTTGTTGTACGAAAACTCAATCAAAGACAAATGGGTATCCCACCCATTTCCAAAATCAATTACACATGCTCGAAGCATATCTTCTAAAGTCTGAATTGTCCTTTCACTTTGGCCATTGGTTTGCGGGTGGTATGCAGTACTCATGTCGAGGTTCGTGCCAAAGGCATCCTGAAGTGATTGCCAAAAGTTAGAAGTGAATCTGCTATCTCGGTCATAGATGACAGATATTGGTGCTCCATGTCTCGATACTATTTCCTTCACATAAAGTATAGTCAACTTGTCTATACTGTAGTTCTCTTTGATGTGTAGAAAATGTGCTGATTTCGTTAGTCGATCGACTATAACCCAAATAGCGTCGAAACCAGGTGAAGTCCATTCGGGAATCTCAGGTTGCTGTAGAAGACCAGACGGTTTCTGATGTTCGGCTTTAACTTTCGCGCATGTAAGACACCTGCGAACATAATCGGCAATGTCGGCTTTCATGTTTGGCCACCAATATAACTCCTTGAGATCGTGATACATCTTGTCAAATCCTGGGTGTATAGAGTACTTTGTCATATGAGACTCGAGCATGATTAAGTCTCGCAGTCCTCCAAAACGCGGTACCCAACTTCTTCCCTTAAAACACAAAGTTCCCCTCAAACTTCTTCTGTATCACACCATAAAGAATCTGGGCGGGAAGGTTTGAATTTGTTGGGAATTAAATGTTTCTGACTTAGTACTGCTGGAAGAATACACTAACAGTACAAACTGTTAGTGTATAACTAAAGACTGCTGAAGAAACAACTAACAGTACAATCTGTCAAGTTAGTACTGCTAGTTGTAATGAAGGTACTTCTGGCATGAAAAACCGTTTTAGAAGATATGTAAAGGATAAGTATGGAATGGATCTTATGTATATCTTAATTAGTTAGAAATATACGGTAGAATACTTATCTTGTAAAGGACTCCTTAAGTCTATAAAAGGAGGTCCTAAGTTAGATCAGAAGATATAGAATATACAAGTTTTGTTAAGATTCAAGGTCATTGTAACCCTAGTGATATTGAGATCACTCATATTATTCTTGAATAATATTGAATCGTTTGGAGTTAACCTTTGTGTTCATTGTTCATACTACATTACTGTTACATTAAACAAACAAAATCTTCTAAGTGTGGTTGAGTAAATTCCGCATACTTAACTACATAACCTCAAAGTATCTTAAACACATCATAAAGGAGTAACATCCTAAGTGTTTTAAATCCTCTCAAGTGGTATCAGAGCCAGGTTGATACTATTGTTTTAGAAGACAAAGTAATGGACATGGAGAACACACTGACTAACATGGCTGCTAAGTTGCCAATGCTGAAGCAAAACGAATTTGAGATGTGGAGGCTTCGAATAGAACAGTACTTCCAAGTGCAGGACTATGTACTCTAGGAGATCATTGAAGATGGAAACTCCTTTAAACCTTCCACATCTACATTCACAATTAATGGTAAAGAGGTGACTGTTGTGCAAACCTCTCTAGTGACTGCAGAAGAGAGGCTACAAAAGAAAAACGATGTCAAGGCTAGGAGCTTGCTGATGATGACCATTCCAAATGATCAGCTCCTGAACTTTAGCAAATACAAGGATGCAAAGTCCCTGTTTGAGGCAATCACTGCTAGGTATGGTGGGAATGAAGCCGCCAAGAAGACCCAAAAGACTCTGTTGAAGCAGAACTTTGAAAATTTTAGTGCAACCAGTAATGAGTCTTTGGATCACATGTTCAATATGCTGCAAAAGATTGTCAGCCAACTGGCTGTGCTTGGAGTTGAAATCCCTCAGGAAGATTTGAACTTTAAGTTCTTGAGGAGTTTACCTGCAGAATGGGCTATGCATGTGGTGGTCTCGAAATATAAACCTGACATTGACTCTATGAGCCTCAATGATTTATACAGCAATTTTAAGATTGTTGAGCAGGATGTGAAGAAGGCTGGAGGTACTAGTTCAAGCACTGGGAACATGGCTTTTGTGTCCTCTCCCAGTAATTCAAGGGAATGCAGAAGACCCAGGAAATAGGAGAGCAGAAATAAGGGATATGGAAGAAAGCCTAAAGTAGTGGAAGAGCCTGAAACTTCTTCAAAGGCTGTGGTGGCTATTGATGGACTAGGCTATGATTGGAGTTTCATGACAGATGATGAGGAAGCACCTGCTGAGATGGCACTTATGGCCTTCTCTGACTCTGAGGTACTATCTACTAAAAGTTTTTCTAAAACATTTTCTGCTCTTAAAGAATATGAAACCTTAAAGAAACATTATAATGAGCAAAAGATTGAATTAAACAAAACAAATTACAATTTGTCTAATCATAAGAGAGGTTTAGCAGTCCTAGAAGAACAAATTGTGCATTATAAGAACAATGAGTCTGCTTTTGTTGAGGATATAGTTGTTCTTTAGAGAGATTTGTCACTGAAGAATGCTGAGATTAATTTGCTAAAAGCTGAATTAGATAGAATCACTAAGGCAAAAGACAATATACAATTAACTGTAGACACTTTGGAGTATGTATCAAAAGGTGTAAACAAAATTATAGAGTGTCAAATAGTTAATAATGCTAAGTTTGGGTTGGGGTATAAAACATGTCCACCTCCTCACAGAGGAGTGCCTGCACCCCCAGGAATTGACCTAGAGCATACAAGTTTACCAGAGTTTCAAAAACCTAAGTTAGTGTATGGTTGTAAGCCTAAAGAAAACTCAATTGCTAATAAATCTGTAGAAGCTAGTGATCCTTTTGAAAGTGCAAGTGATACCTCACTCACTGAGGACAAGGTGTCAACTAATAGAAGGAACCAATGTTCCTAAAGTGGTTAGAAATGAAACTGTTAAGCCTACTACAAATTTAAAACCAGTTAGGAGAACAGTTAGATATTCTGAGATGTATAGGTCCACAAGTAAGCCAAGAGGTAACCAGAGGAACTGGAATGACCTCAAGTCACATCAACTAGGAAGTGACTTTGGCATGTACAAAAAGGCTTGTTTTACTTGTGGTAGTTTTGACCACCTAGAGGCTTTTTGTCATAACCATCAGGGAAGAAAGATGGTTACTGGGAACAATAGGATAATAGGGAAAATAAGTCAAAGGGTGAACTTAAATAGCTCGAGATTGGTTAGATCTCACCCCAATGCTAATAGAATGACACCCAGGGCACTTTTATTAAAGTCTGGCCTAAAACCAATTAGTACTGCTCGACCAGCAATTAGTACTGCCAGACCTTTTAAAACTGTTTACCCTAGACTAGCAGTTTCAAGTGTAAAACCAACTTTTCAAATATGCACAACAAACTGTTAAAAGGCCTTTTCAAAAGAAAGCAGTGGTTCAAAAATAATTTTGGAAACCAAAGGCTAAACTGCAAATCCAGCAGTTAGTACTGCTAGCCAAACAGTTAGTACTGGTAACTCTAAAAACATTGCTAGGGATAACAGGGCTAACACTGTTAAGGCCTCAGCATGTTGGGTATGGAGACCAATCAAACCCAATGGTGCATCAATTGTATTGAAAAGATTTGACTATATTGATGCACGAGGCAAACCCAAGTCAGTGATGGCTTGGGTACCCCAAGGAAACTGATTTCTTTCTTTTATGTGCAGGGACATTCACAGGATGATGATGAAGATCACGGTTATGCAGGCAGTGGATGTTCCAGGCACATGACAGGCAACATGTCCTATCTTTCAAACTTTCAACCAATGGATGGAGGATATGTTACCTTTGGGGGAGGAATAAAAGGAAGAATTACTGGTAAAGGCACCCTGAAAACCGGTAAATTAGACTTTCAAGATGTGTACTTTGTGCAAGAGCTTAAGTATAACCTGTTTAGTATCTCACAAATGTGTGACAAAAAGAAAAAGGTTCTTTTTACTGACACTGAATATCTTGTGCTTTCCCGAGACTTTAAGTTACCGGATGAAAGTCAGGTATTACTTAATGTTCCAAGAAAGGGCAACATGTACAGTGTTGATATGAAGAAGATTCTTCCTAAAGATGCCCTTACTTGTCTTGTTGCAAAAGCCACATTGGATGAGTCCATGTTATGGCATTAGGTGTGACAATGGGACAGAGTTCAAAAATAGAGTCATGGAAGAGTTTTGTAAGGAAAAAGATATTAGAAGAGAGTTTAGTGTTGCTAGAACTCCTCAGCAGAATGGGGTTGCTGAAAGGAGGAATAGGACATTAATAGAAGCTGCTAGAACCATGTTAGCTGACTCTAAGCTGCCTATCATTTTTTGGGCTGAAGCAGTTAATAATGCTTGTTATGTACAAAACAGGGTTTTGGTAGTCAAACATCTCAACAAGACACCATATGAGCATTTTAGGGGTAGAACTCCTGCATTAGGTTTTCTAAGACCTTTTGGGTGTCATGTAACTATTCTAAATACCTTAGACCATCTAGGCAAATTTGATGGTATATCAGATGAAGGATTCTTGGTTGGGTACTCTCTAAATAGCAAAGCCTTTAGAGTATACAACACAAGAACAAGGAAAGTTGAGGAGAACCTGCATGTTCAATTTCTAGAAAATAAATCTAATGTTGCAGGTGAAGGTCTAAAATGGCTATTTGACCTTGATTCTCTAACCCAGAAAATGAATTATGGGCCAGTTGTTGCAGGAACCTTTTCTAATGATTTTGCAGGTTCAGAAACTGATGTTGCAACAAATGAAGCAGGCTTGGGAAAGGGAAAGATTAAGATCATTTACTGATGCCAATATGGAACAGTGTGGATTCATCTTCAAATAATAGTGAGCCTTCTACTGATGAAGCCAAGGAAGGTATTGAAGATGAAAGCAATGTAGGTGAAGCTGAAGAACCAGAGAATCAAGATAACAGTACAAATGAAGATTGTACTGTTGAGCCCCAAGTTAGTACTTCTGGGCAAAATGTTCATACTGCTGGCCCATCAGATACTAATACTGCTGATTTCTCAGAAGATGAGGTGGATATCAACAATCTACCACCTACTTATCCAGTTCTCACTACCCCACACACAAGGATACACAAAGATCACTCCCCAGACAATGTGATTGGAGACATACAGTCTGCTGTGAGGACAAGAAGACAAACTATGACTTCAGACAAACAAGGGTTTTTTAGTGCTGTTTATGAAGAAAATAAGCATGAAGATGCCAACACATGCTTGTTTGTGTGTTTCCTCTCACAATCTTAACCCAAAAATATTCTCAAAACCTTAGAAGACTCAAGCTGGGTGGAAGCAATGCAAGAAGAGCTTCTCCAATTCAAGATTCAGAAGGTTTGGATACTAGTGGATCTACCCAAGGGTATGAGGGTAATTGGCACCAAATGGGTTTTTAGAAATAAGAGGGATGAAGAGGGGTATTGTGATCAGAAATAAGGCTAGACTTGTATCCCAGGGGTATACACAAGAAGAGGGAATAGACTATGAAGAAGTTTTTGCACAAGTAGCTAGGATTGAAGCAATCAGACTATTCTTAGCCTATACTTCTTTCATGGGCTTCACTGTTTACCAAATGGATGTTAAGAGTGCCTTCCTGTATGGTACTATTGAAGAGGAGGTGTATGTCTTTCAACCTCCATGTTTTGTTGATCCAGAACATCCTGACAAGGTGTACAAGGTTGTGAAAGCTCTTTATGGACTACATCAAGCTCCAAGGGCATGGTATGAGACTTTGGCTTCTTATTTGTTAGAAAATGGATTCCAAAGGGGCAAGATTGATCAGACTCTATTCATCTAGAAGAACAAGAAGGATATCTTGCTGGTACAAGTTTATGTGGATGATATTATTTTTGGATCTACAAGGAAGGAGATGTGTGTAGAATTTGAGAAACTTATGCATGATAAGTTTCAGATGAGTTCCATGGGGGAACTTACCTTCTTTTTGGGATTGCAAGTGAAGCAATCAACAGAAGGCATATTTATCAGTCAAGATAAATATTTGATAGAGATACTAAGGAAGTTTCAGTTTACTGATGCTAAAGTGGCAAGTACACTAGTTGATCCAGAGAAACCTTTACTGAAAGATGCTGATGGAGAATGTGTTGATGTACACACCTACAGATCAATGATAGGGTCCATGATGTATCTTACATCATCTAGACCAGATATCATGTTTGTTGTGTGTGCGTGTGCAAGGTTTCACGTCACTCTCAAGGCTTCTCATTTAACTGCTGTCAAGAGGATCTTTAGATATCTTAAGAGTCAACCTAGGTTGGGTCTTTAGTATCCTAGGGAATCACCTTTTGACATGGTGGCATATTCTGATAATGATTATGCTGGTGCAAGCCAGGACAGGAAATCAACAACTGGTGGATGTTAGTTCCTTGGTTGCAGACTTATATCATGGCAATGTAAAAAGCAGACAATTGTGACAACTTCTACAACTGAAGCTGAGTATGTAGCTGCTACAAGTTGCTGTGGTCAAGTGCTTTGGATTCAAAATCAACTGTTTGACTATGGGTATAATTTTATGAACACCATGATATATATTGACAATAGCAGTACAATATGCATTATTAAAAATCGAGTTCAGCATTCTAAAACAAAACACATAGAAATTAGGCATCATTTTATCAGGGACTGCAATGAGAAAAAGTTGGTTCAAGTTGTTAAAATTGATACTCTTCAAAACTTTGCAGATTTTCTCTCTAAAGCCTTTGATGTTGGAAGGTTTCAATACTTGGTAGCAAGTATTGGAATGCTAAATCTTTAAAATTTTCAATGTGTGTGTTTTTGTACATTAAATTGAATTTGTACTACTAGGTTTGCCAATTGGTACTGTTATGTATAGTTTGTACTGTTAGTACTAATTATGACTGTTTGTTAGAACTGTTAGTCATATGTTTATACTGCTATGAAGCAAATGCTTTGCCATTTGTTTTCTTGGTTTTGGACTAACAATTGCAGGTATGAAATGTTTAAGCACAAAGTATTTACTAGTGCATTGTGAGAGCAGCATTTGGTGGAATAGTTGCTAACATAATAGGTTGATGATGGACAGAGTTTGGGGATCTATTAACAAAGGTTTTATACCTAAGTTAACTGGTTCTTTAAAACTTCTTTCTTGAAATCTTATTATGATGTTTTGAATTGGAATTAATGGCTTAGTTAGTCAGATAGTAACTGACATAACTCACTCTCTACCATTTGATACTTTTAAGTATAATGTGTTAGTCTAAGGACATCTGGTAGAGAAAACAGCGAGAAAACGTGAATCTAACACATTTGTGTTAGAGGCAACAACTGCCACGAGCTGGAAACCCTGTCAAGAAAGCTCTTTGAATGAGTTTATCTGATCACAGGCAGTTATTTATAACTGAAATCATTGGTTCTCACACAACCAGAGGTTGCATTAAACCGAAATCATGATTAAGTGTCTGTCCTTACACTTAATCCCTTCTAAATGGTTGTTAGCAGTATGATTTTTAATCAAAATTGAGTTCATACTACTGAGTCAAATTTTTCCAAAAAGTTTGTACTGCCAGGCTTAAAGTTAGTACTGGTAGGCTTAAGTTTGTACTGCTGGATAGACGTTAGTACTGGTGCGAAATAACAACTTTTTCAAATAGCCGTTGAGAGTTAGTTATGATTTTTACTGCTCAATCCCTTATTTTCAGGGTTTTCCTATTTGGATATTTTCATTTTTAATCAATTTTATTAACCTTATCTTCAATCAAAAGTTATCTTTTACTTGAAGTCGGTCCAATAGAAACCCTAATAAGACTTTCATAATATCTCAATTCACTTTCTTCATCTACTTTCTAACCTAAATTTACACTATTCACAGCAGTCAAATCATCTTTTACTGAAAAATTAATGGCTTCTTTATCCTTTGTTGACAAGCATAACATGGTCGCTTATTTGGAAAAAGCAGAGGATGATACAAAATTCCATCAAATAGTGGACTTTCTAAATGGCTCTCACATAAGGTATTCTTTAACATTAAATCCCACTATCTATGTCTCCCAAATCAAAGAGTTTTGGCAGACTGTTACCGTCAAAACATTTGACAATGGTAACACAGAGTTAAATGCAACAGTGGATGGCAAATCCATCACTATTACTGAATCATCACTCAGGAGGAATCTCCATCTGAATGATGACAATGGTATTAGTGCTATGCCAAACACTGAAATCATTGAAACTTTAACCAGGATGGGGTACAACACCCAATCACAATCTTTAACTTTTCAAAAAGTTTGTTTTGCCCCACAATGGAGGTTTTTGATTCACACCATCCTTTACTGTCTCAGTCCTAAGAAAACCTCATAGGAACAGTTCAGTAGCAATATTCCAACTGCTCTCATTTGCTTACCTACTAACAAAACTTTTAACTTTTCAAAACTTATCTTTGATGGAATGGTTAAAAATGTTGATAGCAAATCAAAGTTTTTGATGTATCCCAGGTTCATTCAAACTATTTTGAACCTGAGAAAACACCAACTTATTCCACATAAAAATGTTTATCCAACACCCAAACATACCCAAAAGCTTTTTAGTAATATGAAAATGGCCTCAAGAGGGTATAGTGGGGAAGAAGTTCCACTTTTTGATTCTATGCTACGGGTACAGGGTGAAGGATCAACAAGCCCAGTTGACTCCCATCACATACCCACAACATCAAAATACTCACATTCACAACAAACTTCATCCCCAGATAGGTCATTATCCAGAGAGGGCCCTGGTGTTCCTCAGCATAGAGACCCTACCCCTCCCAATGTAGCAGATAAAGCTGACTATGTTAGTATGGAAAGGGCTGCTTCTACTGTCTCAGGCTTAGAACCTGGGCAGGACAAAAGTACCATAGCTAAGACCTAATCCATGGCAACACCAACAGTACCAAGTTCCTATGAACCCAGTACTATTGGTGGAATCCCAAGCCAACCAAAAATTTTGGGTGGCTCAGAAGCTCACCTTGTGGTGGACTATGAGTCTTTGCCCGATGATGCACGTCTCCCTAAAGGTAACACATCAGGAAGTGCTGAGGGAAGTCAGAAACTTAAAGAATTGACGGATTTATGTACTAAATTGTCTGCGAAAGTAACTACTTTGGATGCTGATCTGATCTCTCACAAGAAGGTTTTTGGCAAGGTGTATACAAAGCTGGTGCTTAAAGTCAAGAAATTGGAGGACCAGGTCAGGACACTTAAAGGAAAGAGGTCTTCTCAAATGGTAGTGTCTACTGAATCATCTTCTTCATCAATCTCATTAGATGATCACAGTGCAGAGCAAGGTGAGGAATCTTCCAAACAGGGGAGGAAGATTGCCCAATTAGATGATGATCCTCATGTTACTTTGGTCCAACAAGAGTTTGATACTCAGGGGAGGCAAACAGAGCAAATGGATCAAGGTACTGGCGGTTTGACAGAAGGTAATGGTAGTGCCACACATTGTACTGCTAGTATACAAGAAGAAGGTACTGGTGGCTCTCAAGGTACTGCTGGTGCAGTATACACAAGGAGGCCAAAGAATGCAAGATTAGACAAGGGTAAGGCAATAATAAAAGAAGAAGAACCATATTCTCATAATTCAACCAAGAAAGACTAGGCTAAGATTTCTCTAGATGAGCAACTAGCTAAGAAATTTCTTGAAGAAGAATTAGAAAGGGTTGCTGAAGAAGAAAGATTGGCAACATTTATGGTTGAACGAAAGTTTCAGAATGAAGAAGAAGAGGGAGCTGCTCAGATTCTTGCTGATAAGGAGTTAGCTGCCAAGCTTCAAGAGGAAGAAAGGTCTCAGTTCACCAGAGAAGAACAAGAATCAGCTATTGATGACCTAATTCAACAAATCAGGCAGAGTCAAAGAAAGAATAAAACTTATCAGAAGAAACCTCCTTCAAGAAGTGAACAACTGAGGTATATGAAAAATTATTTGAAACATCAGGATTACTGGAAGGAAAAATGGTTCATTGGAAAGTCTTATGAAGAAATAGAGAAATTGTACATTAGTGCTCATACAAGAATCCAGAAGTCCTTAAAAGGCAACAATTGAGACTGAGTCTAGCAAGGGTGTGATAAGAGCATTAGAGCAATTGGAATCTTAGGAGTCCAAGAAACTAAAGAAAGATGAAGAAAAGCATGATGAATCAGTTGAGGAAGAATCAGCTGAGGAAGAGGAAGAGACATTGACTGATGAACAGATCCATGGAATGATGGTGGTTATCCCAGAAGCTCTAAATGTTGATCCCATTCAAGCCAAGCATCCTATCATTGATTGGGAGGTGTACTCAGATGGAAGAATCAAGGGGTGGAAAATCATCAGAGTAGGAGGAAAATTTTATGTTCATAAGTTCTTTGAAGACATGATAAAAGCCTTTGACAGAGAAGATTTGGATAAGCTGTGGAGCTTAGTTCATGAATGGTTTAGATATGCTGATCCGACAGATGATAAGGAAAAGGAACTATGGGTTGAGCTGAAAAGGATATATGAGCCAGATGCTAATGATACACTATGGAGATTCCAAGCTCATGATTTGGCTACTACTTGGAGGTTATTTGATAACTGAGGTGTTCATCAGGTTTCTACAAAAGCAGGAGTAGAAGTTTACATGCTAGTGGAGAAGGACTATCCACTGAGAGCAGGAATCTTGATTGTTATCCTAGCTGCCAAACTCAGAGTAGATGAAGACTCAGAAATGGCAAGGGAGTTAGTAAGTAAGATCTATCAGCAGGCAGAAGATACAAAACTCAAAAGATAGTGTTTGGAAGAGTCCTCACAATCCTCAAAAGTATGCATTTAATTCAGAGAAACTTGATGATTTGGGATAAATCACAAGTTTAGGGGAGGATTGTTGGGAATTAAATGTTTCTGACTTAGTACTGCTGGAAGAATACACTAACAGTACAAACTGTTAGTGTATAACTGAAGATTGCTGAAGAAACAACTAACAGTACAATCTGTAAAGTTAGTAGTGCTAGTTGTAATGAAGGTACTGCTGGCATGAAAAACCATTTTAGAAGATATGTAAAAGATAAGTATGGAATGGATCTTATGTATATCTTAATTAGTTAGAAATATACGGTAGAATACTTATCTTATAAAGGACTCCTTAAGTCTATAAAAGGAGGTCCTAGGTTAGATCAGAAGATATAGAATATAAAAGTTTTGTTAAGATTCAAGGTCGTTGTAACCCTAGTGATATTGAGATCACTCGTATTATTCTTGAATAATATTGAATCGTTTGGAGTTTAACTTTGTGTTCATTGTTCATACTACATTACTGTTACATCAACCAGACAAAATCTTCTAAGTGTGGTTGAGTAGATTCCGCACACTTAACTACTTAACCTCAAAGTATCTTAAACACATCATAAGGGAGTAACATCCTAAGTGTTTTAAATCCTCTCAGAATTGATAGTCAAAACCAAAGCATGAACTCGTAGCGGCTTCAACCGTTCCTTCCGGCTCAAAGCATCTACCACGACGTTCGCTTTTCCCGGGTGGTATCAAATTTCACAATCAGTGTCGCTTAAGGTTTCCAACCATCGTCGTTGCCTCATATTCCACTCCTTCTGATCCAAAATATGTTGAAGACTCTTGTGATCGGTAAAGACAATACACTTCGTCCCATATAAGTAGTACCTCCACATTTTAAGGGCAAAAACCACTGCTCCTATCTCCGAATCATGTGTGGTATACTTCTCCTCATGAGTCTTAAGTTATCGGGAAGCATATGTCATGACTTTCCCTCGTTGCATCAAAACTGCTCCTAACCCTTGATATGATGCATCACTATAAACTACGAAATCTTCAACTCCATCTGGTAATGCCAAAATCAGTGCACTGCAAAGTTTTTGCTTCAGGGTTTGAAATGCTTCTTCTTCTTCCTTTCCCCACACATATTTCTTATCCTTCTGAGTCAACGTAGTTAACGGTTTAGATATTTCAAAGAATCCCTTGATGAATCTCCTGTAATATCCAGCCAATCCCAGAAATTGATGGATTTCCGTGGCGTTAGAAGGCGTTGGCCAGTTCTCAATAGCTTCGATCTTCGCGGGATCCACATGTAACCCTTTGCTGTCAATCACATGACCAATAAATTGTACCTTGCGAATCCAAAATTCACACTTAGAGAACTTTGCGTACAATTGCTCTTCCTTGAGCAACTTAAGAATTATCGTCAGGTGTTGCTTGTGTTCTTCTTCACTCTTGGAGTATATCAAAATGTCATCAATGAAAACTATAACAAACTTGTCCAAATATGGTTTACACACTCGGTTCATGAGGTCCATGAATATAGCAGGTGCGTTTCTCAAACCAAAAGGCATCACTTGAAACTCATAGTGGCCATATCGAGTCCTGAACGCTGTCTTGGGAATATCCTCTTCCCGGATTCTGAGTTGATGATAACTTAACCGTAAATCTATCATGGAGTAGTAACCTGATCCTTGTAGTGTGTCGAACAAATCGTCGATTCTAGGTAACGGGTAGCGGTTCTTCACTGTTAGCTTGTTCAGTTCACGGTAGTCAATACACATTCTAAATGATCCGTCCTTCTTCTTCACAAATAACACTGGTGCTCCCTAGGGTGAGGAACTAGGTCGAATAAACCCTTTATCCAACAACTCTTGCAACTGCTTAAATAACTCTTGCATCTCTGTCGGAGCTAGTCGATACGGTGCACGTGCTACGGGTGCAGCTCCTGGAACTAGGTCAATCAGAAAATCCACTTGTCGAACCGGTGGAAGTCCAGGCAGATCTTCAGAAAATACTTCAGGAAAATTACGCACAATCGGAACATCCTCAAGTCGCTTCTTTCCCAACTCCTTCTTGGACACATGTGCTAGGAATGCATGACATCCTTTCTCGATGTATTTCAAGGTCTTAATACATGATATGATATTCAAACGGGTTCCGCTATGGTCTCCGCGGACAACCAGGGTTTCGCCATTGAGATGGATATGAACAACTCATTCACCACAAACAATACTCGCATGATGTTTGGATAGCCAATCCATACCAACCACTACGTCGAAGCTTCCGAGTTCAATAGGCACGAGATCGATACTAAACGGGTGATCTAGAAGGTTTAGGGTACAGCCTCGGATTACGATACAAGTGTTAACTAAGTTGTCATTAGCTAGCTCAATGCTATAACTAGTGTCTAGAGGGGTAGGGGTGATATCAAGTTGTGGTGAAATCATAGAAGAAACAAAACTCATATCGACACCGGAATCGAATAAAACTTTAACACGATGATTGTTGAGTAGAAACGTACCGGTGACTACATTCGGATCCTGCTGCTGCTCCCCATTACCCATCACATATGATCTACCACGAGCGCCTTCAGTTCTCCGGCCAGTGTTCTTTGGGCAATGACTCTTGTAGTGACCACGCTCTCCACATCCAAAACAAGTTACCACTGGTTAGGTGGCATTCCCATTAGTCACAGCTCTGTTCTTACAATTCAAAGCAATATGCCCTGTCTTCTGACATTTCTGACACTTAGCTGCGCATGGTCCAGCGTGATGCTGATTACACTTATCACAAAATGGATACGGCCCAGCATACCCTCCAACTTGTGCTGATGCAGCCACATAAGCCTTAACAGTCTTTTGTCTTCTGTTCTGCTGGTGGTGATGATTGTTGTTACGGTACTGGTTGTTGTTGTTGTTGTTGTGATGGTTATGGTGAAGGTGACTGTTGTTGCGGTTGTTGAAGTTGTTGTAGTTGTTGTTTCTCCGGCTGTCCTCCCACTTTCGTTTGTTTTCATAGTTGTTACCCTTCTGAATAGTGCCATGCTTAACCACTTGATCCATAAGTTGTTCAGATATGCGAATAGCATCATCTAGAGTCTGAGAGTTGTAAGATGTCACGTGCCCTTCAATACTGGAAGGTAAACCACCAATGAACTTCTCTAGTAATTTCTCATTATCTGGCACCATGTGAGCACAGAAAACCTTCAATTCTTGAAATTGACTCACATAAGTAGCAAGATCAACACCCTTTACAGCCAAATTGTAGAACTCAATATCCAACTTCCTCATATCACTACGAGAACAATACTTCTTGACCATATCCTTCTTAAACTCTTGCCATGAAGTATTATAAGCATTCTCTAACCCCATATCCTGAGCATAAGCATTCCACCAAGACAATGCATGCTCCACCAAGGTACCTGTCGCATACTTCACCTTGCAATCCTCAGAAAAGTTACTCCTTAGAAACACCGACTCCATTTTCTCAAACCACTGAGTTAAACCAACAGCTCTTTCAGTTCCTTTAAAGGTAGTAGGCTTACAATTCATGAAATCCTTATAAGTACAGAAACGGTTATCATTGACAGCTTGTACTCCTGCTTGTCCAACATTCGGGTTGCCAACACCCGGTTACCCGGCAAGCGCCGCGGAAATTCCATCATCCATCAACTTCTAGATCACAGCTGGTGTCATCTTCCTAGGCAGCATAATTCTATCAATCATAAAAAATGTACAACACTGTAAGTATTTGATTAACGTAACAGAATCACATCAAAAGTTAAACAACCCCATGATATCATCATAAGCACGCATTCAACACCAATAATAGTACATCACCAAAATACATCATAGATTTAATACTTTCTATAAGTCTTACGAGATATACAAAATGATTACAAGTTTCTGATAAAATCTACTAACTGAAACTATTCAGTTTAGTGCGTACAAAGGTAAACCACTATCATGATACTAAACTACCGTAAATAAGATGATCACTACACTCTCACTGACGATCTCCCCCATACATAGCCAAAACATCAATACTGTCACCAAAACGGAAACGCGCCATCCTATCATAGTACGCCTGCCACTGCATGGCATGTAACTCGTCCCTCAACTCCTGAATACTATGCTGGTAACGAAGACAATCAATATCAATGAACACCGCTCTAAGGTCCAACTTCTCCTTAATCTTCTCGGCCTCTGTCATCCTCTTCTCTAATGACGCCAAGTGCTCCCGAATCTCTGTATCTGCCTTCTCTGTAGAACTCAACCTCGCAGCCTGCTCATACAATTCCACATACAAATCACCTGTAGCTCTCCTATCTCCCTTAATCTCCTTCCTCAACTCTAAAACATCAGACTGTCGCGCATATAATCGCCTAGACATCGACATATAACGGACCTGGCACCAAGAGATGTCCTGCCTCAAATGACTCAGCTCGGCTCTGAGCTCGGTAGGGGCAACTCGCTGTGCAGTCGAAGACTCGCCAATCTCAAATGGAGACAGTGGTCCAGACGTTACCTCGGTAGCTAGAGTATGACCCAATGCATCTGAAGTATCGGACTCATAAGTAATGTCCGACACTGCTGGTGAAGGTGGCATAGGGAGAGCCTCCTACTCCTCCTCCAATGGCTCCTCATCATCATCATCATCATCCATCTCCTCCTCATCATCCATCTCATCATCCTCCGGGTGAGGTACATCAATAGGGTGTGGGTCCTGCTCTTGACTCGGTGGTGCCAGTGGGTGATCAACGGGTGCAACTGATAACTGACCGGTAGGGACTGATGCAGACATGATACTCTACAAGGAGTATCGGAAAAGTAAAAAAAAAATTTAGCCAAATTTTTATAAAAATAGTTTTATATGAAGTGAGATAGCAGCGAAAAATCCAAGCATATAATAGTGCAAAAGCATGCACACATAAAATTTTAAGTAAAGCAATTAAAGAGCGAAATGGCACGGAGGGCTGATGACTATCGATTTCGATAATGTTTTGACACACACAAAAATATTTATAGTTGATGTGTCGTTGTATAGGTGATTATTCCTTATCAAGTTTTACATTTATATTTTTCCGACTTAACCTATAACAACACTAACGGGCAGTGTACCCGATCAATGTAGCCTAGTTGGTAAGTAGGGTGTCGATCACTAAGAGTAAGATTTTTAATATACTAATTCTAGAGGTATTCGACTCTCCTAAACTAACGTAAAGGGGGGTTCAGCCTGAGAGACTGGCACGGGTTTGGTTTTATTCTAACTAAACTAAGATAAACAAACAATAGAAAATACTAAAGATAAGAAGAGTATGTTAACCAAGTTTCATATATGATTAAGTTTTAATAAGTTCTAAGACCTGCAGTGATTGGTGCTCAAGACTAGGCGCGGTCCATCCTACCTCTTTGTATACCTAGAGTCTAGATTCCATTCTAATTGAAATCCGCATAAAGCTGCCTAATAATTGTGTTTATGTTTAAATAGCTTGTCACTTATTTTATTGCTAGTTCTATATAAAGTGTATATTAATTTAACCTTTCTCGTTGGATCTCATTATATCGGCGAGTAAACCCTTAATGATTACTTATGTCTAAAAGTTATTTATTAACTGATCAGGTTAGTTATAACCGTGGGAGATATATGATATTCCGTAGTCACATACACAAGCCACTAATAGACACAGAGGTTATCAAATCACTAATATAAGTCACCAAAGACATCATCATATAGACTTTAATTGATGGGAAAGCAATTTTAAGGCGGGCATATGATTTTCTGTAGTCACATACTACCGGCCATCTATCCTGATGAATTAAAGCTTACTATTACAATAAAACAAACTACTAACATAAGTAATTAAAACGAAGACTTAGCAACCAATCGAATTAGACACATCAAAATATCAAATAATCATAAACATGGCTAACACATAAGGGTGTTAGCCCATAATCTCTATAACAAAGTGCATAAACATAATCGTAATGAATAGAGTATTAAGCATAATGAATACGTTACAATGATTAGAGATGCTCTTCAAGGATAATTAGGTCTTCTAGGGTGATCTTCTGCTGTTTTGAGGGGTTGTGATCTTCTGGGAATGACCCTAAGGGTTCCCAAAGATGCCCTAATTCGTTAATGAGTTTGGTATTTATAGATTCTGAAATCTGGGTTGATACGGCACATCTAGAGAGTTAGATGTGCCGCATCTATAAGTAAACGTAGCCTCCAAGTCTGAAACTGACCCGATATGGCGTATCTATAAATCTGATATGGAGCATCTCCCAATACGGCGCATCTAAAGACATGATGCGCCGCATCTCCATCAAATACAGGTAGATCTCATTTTTCTCTTTCCGTGGCCGCTTGAATCAACTAAAACGGAGTCCGGAAGAAGATTTTATGGCCAAAATACGAAAGCATCTTCAAGTGTCGACTTGTAATCTTGACTTCTTCATTAAGCTTCTAATCTCCACTTGATTTCTTGGTAAGGATTGTGTATGGCCGATACGGCGCATCGGATTGGTCCTACGCGGCGTATCAAGGTAACTTCGCGTGGGGTCCAAGATTATTATATTCCAGAATATTCGTACACCGCCTTAAGATGCGGTGTATCTTCAATCTCTTATGCGGCGCATGTTCTCTTGTATCTTGGATCATCTTTTGGTGAAGTCTTGAGAGTGATACGTCGTAGGTATGAAATGTAATGCGGCGTATCTGGAGTAGAACAAGTTGGTTCTTCTTCGTTGACCAAAGTTTCATATGCGACGCATAATAAAATCAGATGCGGCACATGCTTCAAAGTCAGGCAATGGTCTTTAATCTCTTCAATTCAGCAGACTTTTTCAATCTTGATCATTTTACTCCATTTTATGTCCATAATAGCTAACTTTCACCAAATGCTTGTTTATAACTGAGAATTACAAAAGTAGGCGATTAAGTATCAATTCCCATATAAAATAATACAAAACAAGCTATATACATAGGATACATGATGCTAATAAAATGTACTTATTTGATGTCATCAAATATCCCCCCACTTGAACTTTACTTGTCCTCAAGTAAACCTTAGATTAAACTTATGAAAATGTATCCTAAATAGGATGTATTTTTATAATTAAGCACTTATTCGTTTTATCATAATTGCACAACCAAACACTTAACGAATTAGAAATAAAATAAAATATTTCGATAAAAGCAAATCTAATCGTTTAACTGTCCAGTCGTGACGAATATTCTATCATAAGCTTGGCAAGTATACGCATCTCCCCCACTAAAGCCAAGGAGTAGCAAGTCTAAAGCGGTAAAAAGGGTTTTGAGGCTTATGGGTTGATCATCCTTTTTAATCTCCATCGATCTCATATTCCAGAAAAGGCGACAAAATTACAAATACATGATCGAATCCACGACCACGATACTTGTAATTGCTCAAATCATTAACTCGAATGGGCTAAAGATAGGACCAAGTAATCTTCACCAATAATATTATATCAAAAAGGGCGACAAAATCATAAATACGTAGCCGAATCCACGACTACGATACTTAAGATTGCTTAAATCCCTAATCTCAATAAATCAAAGGTTTGGATGAAGAATGATATAGGGTATGGATAATATTTAGGATATAAATTAGTGTAAAAATAAAATCAACAAACAAATAGATTAAGTCCTTGTGTGGTTAATCACTTTCCCAACCATCCCATGAATAAGACTCATATCTTTGAATAACTCACGCTTTAACACTTGAAACACACGCTTTAGGTAGACACGAATTATACTCAACAAGATCTCAATCAAAGAATAACCTTAGTTAGCGTTCCCATAACGGCCAGCTCCCTTTCAATCCATAAATATAATACAACAAATAGTGGTGATATCTCCCACTTAATACAAAACTTTACATAAGTTGGTTAAAACAAACTTCCAACTTTTCCTTTTTCTTTTTCTTTTATATTATTTTTCGATTTTTTTTTTTTTTTTTTTAACATCAACGTGTAAAATTTCACAACTTTGCTATCACTATTTTTCCAGATAATTTTTCCATACTCCTCATACTTTCAGAAATAACTGTAATAGCGAAAGTAGCAAACACACGAAAAATAAACTAAAAGTTATACAATATTTACTTTCATACCAATTGCATTGTGCAATTTCCCGACTTAATCAAAGATAATGAATTACGCACACGAACACAGGTAATGTAAGGAAACACACTTTGCCTAAAGCAATTAACCACGGATTTTAATCTACAGGGTAAGCTAAGGTGTAAGGGTGTATCGAAACATTATAACAAAGGTGTAAGAAACGAAAGGAATGGCTCTGAGGGTTTTTCTAGGGGTATCTTACTCTAAAAGTGAGAGTAACAAAGGGTTTATACGGGGGTTAACTAACCAGTGTAGTTAGTTAATATCACATAACATATAAAGGCTATTTGGGTGTAATCCTAGAAATTTACCAATTTAGACAAGTCACTCCAATTATATAGATAATACTTATTATGGTGGTCTCGAATAGTATACAAGCCAAGTTCTAAAGTTTACAAGTCACCGGCACACTCATAGATTTGTGAATTTTTATAAGTTCACAATTTTTGAAAATAAGGTTATGTGTGCAGCTATGCAACTTAGATTAAACAAAAACATGCTAGAAAAATTTTAAATTTAAGCATATTAAGTACATATTAAGCATATTTTTGAAAAATAAGGACAAGTAAACGTTCTAATTCTCCATCCCCCCACTTAAGATAAACAACGTCCTCGTTGTTTAATTTGAAATTAAAAACAGGAAATTAAAAGAATTAGAACGGAAAACTCCCCTGAGATTTGCTCGGTATGATCCTCCAATGTAAGAATGTGAGCTTATGTAATATGGGAGTTCATCAATACCTTCAATTGTCCAGACCTGTAAAAATATAGAGACCACAGAAAAATAGACTCGAGAACATCTCGTTAATCATTGGTTAGAAAAATAAAAATACTAAAAATTACAGGTCAGAGTGTCGATGCGCCGTATCCATGGAATATTGGATACGCCGTATCAACTGCCTATAGGAAATATTAAAGTGCACATCAGGAGGTAATACGTCGTATCCACTAACAGTTAATACGCCGTATCCACCAACTGACAGAAACATTAAAAATTAAAATATACGAAAAACAAAATAAAGGATAAGCATGGGTTGCCTCCCACGAAGCGCTTGTTTTTGTTCGAGTCACGAGCCTGACTGCACCCTAATTTTCGGATTGTCAATCTTCATTATTACCTGAGAGATAAACAACCAAGAAAACTAGCAGTAACCAGGACACAATATACAAAACAATAAATACTAAAAATAATAAATAAAAAAAAATATTCTTGGGTAACAGAAGATCGATGCGTCGTATCCAACAGACAATGGATACGCCGTATACGACACAAGTTAATACGTCGTATCCAACAAACAATGGATACGCCGTATTAGCTTCTTGCAAATTTTTTTTTTTTTTACCACAGAACGTCAATGCGTCGCATTCACAGACAAGAATGCGCCGTATTGAAACCAGATAGATGCGCCGTATTCACAGACAAGAACACGCCATATCTCCCTTCTGAGACAGACTCACAGATAGTAAACAAATAAACTAAACACACAAAATCAAACTAAAAACAGAAAATACCAATAAAACTAGCAAATAGATAAATTCACTCCCCGGCAACGGCGCCAAAAACTTGATGTGTCGTTGTATAGGTGATTATTCCTTATCAAGTTTTACATTTATATTTTGCCGACTTAACCTATAACAACACTAACGGGCAGTGTACCCGATCAATGTAGCCTAGTTGGTAAGTAGGGTGTCGATCACTAAGAGTGAGATTTTTAATATACTAATTCTAGAGGTATTCGACTCTCCTAAACTAACGTAAAGGGGGGTTCAGCCTGAGAGACTGGCACGGGTTTGGTTTTATTCTAACTAAACTAAGATAAACAAACAATAAAAATACCAAAGATAAGAAGAGTGTGTTAACCAAGTTTCAAATATGATTAAGTTTTAATAAGTTCTAAGACCTGCAGTGATTGGTGCTCAAGACTAGGCGCGGTCCATCCTACCTCTTGTATACCTAGAGTCTAGATTCCATTCTAATTGAAATCCGCATAAAGCTGCTTAATAATTGTGTTTATGTTTAAATAGCTTGTCACTTGTTTTATTGCTAGTTCTATATAAAGTGTATATTAATTTAACCTTTCTCATTGGATCTCATTATATCGGCGAGTAAACCCTTAATTATTACTTATGTCTAAAAGTTATTTATTAACTGATCAGGTTAGTTATAACCGTGGGAGATATATGATATTCCGTAGTCACATACACAAGCCACTAATAGACACAGAGGTTATCAAAGCACTAATATAAGTCACCAAAGACATCATCATATAGACTTTAATTGATGGGAAAGCAATTTTAAGGCGGGCATATGATTTTCCGTAGTCACATACTACCGGCCATCTATCCTGATGAATTAAAGCTTACTATTACAATAAAACAAACTACTAACATAAGTAATTAAAATGAAGACTTAGCAACCAATCGAATTAGAAACACATCAAAATATCAAATAATCATAAATATGGCTAACACATAAGGGTGTTAGCCCATAATCTCTATAACACAGTGCATAAACATAATCGTAATGAATAGAGTATTAAACATAATGAATACTTTACAATGATTAAAGATGCTCTTCAAGGATAATTAGGTCTTCTAGGGTGATCTTCTGCTGTTTTTAGGGGTTGTGATCGTCTGGGAATGACCCTAAGGGTTCCCAAAGATGCCCTAATTCGTTAATGAGTTCGGTATTTAAAGATTCTGAAATCTGGCTCGATACGGCGCATCTAGAGAGATAGATGCGTCGCATCTATAAGTAAACGTAGCCTCCAAGTCTGAAACTGACCCGATATGGCGTATCTATAAATCTGATATGGAGCATCTCCCAATACGGCGCATCTAAAGACCTGATGCGCCGCATCTCCTTCAGATACAGGTAGATCTCCTTTTTCTCTTTCCGTGGCCACTTGAATCAACTAAAACGGAGTCCGGATGAAGATTTTATGGCCAAAATACGAAAGCATCTTCAAGTATCGACTTGTAATCTTGACTTCTTCATTAAGCTTCTAATCTCCACTTGATTGCTTGGTAAGGATTGTGTATGGCCGATACGGCGCATCGGATTGGTCCGATGCGGCGTATCAAGGTAACTTCGCGTGGGATCCAAGATTATTATATTCCAGAATATTCGTACACCGCCTTAAGATGCGGTGTATCTTCAATCTCTTATGCGGCGCATGTTCTCTTGTATCTTGGATCATCTTTTGGTGAAGTCTTGAGTGTGATACGTCATAGGTATGAAATGTAATGCGGCGTATCTGGAGTAGAACAAGTTGGTTCTTCTTCGTTGACCAAAGTTTCATATGCGATGCATGATAAAATCAGATGCGGCGTATGCTTCAAAGTCAGGCAATGGTCTTTAATCTCTTCAATTCAGCAGACTTTTCCAATCTTGATCATTTTGCTCCATTTTATGTCCATAATAGCTAACTTTCACCAAATGCTTGTTTATAACTGAGAATTACAAAAGTAGACGATTAAGTATCAATTCCCATATAAAATAATACAAAACAAGCTATATACATAGGATACATGATGCTAATAAAATGTACTTATTTGATGTCATCAATAGTCGAGTATGACCTCGTTCTCTATAAACCTGTCTCTGATACTATTCTGTAACACCCCCAACTCGGAATATGGCAGCGGAACGGAGCTTGGGGTGCTACGTGAGGGGTAAGACAGTCACATCCATAGAAAACGATCTCATAACGAGACGTTTTAGTAAAAAAATATTATTTGAATACAAAATTAAACATTTAGAGTTTAAAAGACTCTCAAACATAAGTTGCAGCGAAAATAAAACATAGTTTGCAGCGGAAATAAAAGACATAGTTCAATAGTTTTTTCGAATGATAAAATAGTAAAAAATAGTAAAGATAGATAGTAAAAGCCGAAGATAGCCATCAAAAGTCTTCAGCCACTCCCAGTGCCCACAAGTATGCATTAATTACCTGAGATAAAACATGCTAAAAAGTCAACACAAAGGTTGAGTGTAATCCATAGGTTTAATAAATAAAGCAGTTGAGCACAAGATTTTAAGTCTGGAAGATATATGTAACAAATACAGTTATCGGGTAAGCGTCACATAATTTTGCTAAGCTCATGACACACAAAGCGTTAACCGGCATCAATAACCTTGGCGTAAGTTGACAGTAACCGCGGAATTTCATAATATAATAGTTGCCCCCAAAGCTAGGTACTTTGCCAGATACCTAGTGAAAATCGAATATAGTACATCATATGCGGACCGACCTTAGTCAATATGGCGGGAGGGTTAATTCCTATAGGCCTATAAACTATAATCGCGCTCACTCGCAAGTGATTAACGGTTCATTATCGAGGGACTTGCTTTTGGCAAGGACGGTACTTAGCATTATCATTTCAGTCAGGAATAGCATACCAATAAAAAATTGTGCTCATAAAAATAAGTAAATAGCATGTCTCTCCCCCATGGGTTTATAAATAATTTAAAAGTAAAAGTGGGGCTACGAATCACACCTTAGTAGTAGTAGAGAAACAAGATTTCACAAATGATCAGATGGTACAGCACAACAAATGAACCTCAACACAACCTACTAAGTGAATAGTATGTCTCAGCAATAAACCTCAAAGCGATTTATAAAGTAATACTCGTATTTGAAATGAAAGGATTTATTTCAATGGCATTTGAGAGGAATAAACGTTTAAGACTCGTGTGGATAAGAGAAGTTAAAGTAATAAAAGTCGGCAAACACAAACGGATACGAAGAAAAGAATAATGAAAAGAGAAAAGAACTAAGATTAAGAAGAAGATATAAAATAAGAAAAACAAGAAAGAAAAACATCAATAGGTTGTTTCGGTGTTTTATCCATTTCCCAAATAGTTGATAAAACGTCATGATTTAGAAGGAAAGCGTACAAGTATCTAAAAGGTTTTGGGATATTAAATAGTTATAAACGATTAAGCCATAAAATGTTTTATCGAAATTTCGACATGATGCGTCCGTTTATAAAGCATTTCCAAGTCGTTACGACTCTTGAATATAAGTTTTATCGTCACATTTTACAAGTTATTAATATATAATTAGACATTATCATTCGCGTATATATTAGTTGTCAAGTTTATCGACCATTTTATGTATGTTCGGGTCCAAATATGTTAAGCTCTTATGAGTATAACATACTCTTCCATCTCAAGTACTAAAATCGTCCATAAAGTCCATCGGCTAATATCGTAAATCCAATAACGTCCAATTCTCGTCCAAGCATAGGTTAATAACACATGTCCAAGTCCAATGTTCAAATCATATCCCATGTTATCCAAATATTATCCCGAAACATCATATTGATAAACAACCAATTAAATAAGTAACGAAAATAAAATAAAAGACAACTGATATAAAATTGACTCGCGACTAAACCAAATAACTTGTCACTTGTCGTGACTCCCCGTGAGTTACGGTTCGACTCTATCCGAACCTTCATGGTTCTCGGCTAACTCAAACACATCCAAATCCAAACCTTAACGTAAACAAACACTTATCTAGGCCGTGACTCACCTTGAGTCACGGCTCGATCCTTACTCAAGCCGAGTGGCTCTCGGCCTAAGCAAACCAAAGCCGAAACCAAACAAAATCCATTGTGACCACAACTAAACACAATCAATCTAGACCTATGCCATGACTTACCTAGACTCATGACTCGACTCGGTGAGAGTCCAGCCCACGGCCGAGACCAAATCCAAATTGGTTACAAACCAACCTCAACCAAATACGACTCGAGACACAAATAAACACAACAACTCTTGGCCGTGACTCATCACGGCTCGACTATTCTCGAGCCTTTGAGCTCTCGACAAACATAAACCCAAACCAAATTCAATTCGCGACACAAACAAAACAAACCTACGCTATGTCGTGACTCACTTGAGTCACGGTTTGACTCTATATGAGCCATGTGGCTCTCGGCCAAGCATAAACCAAATTAAATCCTATCCAAATCCAAAACCAAGCTACAAACAAAACCTATATAAGCTTAGACATCAACAAATAAATTCAAAACAACAAGTAACGGTCCGAGTCAACTCAACTCGTGAGTCGAATCGGACGAGTCACACGACTCGGAGTGAGTCCGGCCAATTCACGGGTTAAAAACCAAGATCCACACAGTTAAATTAATAAAACATCAAGTTTAGTTAAGGTTTTGGATTAAAAACATTTTTATAAAGTTTTAACAATTAGGGTTTTATATAAATGAAGAAATAAAGGAGGTGGGTGGCGCGTGGCTGTCATACCGAGAGAGAGAAAAGTGAGGTGAAGTGGCGGTGGTGGTGGTGGACTATGGCGGTGGTGTGGTGACGTACGGGTATCAAACGAGCTCTACTCGAGCTCAAAAGCTCCAGAAATTATGTGGGGGTCGGAATCTACACGGTGGTGAAGTTTCGGTGGTGGCCGGAATTCTGGCCGAAGGTGTGTAGCGGCGCCGAAAAATTATTCTAGTGAGGGTAAGTATAAGTGGGGAAGAAAGCAAACCCTAGGGCCTTTTATACCCCAACGAGGGACCAAAGATGGGTAATCCGAAAAGAAAAGGGGGCGCGGTGTATAATGGGGCGGAGGGGGTGTTTGTGACAAGTTAGGGAAACGTTTGAAATATCTATCGCGGGATGTATTTAACGTACCAAACGGACTCGAAAAGTTACAAAACTTGAGGCATTGTTCTCGAAATAATTTTTCTAGTAAAAACGAGTATAAATATGCAAAACTTTTTTGAAGTTAATTTATTTGGCAAATCAATTCGTTTCTTGCTTTCTAGGTTGTGCTGACATAATAAAGTGATAACTCTCACGTTTATCTAGATATATACTGTTTCTCAAGTTCAAATAAGTTTAAAAAAAAATTTCAATACTAAGGTAATGCAAAAATAAGTATTTGGCTAGTGAAAAGGGTTTGAAAAATTACCGGATGTTACATTCCACCTTTGGATTGCCCTGCACATAAAGTAAGAAAATCAGTTTCTTTTGCGGACCCAAGCCATTACTGACTTGGATCTTCCTTGTGCATCAACATAATCAAATTTCTATAAAACTATTGATGCACTGTTGTGTTTGGAAACATGGTCTAAAACATTAATCTTTGGTCTCCAAACCCAACAAGTTGAGGCCTTAACAGCATAAAAATGATCTCCCTTAACAGTATTAATTACTGCTTTTGGCCTAGCAGTATTAACTACTGTTTTTGGCTTAGCAGTACTAATTGATGTTGTCTTTTGAATGGGCCTATGAACAGATGAATGTTCTGTTTATGAAAGATGTGTCATTGATTTAGCACCAATCATTATTTGTTTTAGATGAGCCGTATTAACTAGTCTAGCAGTTTTAACTGATACTACTGTTTTTGAAAAACTTTGTTTAGCAGTATTAAGAGATACCATGCCAGACTTCATTAACACTGCCCTTGGAACCATGTTCTGTTTAACACTGGGGTGAGTATGTTTTGCAAAGTCTTTGTGATTCACCGTCTGAGCATAGTTCCAAATTGGTTTTACCATCTTTTGATTTTGAAATTTGTTTTGATGGTTATCACAATCATACTTCAAATGTTCAAAACTACCACACACATAACAAGCTTTATTGAACATCTCAAAATTATTCCCTAATCTGTGAGACATCATGTCATTCCAATTCCTATGATTACCTCTAGGACTATTGTTGTTCCCGTTACACTTATAGAAATAACTAGAAATTTATCCTAATTGTGTACTAAGACTGATACAATGTATGATTAATTTTACCAAATAAGTTATAACGTAAATATAAAAACAACAAATGTTTTTCAACGTTTAAATTATTATTAGAAATTAATCAAAGAATCTATTACCCAAAGTGTTTTGCGGAATAAACACTTTGGGATTGAATAGACAAGGTATGGTGTTCTCCTCTTCTAAACTCAAGCTTTTCTTGAGTGATAACTAAAAGACCCTACTGAGCTATCTCAGTGAGTAGGTTGTTCTATGGAGGAGAAAAGTGGGATGTGAAAGTCTAAGCTTTTAGTTCACAACCTTAACTCACTTTTCTCCTAATCTATCTATTTATACACAAGTATAAAAGAACGCCTATAACTAAAGTACAAGTTGACCTATGCTGGTCTGACAAAAGTACAACAGTTTTTTGTCATTACCAAGAACCTACATCAGGAATAAGCTAAAAGGTCCTTTTGAGTGTCTGCCCAACCACTCCTTACCTTTAAGCCGTTTTAAGGAAAGTTCACTTTCGGCGTGATAAGACTTGTCCTTATCCTCTTCAAACTTTCCCGCTCGATCCCGCCTTTACTTCAGGTCTTAGATTCATTCTAAGTCTTCAGTCTTTAAGTTGTTCAGGAGACTGAGGGGTTCAGTGAGCTCTTGTCAGTACTAATTGAACCCATCATCTTCTTCTTTGGCTTAAGTCTCACTCAGGGAGTACCGCCTTCCTGAGGAGTGAATCCTTCGCCTTGAATTTGTCTTAAGCATCCTGAAGATGACTCATTGAGTTTCTGTTAACTCAGTGACTTAAATTGTTCTCGGTTGGTAAACACTTGGCTTAATTTGTGTTCAAATCCTGTTTTAGATAATTGGGTATTTATGGACCCAACAATCTCCCCCTATTTGGATATAAATTATGCCTAAGTGTTATTGATCAGTATGAGTGAGCTAATGGCTTCTTCTCATACTGAATATACTAGAAGACAGTAAGGACTACGATATAACATAAACATGGGACAGCATTTTATTCATGTCATTAGAAAGTCCTATCAGCTAAACAAAATACTTAAGGTTCCTGACGGAGACCCATTAGTTCAAGCTTTGCCTTCTTCGACACTAACACTTCTTTGTCAGGTCGTTCCTTCATTAACTGATCCATCAGCCTGACAAACTCCTCATTATTAGAGCCCCTGATATTAAGTGCCATCAGTTTGTAGGCTAGGAGTGTTGTCGTTTCCACTTTGTCAATGTCAGAAACTCTCTGAAAGGCTTCCTGACCAAATTTATCCACAAATAAGATGCCATACTCAGGTTCTTTGATGACTAGGTTAGGACAGAACTTTACTCCCTGAGGAGGAACTCTGTTGCAGTGAAGTGCAGCTATGTATTGTTCAGGCTCCATAGCTACAGCTTTCCTTTTCTTCCCAACCTTCTGAGTGAATTCAGGGATAGTTAGTCCCTGAGAAGCAAGTGCCTCATCATGGTCAATGCCCAGACTCTTTGCCACTTTTGCGAGTTCCTCATACTTGGCACTCAGTGACTTGATGATGATTGGGGCATTCTTGCTTGTGGTTTTCTTCCTTAGGATGGGCATCATCATATCCCATTCTCTTAACCCATAGTCTGAAAATTTGACTGTTGGAAGATGTTCAGACTTTCTTGGACCTCTATGGATTATTAAGCTCAGAGGTCTGGTGGGGTGAATGGTGATGTCAGTGATTTTGCCTTCACCTTTGGTTTTGGTCATGTGCCATACATACCTCTCATATGCCCTTTGCCTCTTTTCTTGCTTCAGTTTGGCTTCCATGTTGTGTTTCTGAAGAAGTTGGGCTTGAAGCCTGATGAATTCATCTCCCTGAATCTCTTTCTCAGACTCCCTGATTTCTTCCTTGGCAACCTCATAGATGGTAGATGTGGTGAGGTCATGGGCTTTCCTGCGATCTTCCTGATCTAAGATCTGAGTAAGTTCCTCCTGAGTCCCATAGACTCTTCTCCCATCTTCTAAGTCAACAAAAGACGGTGCTTCAGGATCTGGCTGTCTTATGTTTGAAACCTTGACTAAGTGTGGTTTAGGAAAAGAGGTTTCAGTCATAATATCCTTCCCTTTGTCAGTGCGAGGAGGTTGACTGGTGGATGCATCAGGATTCGGAACAGTTACCAAAGCGGAGGAAGGATCAGGGATTTCATCATTTTTCTCCCCCTCAGCAGGTGTAGGAACTTCAGTGGAAAGACCTGCTGACTGAGGAGGTGGTGGCACATGAGAGGCATGAAGAATTGATAGGATATCAGAGACCATGGACTTTGTCTCAGAAGCATCATTCTTCACGGCACTGAGTTCGGTAGCCATGACTTGTTGGGTGGTGGAGAGTTCAGTGACATGGTTGGTGTAGTGGTTGATCAGCTCATTATGTGTTTGTGAGAGCTGATCAATGGCTGAGGAAAGCTTGTTGAGGTGCCCCTTGGATTCCATAGCAGCCTAAAGAATGGAATCCTGGTTTTCCCTGAGACCTTTGAGATCTACCCCCTGAAAGAGCTTAAGAAGCTCAGTCAGGTTGGTGGAGGCAGTCGTCTGAGTGGCCATATGGTCTTTCATTGATTGAATCATTTTGGGATCATCAGTAAGTTGTTCTTGGACTGATTCAACGGCCTTGAGGAGGTTTGCAAGGTCCGGATGCTGACCAGTGGCTGTTTCATCAAAGGTTTTGGTTAGTTCCCCAAGTTGTTTGTCAGCCAACCTGGAAGCCTGAAGAATCTTGTCCTGAGATTCTTCCACAGAGTCCCTGAAGTCAGCATAGGAGGCTTCTGCTTCAGTATGCTGATCCGTTAGTTCATCAGTAAGAGCATTGTAAAGACCTTCGTTGGCATGGCGAAGGAATTTGGCCATACTTCTTTCAGATGGCGGATGAACATTATCATACTTGGTTAACCACTCAGGGGTGGCTGAGGCACCTAATGAAGATGATGATGAAGATGATGGTGAACTGGGTTGTTGATCCTCAGGATGAGGAGAAGAGAGTTGCTGCTCAGACTGCGGAGGAGAGTTAATTGGACCCTCCATTTCCTCCTCAACATCAGGAAGTGGTTCATCCTCACCAAAATTGAAATCCGTCTCCTCCTTTGACTCATCAGCCAACAAATTTTCATAGTCAGCCAGAGAAAGAGCCTTCAGGGAATCCAGCTCCCCCTCAAAAGAGGGCTCACTTTTGTTGTGGCCAGGTCCTGATCCTTTAGCCATAATAACTGGTGGGGTTTTACCAGCCTGACTAGCCATAATAACTGGGGGGTTTGGCCCGCCTGACTGTTAGGATCAGTTCCCAAGTGACTTGGACCGCCTGAGGGGGTGATGGGTTCCGTATCAGCGGGTGGTTTGTTTCCCCCTGAGTCTTTGTCCCCCTGAGCACCTTCATCTACTGACGGGTGTTTTCCAGTAGAATCACTAGGTACTATTGATGATTGTTGATGGCCTCCCTTCCCATCAGGATTGTGCTGTCCTTTTGGGGATTTAGAGGCCCAAACTCCCTGAGACTCTAAGTGTGATTGCTTAGAGACGTTAACGGGATGTGAATGGGTATGGGTCCCCGTCTCAGTGGAGTAGTACTGCTCCACCGAGGATATAGAACCCTGAACTCCCTCAGGCTCTGAATGTGATTTATCAGTGCCTTCATTGGGATGTGAGTGGATGGATGCTCCTGACCCTTCTGACTTGTTTTTGTCAGTAGGGACATTCAGAAAGGGTGTGCCCGAGGATACTGAGGATGATTGCCCAGCACCCTCCGTTGGCGGTTGTTTTGTGGCCAATGTGGTCTCTTTTATGGGAGTCTTAGAGGTCAAGGTCACAACAACTTTCTTGGTGCCTGAGGCAACAGTCTCAGTGACGAGTGGTTTAGGTCTAACCACCTTACTGGACTGTCCCCCTTTCCCTTTGGTCTTCTTCACCTTCTTGGTTGGTGAAGGAACTGGTGAGCATACATTTTCACCCTGAATCACCATTAACATGTAGGTGGTCAGGGCGACTGGTTGTACCTCAGTAATGTCACTACTAAAGTTAGTCTTATGAAGAACGTCAGGTTTTTAGCCTTCGTCGTCAGACCTTAAGTAGTCAGAACCAAGGAGGTCCTGAAGCACACAGGAAATGAACCTAGGATAAGACATGTGTCTTTGTCTATGTTTCCTTGAGAGCTTTGACACGAGGTCACGGAAGATTATTCCTCCGATATCAATTTTTCTACCCTCCAAGAGACTGAACATCATCAATTGTTGTGATGAGTTCAATTGCTCAGTGGAGGATTTGTTTCCTCCGAGTACCTGAATGCCGAATGTCATCATAAGTCTCCAGACAGGGTGAAACCATGTCTTCACTATTGGAGCCTTTGCCAGCAAGGCTTCAGGAGACTCGGTAGGACGCCTAACATCATGAAGCCCTAGGAAAAGCATTTCAGCTTTTATTTCCTGATCAGTAGGGTTTGCCTCAAAGTTCTCAACAAAGTTAAGACATGTGGCCATGATGAAGTTCTTGTAGTTCAGGGAGAGAGTCCTAGTCCCATTCATCACAGTGAAAGTGATGATCGACTCTTTGGTGTCCTTAGGGCTAGTAGCCGTTGCGGTACACCAAAACTCCCTGAGATAGTCATTATAAATGACTTCTGGGGTAGTTGTAAAAGCTGTGGCAAGGAAGCAGTTTTGTAAATACTTAACTACATCCTTGTAACCCCCATATTGCTGGGGATAGTGGAAATTTCCAACCACATTGTTTTTAGTCAGGTCCACGCCCTCCATTGTGAAGCTCACATTAGGGGCGGTGGTTATAGCATTAGAGAAAGCCATTTTATGATCGGGTTTAGGTCGAAAAATGGTCGGATGTTTCTCAATGCTAAGAACACACACACAATTTGTTTGAGAAAAAAAAGAGGCAGAGTTTGCTTATAATTTTCTAAAAACGTGTGTGTGTGTATTCTTTTGGATGGGTATTTATAGGGAAGTGGAAAGGTTGGGGGTATTTAGGGCATAAAGCAATTAACTTCAAAAAAAATTGAAAATTGTTTTATAAAAATTTGAAGTCCGCATTTAATGCCACGATTCCACTTCCCCATGTATTCGGCAACCATCATGGTGAACAGTTGAGCCGTCTGCAAAAAGTGTTGTTTGCAGAGATGAGTCATCACATTTCTCTAATGTGATTGGAGAGGCATTTAATGCCTAGTGGGAAAGTGGGGGCCCAAGATGTGTATGCCAGAGAGACATATATTCCTATATTAAATAGGAAATCAGTCACCAACCTAGGACAATGACTAACAAAATACTTAGAGCATTTAAGTTAGCATTGAATGACATCTTGAGGGCCCTGAATGACTTTTCATTCACTGAGGGTTTCAGGAAGGGGATTCAGTGATACTTGACACTGAGGGACACATTGATTCAGGGACCTGAGGTTCTAAGAATGTACACTTCAGTTGGATGGATTCAATCAGTGGACTGAGTCTCAATATCCAACATCCCTAACTCAGCTTTCAGTCTAGTGAAAGTTGGTTCATCCAAAGGTTTGGTGAAGATATCAGCTAACTGATATTCAGTAGGGATGAAGTGTAATTCAATGTCACCATTCATGACATGATTCCTGATGAAATGATATCTGATATCAATGTGTTTTGTTCTCTGATGAAGAACAGGGTTGTTGGAAATTGCAATTGCACTTGTGTTATCACAAAAGATGGGAACCATCTTAAACTGAATGCCATAGTCACTGAGTTGACTTTTCATCTATAGTACATTTGCACAACAGCTGGCTGCTGCAACATATTCAGCTTCAGCTGAGGACATGGAAACTGATTGTTGCTTCTTAGCACTCCAACAGACTAATTTTCCACCAAGAAATTGGCAGGAGCCTGAGGTGCTTTTCCTATCCATGTTGCATCCAGCATAGTCAGAGTCAGAGTATCCCTTGAGGTCAAACACTGAGCACTTAGGATAATACAATCCAAGGCTTGGAGTACCTTTCAGGTACCTGAGGATCCTTTTCACAGCAGTGAGTTGAGATTCTCTTGGGTCAGATTGATATTTGGCACACAAACATACTGAGAATTGGATGTCAGGCCTTGATGCAAGGAGATACATCAGTGACCCAATCATTCCTCTGAATAGAGTCTGATTGACTGATTTACTAGTGAGGTCATAACCAAGGTTGTTTGGTGGGACCATGGGAGTCTTGACTGAGGCACAGTCACTGAGATCATACTTTTTCAGTATGCTTCTGACATACTTCTCTTGACTGATAAAGGTTCCTTTATCAGTCTGCTTAATTTGTAAGCCAAGAAAGTAAGTCAATTCTCCCATCATGCTCATTTCAAATTTCTTTGCCATCAGTTTTTCAAACTGTTTGCAAAGTTTATAACTTGTAGAGCCGAAGATGATGTCATCAACATATACTTGAACAAGTATAACATCATCATTTGTCTTGTAGATAAACAAGGTATTGTCTATCTTGCCTCTGACAAATTTGTTTTGGATCAGGAAGAATGAGAGAGTTTCATACCATGCCCTAGGAGCTTGCTTTAGTCCATAAAGGGCTTTGTCAAGCTTACAGACATAGTCAGGAAACTCACTGCTCTCAAATCTAGGAGGCTGTTGGACATAAACTTCTTCTATCAGTGAACCATTTAAGAATGCACTTTTAACATCCATTTGGTACACTTTGAAGTTCATGTAGGTTGCAAATGCAAGGAAGATCCTGATGGCTTCCATCCTTGCAACTGGTGCAAATGTTTCCTCATAGTCAATGCCTTCTTGCTGGTTGTAGCCTTTGGCAACCAGTCTGGCCTTGTTTTTGATGACTATGCCATTCTCATCAGATTTGTTCTTGAATACCTATTGCATGCCAATGACTGTAACTCCATCAGGACACTTAACTAAGGTCATCACCTTATTTCTGTCAAATTGTTCCAATTCATAATGCATGGCCTGAACCCAACTAGGATGAGTAAGTTCTTCTTTGACACTTTTGGGTTTAATGGTGGAAATGAAGTCCACAAATAGGCATTCATTGGCTGAGGCTACGGATAGTTTAGCAGCCATGCTTCTGGTGAGCATGCCTTCAGTAGGCTCTCCAATAACGTTGACAAGTTCTATATCCTGAGACCTAGTCCATCTGTCCTGAGGTCTTGGATACTGATTAGAACTTGTGGAGGCCAGATTAGGCAGAGGTGAAGGGATTGGTTCAGACACTTGAGGGCTTTCAGGGTGTTGGGTGTCTGAATGATTTGTCTGATCACTGAGATTATTTGGTTCCTGATCACTTTGAACAGACTGATTGTTAGAGTCAGTGTTTGTTTATGCTTCAATAAACTCAGTGATGTTTGGGTGAGGAAGGTTATGAGGAAGGATGTGATAGGAGATATCAGCATCAGCTTGATACTGAGTGGAAGGATTGTTTTCAAGATCAAACTCATCAGGAGGATATCTTGATGAGTCATCGATTCCTAACTCTTCCACTGAGGAATTTGAGAACCTGATGACTTCAGTGCTCTCATCAAAGGTAACATGAAATGTTTCCTCAGTTTGTTGTCTCCTTGTGTTGAACACCCTGAAGGCTTTTGAGACAAGGGAATATCCTAGGAAGTATCCATCATCAGCCTTTGCATCAAATTTCCCTAGGTGATCTTTGTGATTATGAATAAACACAGGGCACCCAAAGACATGAAAGTTGTAAAACCCAAAAAATCTAAAACATGTAAAAAGACCAAAATGCCCCTACAACTTTAAATTTTGATTTATGATTATGTAAAGTGCCACATGAACCATATATGAGATGAAATAATTATTTTATACATCATTTAACACTTGTTCATGTTCCAAAAAATTTTGTGAAACCATAATTTAATGACATGTACCAAATTACATATGTATATTTATTTAAATTGATTTAAATGTATTAAAAGTGTAGATAAACATCCAAGTAAATAAGGAAGCAGGCCAAAAATTCAAAATCTGATTTGTTACACTATATGGCCGAGATTTTGGCCAATCTTCCCCCCCCCCCCCCCAATATGATCGGCTACCATTTATTTAATTGATTCCATACCATTTTTCATCCAAAAACCCTAAAAACCCATAAACTCTCTCTAAACTCAATCCGATTTTTCAAAGGTCTTAGATCATTTTTACTATGCTCTTTGACACCTATAGTAGCTGAGAAAAATACGTTTTGCTTGGTTTGTGGACTGGTTCGTTCTTGGTGAATTATTTCCTTGTCGAGTGCCATTTTGAGGTATAATTCGTTTTGATCTTTTTGACCTTCATAAAATTCTTTTGTTATTTTTCCCATGTCCCTCACATCATATATGATCTGAGAAAAATAGATTTGGGGTCGTGCTTTGCTTGATTCGAGCGCGGAGAATTTATTGTCAATTCGTGAGGTATATTCCAAAATAATTCATTCGAGCCCTATAAAATTCGTTTAGCATTTTTCTCATACTCCTTATAACGTATATACTCTGTGAAAAATGGCTACAAGGTTGTGGGATCATTCGTTTGCTCGTGGAGAAAATTTTGTTGTCGAGTTATTTATTGTGGAACAATATTCGATCCGCTCATTCTACTCGTCCAATAATTGGTTTGGTATTTTTCCCTTGATTCTTACATCATATAAGCTTCATGAAAAATATTAGAATCGAACCATGCATGATCTATAATTAATTTGTGATTTAAACCTTAAAAAAAAGAATTAAAACCTTGAATAATTGTATACGAATTTTCATGGCTTGAAATCTATTTTATTTAGACTCTATATAATACATATGATCTGGTAAAAATGTTAATTCGAATTGTGGAGGCCTATATGAGTCATGGTATAATTAAACTTAAATCGGATTTATTAAATAAAAAGAAAAGAAATAAAATAAAAAAGGATAAAATTAGGGTTAGGGTTTTCTTGTTGAGATCTTGTCATTTATGACTTTTTAAGGTTGTTATGATGATTGCATAATGATGGGACATCTAGGGTTTGTTTTAAATAATTAATATATTATACGATTTGGATATTTTAATAGTTAAGGGTGTGTTTTGTAAATTATGAAAGTCGTGGGGTATTTTAGAACATTATTAAAATCAGTACTAATGTGTAAAAAATATAACATAAGGGTGTCATGTGTAAATTTTGCATTTAAAAGGTTTAAATTGGTTAATTATATTATATATAATTCGATTTGTATTTAAATAAAATATAGGGACTAAAAATGTAATTTCTGGAAATTTAAGGGTGATTTGAGTAATAAATTATATTCAGGGGGTAATGTGTAATTTTGGTAATTTAATGGTTTAATATGTAATTATTAATAATTAAAGGTTGAGATTGTAAATTAAGGGTTTAATTTGTAACTTTGATAACTTGAGGGACTTGTTGTGTAAATTATGGATAATTGAAGGTGTGTTCGAAATACTTGTTAAATTAAGGGTATATTATGTAAACTTGGATAATTATGGGTTAAATGTGTTAAAATGGATTTATCAAAGTTATAATTGTGATATTGTAAATGATAAGGACCTAAATGGTAATTATTTGTAAGTTAAAGGTTTAAATTATGATGTTGTAAACTGGTGGACTTATTTGTATAAAATATGGATATAGTCATATTTACACTTGGAACCCTTAACTTGGCATTTTGGCATTGAAACCTAAAATATGGAAAGTTGGCAATATGAACCCTGAATTATGATAATTTGCTAAAATGAACCCTAATACCACGAGCAGGAATTATTTGAGAACCTAACCTAATTTATAAGGTGTAAACCTTTCTGAATATGGGAACCTTCTAATTTTGGAAACTTACTAAATTTAGAAACCTGCTAAAAATAGAAAGTTACTAACAATGGAAAGGCAAGCTAAATAAGAAGTTAAGAATCATTTGTAATTCTCTTCTACTCCTTTAGGTGTGAAGAAGGAGAGACTTTGAGCCGTTCCCCATATTCTGTGCTTGTTTCTGTTTTTGCTTTCGTCATAAGGTACAGATACTCTGCCCTTTCTCAGTAAGGATGTCTTATTCCCTTGATATTGATTTTGAGTTATGATTCAGTTAAGTTTTCCCAAAGCCATTGCTATGTTCCCTTGTGTGAACCCTTGATATTACTTTTGAGACTTTGAGATGCACCTTCTGATATATGACCTTTTGACATGACTTTGAGACATGACTCCTAGTTTGATACCCGAGCCATTTTCTGTTTTTCTAGCCAGGAAGGTAACCTGGCCATGTCTTTGATGCACCATTGGCATGACTCATGTGTGGGTGAGTGATTTCTCACACCGTCCCTTTTATATTATCTGCTATGGCCATTATGACTTTGAGATTATGACTTTGAGTTTGGGGCGTATGGATTGCAATCCTAGATTTGTTTGTTTATTGGATTTAACAATGACTTTGAGATTATGACTTTGAGGTGACTGGTGCTTGTGTGCAATACACGCCTTTCACAACTTCTGGGAGCTAGCTACTCCACTATTATGATACATGAGGGCACCCCTCATATTATCTGGTTGCCTAAGAGGTATCCCCTCTGATTGTGAGATTATGACTGTGAGATTATGACTTTGAGATTTATGACTTTGAGTTCTGGGCTCGTGGTGGATGACTATCCTATTATTCCCTTATGATGATTTTGCCTTGCTTCTACCTTATGACTTTTCCATTGCTCCATATTATATTTCTGTTTCGTTATCATTGCTTTGTATATGTATCTGTTCACTGAGCTTTTTAAGCTCAGCCGCGTTTCTTTTCCCGCGGCAGGTTTTAGTTGGAAGTTGGGTAAGAGTGAAGAGACTTTTGGATTTAGAAGACCTTGATAGTTATTCTGAAGTAGAAGTCATTGGAAGGATTGCATTTGCAGACTTAGTATTTAGCTTTTGTTTCCTTTGTATCCTTGTGTATTCAGTATTTCAATTGTAACCATTGAGAATCTTTGTATTACTTTTGAATGTATGTTTTGTTTGATCTGATATGAAGCCATTAATGTGATACTTCTACCCTTGCTGGGTTGGGGTGTTACAACTATGGTATCAGAGAGACAGGCTGCGATTCGTAATACATTTACCCTTGGCCTTTGTAAGTTAGGACCACTAAGTTTCCCCTGTAGGCACTCATAGGAAAACATTTGAAAATTGCTTTAAGATTCCCTCAAAGGAACGTAGGTTTTGACCGGTGTGGAATGGGTAGGCATTTTGTTTAAGTATCATTGCTTCCGCATCACTCTGATTCGTGCCTTGCTTTTTGTTAAATCCTGTTGTTATCACTTTTGGAAATTGAAAGCTCACACCTTACACCACCTGAAATTCGAATCTGATTAAATTTGGAAGGCTTTGAGAATTGCATAGTAATTGCCTGACACTAATTGATCCTTATCTTCAGATATTGACTCTGACCTCTGATCCTTTCGTTAATCCTTTTGATGTCTCTTCGATCATTCTGAGAACCCCCATGGCAATGACGTACGTGATGTATTCTCTAATTTGTCTCTTGCTTTTGATAAGTATCTATGAATCTTTCGACACTAATTGATTTCGTTTCACCCATCTCTGCCTTATGAGAAGTCTTGTGGTGTGTAACCACGAGTATAAAATGTTTTCCCCCACTTTTAAATGATAAATATTTGATTTGTGATCTGTCTATCTTGGGATAGTTAACTTCAATTTTATTCTGACAAGGAATCGGCTGATTGAGCATTCAAATATGGACAATTTCCTTCTATGTCTCACCTTTAACGTTTGCAACAATTTTGAACTCCCTACCATGATTACCGATTGATAAACCCTCTGCTATCACTATTACTCTGGAGTCTCTTGTGTTAATTTAGCGGTTATGAAGTTTTCCTAGCACCCATTTTGTACACCAATGAATGAAACTCATCTTGAGAGCTCTTTGGCACCTTGAGTCTTCTGAACATGAACCTTATCTTGAACGTTAATTGGCACCCTGAATCTTGAATATGATTCCTTGTCGAACCACCAGAATTTTTCCATCGGAGCGTGAAATAGGATTTGACTTGATACCGGGAGATTGTCTAGTCACCAGGCGAAGGTGTCTTTTAGATGTGTCCGGGATCCTGCCAGTTTGTTTGAGCAACCGAGAGGAACAAGAACCGAAGACCAGAAGTGAGTTGGGTTAAGTGTATCTTCTGGGCGTGTTGATTTCTGGAAGCTGAACCGTAATACCTCCACCCTGAAACTATTATGTGCTTGTATAATTTCAGAGCGCGAAGTTTCCTTCTGATGAATAGATTTTATTCTTGGAATCGCCTTCAGTATTCGTAAAAGACTGCTATGACGATTAGTGACGCTAATAGTATTAGCTAAATCTCTGATTGTTTTTGCGAATTGGATGAATGAGGTTTTCTCGTGAGTAATTGGACAAATGGTCATTGTATGACTAAATAGTACATTTGGAGACGAGAAAGAGCATGAAAATCATCTTTGCACTTCTTTAGAAATTCGTCGGTCATTGGTGCTTTCTGAGAGATTGATATTTGTAGAGGCAACGATGTTCTTAATCGAGGATATCTCTTTAAATTCCGCAAGTTTTGAAAACTATCGCCATGTGGTCAAGACTAATAACAGAATGGAGAACTGAAACCTTTTGAACCTTGCAGAAGAATGCTGGAAGATGTTTGCAACTTAAGATATCATTGAGAAATTTCGTGAACAGAGAGAAACAACTTAGTTGATTTAGAATGGAGTTTTAGAAAAGTTGAAGAAGGATTAGCTTCCACACCCTCGGGCGGAGCAAATTTTTGGGATAAATCGGAAAGAGAATCGGTTATACTCCCTTACAGCACAGAAGGCTTTTCGTATGCAGCAGGACAACTAGAAGCACGTCAGCAGAGTTACTTCACTGCCTGAACTGGAGTTGACAACAACGGTGGCTACCTGGAGAATGAAGACATTACTTACAAGGTAGAAGTGTTGGCGATACTGAAGATCTAGTCAAGACGGCGAACCCGGAGCTGATGAAGACGCGCAGTCTCACTTCCCTATTCATCTTGGTTGTACTAAGATGAATTGAGAGCGGAAGCAGACTAAATGATGAAGAGCATGACAGGAATTCACATTCCTCCATCACATTCCAAGAAGAACTGCAGGAGGCTCGACAAACCAGACACAAGTTCCCAATTTTGGTTTTACTTCCGAATTGATGGACAGACGAAGACAAACTAACCGGACTTGAAGAGATTGGATGTGTTGAATGAGTGGATTTCTAAAACAGACCCTTTAGGTTTGGAAGAACTGGTTCTACGAAGGCCGAAGCTCTTGGCAACTAACTTTCATTCCGTTGACTGTCTTAAGTTTCGTTATATAGTAATAAGACCCTTTAATGTTTCAAGTTCCCTAGAAGTATTTCAGTTCCGTGCTCATTTTTCATATGTTCGATGATGGCTTCGTTTTGAGAGATTTTGGCGAGTTGTAGAAGATATGATGCTTGTGACGGCGTACCTCACTTCGGATAGGCAATCTGGGATTTTTATACTCTTGCGAATAGTTTTGTTTTTCCTCTTGACTATGGCATTCGATTTTTGTTGACCTCGAAACTGTAGAAGTACTAGGTGGACTAAGATAGGTGGTTTTGATTACGACTTGAGATAAAGTATGATCATCATGAAGGCATATTTATGTGGTGCTAGTATTATGACGCCTGATCAACGTGATAATACTTACACCATATAACGTGCACTCATTGTGGCCATAGGATATCTTGGGGAGTACCTAAGAAGTTTAGAATTTGATCTCTGTTGGATTACCCGGGATTAGTGAGACTTTAGGTTCATTCTACCTATGCGTTTAATTTGCTTTCATCGTTATACGACTGGATACGTTTGGATACTCGACACGCGTTTGTTAACCTCTGTACTTCCGATACGAATCTTAGGTTCTGTTGTAGAACTTTCTACCGTCTGTTTTCTGTCAGTATGGATCCGATCTGTTACTATTAAAAAGTACACCTACATTTTGCTATATGTACGTTTCGCATCCGTTGATTATGTTTCATTATGACCTGCTATGAGTTGATTGAGGCTTTGGATTTTGAAGAGCAAGACCTGTTTGTTTTTGAGAACACCTATGAAAGGTTATACCGAAGTCGAGACTATTTGAGAATCTAAAGAGTTTGAACTCATATATTACTCTCATGTTTGCTACAATTCGATACGTTTTCATTCGACTTGTCTATTTCTATCCCACAGACGAAAAATCCGTCAATCCTACATCTTCCCTGAACCTCTTCTGATGGGATACGATTATCATCTATTACGTTGGGTATATCATTCTTTTGATGTGAATCCTGAGCGATATGTCTTTCTGAGGAAACCGAAATTATTTGATTGGCAAGATTGAATCATGAGAAACTACTTGGTTTGGAAGAACCTGCTCGAGCGTGAGAATGTTTTGACGATCTTTTGCGATTTGCCACGACTTCGTTTAACTTTGGGACTTGAAATTTCGAGGAAGAAATTTTTCTTTTAGAGGGGAAGAAGTTGTAAAACCCAAAAAATCTAAAACATGTAAAAAGACCAAAATGCCCCTACAACTTTAAATTTTGATTTATGATTATGTAAAGTGCCACATGAACCATATATGAGATGAAATAATTTTTTTAGACATCATTTAACACTTGTTCATGTTCCAAAAATTTTTGTGACACCATAATTTAATTACATGTACCAAATTACATATGTATATTTATTTAAATTGATTTAAATGTATTAAAAGTGTAGATAAACATCCAAGTAAATAAGGAAGCATGCCAAAAATTCAAAATCTGATTTGTTACACTTTATGGCCGAGATTTTGGCCAATCATCCCCCCCCCTCATATGATCGACTACCATTTATTTAATTGATTCCATACCATTTTTCATCCAAAAACCCTAAAAACCCATAAACTCTCTCTAAACTCAATTCGATTTTTCCAAGGTCTTAGATCATTTTTACTATGCTGTTTGACACCTATAGTAGCTAAGAAAAATACGTTTTGCTTGGTTTGTGGCCTGGTTCGTTCTTGGTGAATTATTTCCTTGTCGAGTGCCATTTTGAGGTATAATTCGTTTTGATCTTTTCGACCTTCATAAAATTCTTTTGTTATTTTTCCTATGTCCCTCACATCATATATGATCTGTGAAAAATAGATTTGGGATCGTGCTTTGCTTGATTCGAGCGCAGAGAATTTATTGTCAATTCGTGAGGTATATTCCAAAATAATTCATTCGAGCCCTATAAAATTCGTTTAGCATTTTTCTCATACTCCTTATAACGTATATACTCTGTGAAAAATGGCTACAAGGTTGTGGGATCATTCGTTTGCTCGTGGAGAAAATTTTGTTGTCGAGTTGTTTATTGTGGAACAATATTCGATCCGCTCATTCTACTCGTCCAATAATTAGTTTGGTATTTTTCCCTTGATTCTTACATCATATAAGCTTCATGAAAAATATTAGAATCGAACCATGCATGATCTATAATTAATTTGTGATTTAAACCTTAAAAAAAAGAATTAAAACCTTGAATAATTGTATACGAATTTTTATGGCTTGAAATCTATTTTATTTAGACTCTACATAATACATATGATCTGGGAAAAATATTAATTCGAATTGTGGAGGCCTATATGAGTCATGGTATAATTAAACTTAAATCGGATTTATTAAATAAAAAGAAAAGAAATAAAATAAAAAAGGATAAAATTAGGGTTAGGGTTTTCTTGTTGAGATCTGGTCATTTATGACTTTTTAAGGTTGTTATGATGATTGCATAATGATGGGACATCTAGGGTTTGTTTTAAATAATTAATATATTATACGATTTGGATATGTTAATAGTTAAGTGTGTGTTTTGTAAATTATGAAACTCGTGGGGTATTTTTAGAACATTATTAAAATCAGTACTAAAGTGTAAAAAATATAACATAAGGGTGTCATGTGTAAATTTTGCATTTAAAAGGTTTAAATTGGTTAGTTATATTATATATAATTCGATTTGTATTTAAATAAAATATAGGGACTAAAAATGTAATTTATGGAAATTTAAGGGTGATTTGAGTAATAAATTATATTCAGGGGGTAATGTGTAATTTTGGTAATTTAATGATTTAATATGTAATTATTAATAATTAAAGGTTGAGATTGTAAATTAAGGGTTTAATTTGTAACTTTGATAACTTGAGGGACTTGTTGTGTAAATTATGGATAATTGAAGGTGTTTTCGAAATACTTGTTAAATTAAGGGTATATTATGTAAACTTGGATAATTATGGGTTAAATGTGTTAAAATGGATTTATCAAGGTTATAATTGTGATATTGTAAATGATAAGGACTTAAATGGTAATTATTTGTAAGTTAAAGGTTTAAATTATAATGTTGTGAACTCATGGACTTATTTGTATAAAATATGGATATAGTCATATTTACACTTGGAACCCTTAACTTGGCATTTTGGCATTGAAACCTAAAATATGGAAAGTTGGCAATATAAACCCTGAATTATGATAATTTGCTAAAATGAACCCTAATACCGCGAGCAGGAATTATTTGAGAACCTAACCTAATTTATGAGGTGTAAACCTTTCTGAATATGGGAACCTTCTAATTTTGGAAACTTACTAAATTTGGAAACCTGCTAAAAATAGAAAGTTACTAACAATGGTAAGGCAAGCTAAATAAGAAGTTAAGAATCATTTGTAATTCTCTTCTACTCCTTTAGGCGTGAAGAAGGAGAGACTTTGAGCCGTTCCCCATATTCTGTGCTTGTTTCTGTTTTTGCTTTCGTCATAAGGTACAGATACTCTGCCCTTTCTCAGTAAGGGTGTCTTATTCCCTTGATATTGATTTTGAGTTATGATTCAGTTATGTTTTCCCAAAGCCATTGCTATGTTCCCTTGTGTGAACCCTTGATATTACTTTTGAGACTTTGAGATGCACCTTCTGATATATGACCTTTTGACATGACTTTGAGACATGACTCCTAGTTTGATACCCGAGCCATTTTCTGTTTTCCTAGCCAGGAAGGTAACCTGGCCATGTCTTTGATGCACCATTGGCATGACTCATGTATGGGTGAGTGATTTCTCACACCGTCCCTTTTATATTATCTGCTATGGCCATTATGACTTTGAGATTATGACTTTGAGTTTGGGGCGTATGGATTGCAATCCTAGATTTGTTTGTTTATTGGATTTAACAATGACTTTGAGATTATGACTTTGAGGTGACTGGTGCTTGTGTGCAATATACGCCTTTCACAACTTCTGGGAGCTAGCTACTCCACTATTATGATACATGAGGGCACCCCTCATATTATCTGGTTGCCTAAGAGGTTTCCCCTCTGATTGTGAGATTATGACTGTGAGATTATGACTTTGAGATTTATGACTTTGAGTTCTGGGCTCGTGGTGGATGACTATCCTATTATTCCCTTATGATGATTTTGCCTTGCTTATACCTTATGACTTTTCCATTGCTCCATATTATATTTCTGTTTCGTTATCATTGCTTTGTATATGTATCTGTTCACTGAGCTTTTTAAGCTCAGCCGCGTTTCTTTTCCCGCGGCAGGTTTTAGTTGGAAGTAGGGTAAGAGTGAAGAGACTTTTGGACTTAGAAGACCTTGATAGTTATTCTGAAGTAGAAGTCATTGGAAGGATTGCATTTGCAGACTTAGTATTTAGCTTTTGTTTCCTTTGTATCCTTGTGTATTCAGTATTTCAATTGTAACCTTTGAGAATCTTTGTATTACTTTTGAATGTATGTTTTGTTTGATCTGATATGAAGCCATTAATGTGATACTTCTACCCTTGCTGGGTTGGGGTGTTACAAAAGTAGGTGATGTTAGGGATTCTTCCCTTGAATAACGCATAAGGAGTCTTGCTATGTCTCTTGACAATGATGGATCTGTTTTGTGTGTAACAGGCAGTTTTGACTGCTTCAGTCCAGAAATGTTTTGAGAGGACTGATCCATTTAGCATTGTTCTAGCAGCTTCAATGAGTGTTCTGTTTTTCCTTTCAGCCACACCATTTTGTTCAAGTGTGTAAGGTGAGGAAAAGTTTTGATGGATACCTTTCTCATCACAGAAACTTTCAAGTTCATGGTTTTTGAACTCAGTCCCATTGTCAGTCCTAATCTGTTTGACTTTGATGTCATTTTGATTTTCAATGTTCCTGACAAAGGACATGATAGTTCCTGCTGCCAGACTCTTTTTGGTCAGGAAGTAAACCCAAGTGTATCTTGAGTATTCATCCACTATGACCATAGTATACTTCTCATGGTTAATAGATCTAGGACTGATGGGTCCAAAGAGATCCATATGAAGAAGGTGTAGGCAGTTCCTGATGGAAAAGTTGGTTTTGGTTTTAAAGGATGCTCTCTTGTGTTTGCCTTTTTCACAAGCTGAGCAGGGTTTATCCTTTGAAAACACAAGAGATGGTAAGCCAAGGACCTTGTTTTGTTTCACAAGATGATTTTTGTTTTTGAAGTTCAGATGGGAGAGTCTCTTATGCCAAAGCCAATTGAGAGTTTCAGTGGCCTTAGCAAAGATACAAGTACCATTCTGAGTCAGACTAGTCATGTCTAACACATAAATATCTTGTCTTCTAGGTACAATAAGGACAACTTCCTTGTTTGCATTGAAGATGGTTCCTTGCTTATCATCAAACTGAACTATGTATTTTGCATCACATAGTTGACTGACACTGATCAAATTATAATTAAGGCCATTTACATAAGCTATCCTAGTGAAGACTATACCATTGCAGTTTACTGAACCATAACCTTCAGTGGGACATGATGAGTTATCAGCAAATACCACCTTGGGTCCTGATTCTTCCACATATTTTTGCAGATACTGCTTCACACCAGTCATGCTCCTTGAACATCCACTATCTAGATGCCAAACTGGCTCCCTGGCATGTCTCTGCACAAATAGTAAACTGGGTCAGTTCTTTCTAGGACCCCTCTTCTTAGAGGGCTTGGCTTTAATAGCCTGCTTAAAAGTAGATAATGATTCATGGTCAGTGGTTGAGTGGACTGAGCTCCCACAAATTTTGCATTTAATTGCAGGGGAAGGCTCAGCAGACTGAGAGGATGATTTGTTCTTTCCTCTCCTTGCCTGAATGACCTCCTCATGTCCTAAGGTGTCATGAGTGGGATCACCACATAGGTCACAGCATGTGTCCATTAAGCAATCCTCAGGGAGGTGGTCATTGAATCCAAAATGAGGGCAAGGGGAAAAAGGCTTTGCCTTTTTCATTTTCTGCTTAGCATCAGATGGATACTTAAGAGCAACTGCTTTAAAGTTTGCCATCTTAGCTGAGGCTGTGTATGACTGATGATCAGAGGTTCTGTGATCTTCCTTTTTGCATACCATGCAGTAAAGGATTCTGTAGCAATCATCAGCAACATGATTTCTAAAGTGACACAGCTCACATATCAGCAGAGGTTTGGTGGGCTTGGTTTTGGGTTTGGAGTTTGAGGAAGCTGATTTTGTTTCCTTAATCTTAGATTTAGGACTTTTCTCAGAAGATTCAATCTTCTCACTCAGCTTCCTCACCATTTCACTCAACTGATCAATTCCGGGATCAGGACTTTGGGATTTTACCTCAGAAGGGACTAAAGTAGATGAGTCATCAGTGTTTACTGAGACTTTTGCTTCAGAGGGGACTGAAGTTGTTGAGTCATCAGTATTTACTGAGACATCAGGGATTAGCCTTTTCAGGATTGTTTTTCCCGGTCCTGATTTCTCCTTTGGAGAATGTTCAGAGTAGACCAATGGAGTGAGGTCTGAGCTTGGAGAAGCTCCCTGAAGGACTTTCAGTTGTGGGAGAGGTATAGCTGATTCTGATTCTGACTCAATGATTAACTCAGTACTACTGGGTTCTTCAGTGAGTCCTAGCATGCTTTTCAATGCCTGACTTTCAGGGAGCAAGATTTTCCCAGTCTCAAAGTTGGGTAACTTACTGACTGGGTTATCCCTGACAATCCAGTCATTTGATTTGGGTTCCATGTCTTGCTCAAAAGCAATGCCAGCTGGAATAAAGACTCTTTCTTTGTCAGTCTCACTGAGGGTGTCAGTGAGTGGGTTAATTCCTATGACTTTGAAGTTCTCACTAGGATTCTTACTGACAGATTCATAGACTCTTGGGTTCTTTTTAGTCCAGCTTTTTATGACAGCTCTTACTTTGTCAAGTTCATTTTGAAGGGCTTGGTTCTTTTTCAAAATCTCAGTGTTTTGAATTTGTAGTGTGATTACTTCTAACTTGGCTTGTTTCAGTACAAGCAATTCATCTCTACATTTGTTCACTTCTAACACAAGATTATTATATTTTGAAAGTAGGTTAAGCCTTTGTTCTTCTACAAACTTGAGATCAACAGAAATATAATTTAAATAAGACTGCCAATCAGAATCATCATCCATTGAAAGTAAAATGTTTACCTTCTTCATTGTGATGTTGACCCATTCTCCATCTCTAGCATGGCTCTTTCCAATAGCCAGCTGATCACCATCTGAAAGTGCCATCAGTGCACTCACATGAATTTCTTCATCATCAGAGACCTCTTCATCATCCTAGTCATAAGCTTCAGCCATAAGGACCTTGTTCTTGGACTGAACAGGTTTGGGAGCTGGAGCCTGAGAGACTGAGGGAGTGGCCTCAAGAAGAACAAGCTTGGCTTTTGCCATCCTATACTTAGTTTCATAATCCTTTTGAACTCTTTGAGAAGTTTGTGGAGACTGAAACATCTTAGGTTGAAATTTGCTAGCTCTTGAAGAAGAACTGTTTCCAGAAAATTTGTAAGAGGGTTCTGAGGTTGTTTTTGAATAGCAGTCTTTTGCAAAATGACCCTTTTTACCACATTTAAAGCATTCAGTGGTCTCATTTGCTTTAGCTTTTGAAAAGTTTGACTGATTTCTTTTGATAAAACGTTTTGAGTTTGCAAGAAGTGCCCTTTCTTGGAATTCCAAGTGTAAGTCACTTAAGTACTCCTCACTGGTTCTATCATCAACCTCATCATCAGAATCCTCTTGAAAATCCTGCACAATACCATTAGAATAAAAGGCAGTTGATATGGGTGAGGAAGTCAGGGCCTTTTTGGTCTCAAGAGCTTTCTTTGAGTCTGGGTATCTTCTTGATATTAGGTTGTCTTCATAGATAAACTTCCCATAGATCTCAGCAAGCTCAAGGGTCTGAATGTGGTTTGCATTCCTAAGGCCCTGAGAGAAGTTTAGCCACTTCTCAGGGAGACTGTTGACAAAGCCAACATTGATCTCATGCTTAGACAAAACTACACCATCATTGGATAACTCATTTATCAGAGTCTTGTACCTAGTGTAGGTCTCACAGAGACTTTCAGAGTCTTTGGCCCTGAAGGTATTATACTCAAGTTTAAGATCCATGATCCTATTTTCCTTGGTATCTGAGGGACCTTCGAAGCTATGAACCAAGTCAAGCCATGTTTGTTTGGCTGATGTACAGTTAATGACTGATTCCATTATATCGTCAGGGAGACAAGATATAATTATGCTTCTCAGGCGTTGGTCTTGATTGACCAACCTTCTCTCAACTATAGTCCATTGAGCTTCAGGTTTGTTTAAACCTTCAGCAGTTTTAGGGACATAGGGACCTTCATTGATACAAGTGATGTAGTATGGTTCCATACCACTCAAGTAGCAAAACATGCGCTTTTTCCACTTGCTAAATTTTCCAGCTTCTAGTCTGGGAGCAACAGCTGAATAGCTACCTCCCTTTTTGTCGACTAGCTGGGGCACATTTATATCAGCCATAGTAGGATCTTGGTTTTAAAAACCTTGAGCACTCTTAGTTTTGGAAAGATTTTATAAACCAGAGGCTCTGATACCACTTGTTGTTCCCGTTACACTTATAGAAATAACTAGAAAGTTATCCTAATTGTGTACTAAGACTGATACAATGTATGATTAATTTTACCAAATAAGTTATAACGTAAATATAAAAACAACAAAGGTTTTTCAACGTTTAAATTCTTATTAGAAATTAATCAAAGAATCTATTACCCAAAGTGTTTTGCGGAATAAACACTTTGGGATTGAATAGACAAGGTATGGTGTTCTCCTCTTCTAAACTCAAGCTTTTCTTGAGTGACAACTAAAAGACCCTACTGAGCTATCTCAGTGAGTAGGTTGTTCTATGGAGGAGAAAAGTGGGTTGTGAAAGTCTAAGCTTTTAGTGCACAACCTTAACTCATTTTTCTCCTCATCTATCTATTTATACACAAGTATAAAAGAACGCCTATAACTAAAGTACAAGTTGACCTATGCTGGTCTGACAAAAGTACAACAGTGTTTTGTCATTACAAAGAACCTACATCGGGAATAAGCTAAAAGGTCCTTTTGAGTGTCTGCCCAACCACTCCTTACCTTTAAGCCGTTTTAAGGAAATTTCGCTTTCGGCGTGATAAGACTTGTCCTTATCCTCTTCAAACTTTCCCGCTCGATCCCGCCTTTACTTCAGGTCTTAGATTCATTCTATGTCTTCAGTCTTTAGTCTTTAAGTTGCTCAGGAGACTGAGGGGTTCAGTGAGCTCTTGTCAGTACTCACTGAACCCATCATCTTCTTCTTTGGCTTAAGTCTCACTCAGGGAGTACCGCCTTCCTGAGGAGTGAATCCTTCGCCTTGAATTCGTCTTAAGCATCCTGAAGATGACTCACTGAGTTACTGTTAACTCAATGACTTGAATTGTTCTTGGTTGGTAAACACTTGGCTTAATTTGTGTTCAAATCCTGTTTTAGATAATTGGGTATTTATGGACCCAACAACTATGTGCGGTTTTCTTAGGTTGCTCAACAGGTGTAACAGTTTTCCTTGGACTTTGACATTTAGGTTTGATTTCCTATCCACTTTAGGTTGAGTCAACTCGTCTTCATCATCATCTGACACCCATTTCTCAACGATTGGGGCATCATCATACTTTCTAACAATCTTGGATTCTTCTGCACTAGACTTAGCATTACTAGACTCAACAACAGACTTATTAAAAACCTCGTCAGTGAAAGACAAATTAGGTGTTGGAGGCATAAACTTCCCAGTAATATGATGAAGCGAAAAGTGTACCGCTTTTAGGGGGTCATTTAAGCCCTAAATCGTATTTATTTGATCAAATATTTCCCTAAATCGTTCCTTTTGTCATTTTAGGTACTTTGGAGAAGAAATCTGGAAAAGGAAGCATTTTGGACGTTTTTGGGGCATAAAAGTGAAGAAAACGACAAAGTCTCCAAAGCTGCTGGAAAAGTACACTTGACGGCGTCAAGTATTGCTCTTGACGGCGTCATGGCTTGTCAAAAGAGGTGGATATGACAAAATACACGTGACGCGCCAGAGAGTTTTACAATGGAAAGTCTGACGGCGTCACCCTTTAAGGTGATCAAGGCCATCACGGTTTAAGTTAAAGAGAGACGGCGTCAAGCACATTTCTGACGGCGTCAACCCTTGATAGGCCAGAGCGGATTTTGGAGGATTAAAAAGGGACGGCATCAGGAAGACCATCCGGGAACCCTAGCCACGGCGAGGTGACGGCGCCACCTCCTACAACGTGACGCCGTCAGCCACTAAACTCTATATATAGTTTTGCAATTTTTATTCATAGTGTGCAACTTTGTGAGGAGAAACCCTAAGACGAATTTTCTGCCATTTTTAAGGGTTTTATACCCTTGGATCTCCCATGTTTAATTGAAGATAAGTAATCATTTAATCATTCAATATGTCTATGTGTTGTTTGATTATATCTTGTTCTTGTCTTTTGATTAACATGTTAGGCTAGATTTATCTTGTGTTTGCTTAGATCTAATGAAACCTAACTATTGATTATTGGTTATTAGTGTGTTATTAATTGTATTGGATGATTGTTTATCGATGTTAGGCTTAAGAAAACTGGCTAACCTCCTATACGGTAACTTGCTTGAACGTCTTAAGAAACATGAACCAATGCGTACTAAGGTTTTTATGGTTGTATTTAATGCATGAGCGAATTCTAGTGATCCTATGTTAGGAGCTTCTTAGCCGGCTCGACATAGGAGTGAAGTAGGAGCTTGTAGAGTTGGGGAAGTACGTACGCCACCCCACGATTGGTATTAAGGAATACACCCGTCATCCACGCAATTAATACACACTAATCAACTGGTAAAAGATAGTTAGGGAGTAAGGAAATCTAAGTAAACACATTTCTCCCCATATAAGTTCCACCACCTTTTCATTTTCAGTATTTTATTTTATTTGCATTTGTAGTTATTTGGGTTAGTTGACTAGCAACTAATTCCGCCCACTCCTTCAAACCCGAGATTTTACTTGCTTTTATAAAAGTATAAAAATACAAAAAGAATCTTCCCTCACCCTTAGACCTATTAGAGTAGTTTTTCAATCCTAACGACACTATTCCCCTAGAGAACGATCAATCCCCCGGTACTTGCCACTTCACTATACTACATCGGTCAGGTACACTGCCTGGTGGGGATTGCAAGCCTCTTAAGGTCCCTCGAGAGGTAAAACCTGTTGTAAGGTCGCAAAACCACGCATCAAGTTTTTGGCGCCGCTGCCGGGGAATAGTTATTGTTTAGGTTGAATTTTTATTTTATTAGGTCTACTCACTAGATTCCTTTCTAGTGAGATTTTTATTTTATTTTTCTTTTCTAAGATTTCTTTAGTCTCTCTTTTTCTGCTCTATCCATTGCTCAAATCTTCCTTGGCCATCATGGTAAACAAAGATCTCTCCAATCTTAGAGTCACCAGGAGTCGTAGTTCACTAAGAGACCTTATTCCACCCTACGCAGAACCTGATAGGGAAATGCGAAGATTAAGGCGACTCTTTGCAACACCCGAACCATCTGGCATTGCCATCAACTTTGATGATGCCCTCTCCGAGGAAGAATCCAATCATCATTCTACACCTCCTAGCCCTCAAACCAATCACGATATGGAGGTTCCCGAAAACCCAATCCCTAAATGCCTCAAGGACTACTCTTCTCCCACCCCTCGTGGTTTTTCCAATGCTATCGTTTTTCCAAATGAACACACGAATGGGGTCTTGCGTGCAACCGATATTTGGCTTGTCCAAAGTGTATGCAAGTTCCACGGATTGAACACTGAAGATCCAATCCAACACATCAAGGACTTCCTGAAAATAGTGGATACCCTCCATGCGGACGGGGCCACTAGAGATACCTCCCGGCTGCGATTCTTTCCCTTCACCCTTTATGAAAAAGCCGGAGACTGGTATAACCAACTTCCCTCCTAGTCCATCTTCACATGGGAACAGCTTATCTCAAAATTCTATGAGAAATTCTTTCCCATAGGAAGAACTTCAACATTAAGAGACGAAATCTTCCGCTTCCATGTTGGACCAGCTGAACCCATTCACGAATCCTGGATCAGATTCAAAGATCTAATTAGACAAGTCCCTCATCATGGCATTGAACTCTGGCTTCTTGTCCAAATCTTTTATGACAGTGTCCCTAAAAGCGACCAATTTGGCATTAATAATTCGGTAAAAGGAAAAATAGCCAAACTAAGCACTGAGGAAGGATGGAATAGAATTGAGGAATACGCAAATAATCAAGACGATACCTGGTATGAACCCGATTCGATCCTGAGCGTTTCCAAGATCATGAAAGAGCCTCCTTTTGCTAGCCGGTTGAGTAGATTGAATGATCAAGTCTCTTATCTAGACAAGTCACAACCAACTAAACGGTTGTCAAACCCATACTTGATCTGCGACCAATGTGGTGGCCCGCATGAAGTGGAGGAATGCGGGGATGATACCACCACCGAACAAGCATGCTTGTCAAGCCACGACATCTTCGATGATCCTTCGCTCTTAACTTTCTACCGAAACAATGATTTTACCCCTTGGGGAAATCTTGTGAGAGAAGAGGGAGGAGGAGAATATCCTGACTACAAGGTTAGTAGCACTTTTGAGGATGATCTTGGGCATTTCACGTTTGAAAAGAATCTACAACTAAAAGGTCTTGACAACCTCATCAATAGCCAACAAAACGACCTAAGGGCCAAATTCGCAGAACTCAACGCCACTCTCGACGGCCTTGGCGAACCTCAAACAAATCAAAGAGATCCCTTACTCGCCATCACCACTCGTGCTGGAACAACTACTAAGGATCCACCTTACCCAGCTCAACAATCTGACGTCATGGAACCCGACACCCCTCATGAGGAGGAAGGTAATGTGAACGATGGAAATCCTGAGCAAACCCCTCCGGTAACTCCCTCTCCACCTACTCCAACCAAACAGCCCATTAAAGTCCCATACCCGTCCCGCCTCAAGAATCAAAAGGTCGAAAATGATAATAAAAGATTCTTGTCATATTTGAAGAATTCGGTCGTCACCATACCCTTCTTGATGCATGTTACCATATGCCCAAATATAGTACATACTTCAAGAAGCTGCTAACCAACAGAAAAGGGCTCGAGGGTCTTGTAACCTTAGGAGAAGAATGTTCTGTGGTGACTCAACGAGGGCTGCCAAAGAAGGTGGACGATCCAGGTAGTTTCACCTTGCCCTGTTCAATAGGATCTCTTTCAGTCAAGAATGCTTTAGCCGACTTAGGAGCAAGTATCAATCTTATGCCGCATTCCATGTTCCTCAAGTTAGGGTATTCTGGATTGAAACCAACCCGTATGAACATCCAACTAGCTGATAGATCAGTCAAATACCCCTTAGGAATATGTGAGAATGTGCTGGTTAAGGTAGGGAAGTTCAAATTTCCAGTTGACTTCGTCATCTTAGAGATGGAAGAAGATGACCTAGTGCCCATCATTCTGGGGAGGCCATTCCTTGCAACTGCTCGCGCTGTTATTGATGTTCATGACGGCAAACTAACCTTACGAGTGGGGACCGATAGCTTAACCTTCGACATCAAGGACACAATGAATCTTTCTCTCAAAGAAGCTAATCGGCTGTATTTCATCGGAGAAATCAATGAACTATCCGACGAGATTGACAATTGTATAGATGATCAGGTGGAAGCTGGTTGGTTGCGAGATGAAGCTTTCTTACCCATCTTAGAGGAGGAGAAGACTATGGATGTGAACGCAGTCTCCTTCTATCCCAGACAAGAAATCGAACAGCTTGAGCTTCGTAAACCCGAGAACAAACTTAAACCTTCCATCATCGAGCCACCCACGTTAGAACTCAAGGAACTCCCAAACAACCTGGAATATGCTTTCCTTCAAGGAAAAGATCAACTTCCGGTAATCATAAACTCTTCTTTGAAAAGTGAACAAAAGGATAAACTCTTAGGAGTTTTAAAAAAATATAAAGGAGTTATAGCATGGAGTGTAGCCGACATCAAGGGGATTGACTCAACCTTTTGTACGCATAAAATCCTCATGGAGGAGGATTATAAACCCACCGTGCAACCTCAAAGGCGAGTAAACCCCAACATAAAGGAAGTCGTAAAAAAGGAAGTCATTAAGCTCCTAGATGCAGGGCTAATTTACCCAATTTCGGACAGTCCATGGGTAAGTCCTGTACAGGTTGTACCAAAAAAGGGAGGAATGACGGTGGTGAAGAACGATAAGGATGAGTTAGTGCCTCAACGAACAGTAACTGGATGGCGTGTGTGCATCGATTATAGGAAGTTGAATGCTGCAACCCGAAAGGATCATTTCCCTCTCCCATTTATCGACCAAATGTTGGAAAGGTTAGCAGGGCATGAGTACTACTGCTTCCTAGATGGGTTCTCAGGGTATTTCCAAATCCCTATCGCTCCTGAGGACCAAGAAAAGACTACGTTTACATGCCCTTATGGCACCTTCGCCTACAAGCGAATGCCCTTTGGACTATGTAACGCCCCCGCCACTTTCCAGCGCTGCATGACAGCAATCTTCCATGAGTTAATGGAAGACAGCATGGAGGTCTTCATGGATGATTTTTCGGTCTTTGGAAACTCTTTTGATCGCTGTCTTGCTAACCTTGAGAAAATGCTCAAACGTTGTGAGGAGACTAACTTGGTACTAAACTGGGAAAAGTGCCACTTTATGGTAAAAGAAGGGATTGTGCTAGGGCACAAAATTTCAGGAAGTGGAGTTGAAATAGACCGAGCAAAAATAGAAGCTATATCCAAACTTCCCTATCCAACAACTGTCAAGGCAATCCGTAGCTTCTTGGGTCATGCTGGCTTCTATAGGAGATTCATTAAAGATTTCTCAAAGATAGCTAGACCAATGACTCAGTTGCTCGTAAAGGATGCCCCGTTCGACTTCTCTCAAGAGTGCAAGGATGCATTCGATCGATTGAAGCAGGAACTTACCCAAGCTCCAATTATGGTCACCCCTAACTGGGAGTTACCCTTTGAAATCATGTGCGATGCTAGCGATTATGCTGTTGGAGCAGTATTAGGTCAAAGGTTTAACAAACACTTTCAGCCAATATACTACGCTAGCAAAACCATGAATCCTGCTCAAGAAAACTACACTACCACTGAAAAGGAATTACTGGCCGTAGTATTTGCTTTTGATAAGTTTCGCCAGTATCTTGTCCTTTCTAAAACGGTTGTTTTTACGGACCATTCAGCTATTCGATATCTTTTCGCTAAACAGGATGCTAAACCGCGGTTACTTCGTTGGATCTTACTATTGCAAGAGTTCGATGTTGAGATTCGTGATAAGAAAGGAGCAGAGAATCTTGCGGCTGATCATCTCTCTCATCTCGAAAACCCCAGCCTCGCTGAATCTGACAAGAGTGAGATTCGGGAGTCATTTCCTGAAGAGCAGCTCATGTCAATAAATGATTCTGAACCATGGTATGCGGATTATGCTAACTACCTGGCAAGTAGAGTCATTCCTGAGCATATGAGCAGGCATGAAAAAAAGAGGTTCTTCAATCAATTAAAGTACTACTTTTGGGATGAACCTTTCTTATTCCGAAGATGTCCGGATCAAGTAATCAGACGTTGTGTTTCGGAAAAGGAGGCTATCAGAATTATGAAAGAGTGTCATGCAGGTCCATCTGGAGGGCATCACGGAATGAATACTACTGCACGAAAGGTCTTCGACGCAGGATTCTATTGGCCTACAGTATTTCGTGATGTGAAGGGAATGATACAGACTTGTAATACGTGTCAAAGAGCGGGGAATATCTCTAGGAGGGATGAAGCCCCACAAAATTATATACAAGTTTGCGAGGTTTTCGATGTTTGGGGAATTGATTTCATGGGATCCTTCCCATCTTCAGGAGGGAATGAATACATCTTAGTGGCCATTGATTATGTTTCGAAATGGGTGGAAGCACAAGCCCTTAGGACTAACGACGCTAGGGTAGTAATTCATTTCTTAAAAAAATTGTTCACTAGGTTCGGAATTCCGAAAGCTCTTATTAGTGACAGGGGAACCCATTTTTGCAATTCGCAAATGGAGAAAGTTATGAAAAGATATGGAGTCTCTCACCGATTCTCCACCGCTTACCATCCTCAAACCAATGGTCAAGTCAAAAACACTAATAGAGCCATAAAGAGAATATTAGAGAAAACGGTCAATCAAAACAGAAAAGATTGGTCTTTTAAGCTCGATGAAGCTTTGTGGGCATTTCGAACCGCTTATAAGACACCAATCGGGACAACCCCGTTCCGTATGGTATATGGCAAGGCATGCCACCTTCCAGTAGAACTGGAACACAAGGAATATTGGGCACTTAAGGCTTGTAATCTGGATTATACGGTTGCGGGAACAAATAGATTCTTACAGCTCCAAGAGCTCGATGAATTGAGATTAGAGGCCTATGAATCTTCCATTACATACAAAGAAAGGGCAAAAAGATGGCATGACCAACGGATTAAGAGACCCAAGGAGTTTTCAGAAGGAGACAAGGTCTTATGATATAATTCTCGCTTAAGGCTATTTCCTGGGAAACTTAAATCTAGATGGTATGGACCTTTTACCGTAAGGAGCTCCTCTAAAACCGGAGCCGTTGTGTTGATTGACGACGAGGATAGAGAATTCACTGTGAATATACAACGAGTCAAGCATTATCAAGAGAGTGGTAATGAAATGATCAATGAGGAAGACATAACTTTTGATGAAGAAATCACGTAATGTACGTGACTTTGAGTATAGCTACAAGACTCGTTAATAAAGAAAAGCGCTTCTTGGGAGGCAACCCAAGCTTTATTTGCTTTGTGTGTTTATTTATTTGTTTGTTTAATTTTATTTGCTTCCGTATGTATGTTTAATTTTTATTATTATTGATTCATGTTCGAAACTAAATTGTGAAAATGCTTTATCTTGTTTTTAACTTCGTCTTAACTACATATAAAGGTATTTTGCAAGAGATAAGTGTAAGGGAAATCCAAATCGGTTCATTAGAACAAATTAACATGAATCATAACAATAATAAATTAACATACATATTAGTATTTGTTTGAGTCAAATGCTTGTATCGAGTCATAATGATATTTTGCAGGAATTCCAGGAAGTAAGGTATAGGTTTTTCCAGAAATTTTCCGGAAACTTAACATGAGAATTCTGTAAGATCATTTCTGACGGCGTCAGGCCTTACAACCTGACGGCGTCAGGTTTTAATTTTCTGAAAATTTTGAAAGTTTTGTTTTCATAAAAAGTTTTTATTAAATCTCTAACTTATAAACTCCAAGAATCTGCAAAATAATCATTCCACAAGCATTATATCCTTATATAGATTTATCCCGCCGATGTTATGCAGGTTTTCGTGTTTGTTTTCTCAGGTTTAACAGGTTATTTTGGACAAGGAGATGTATGTGGAATCAAGCTTTTGGCGATGCATTAGTCTTGGAGCTTCTACATTCTCTTGGAAGAAGATCTAACCATGTTACCTCTTTATCCACCGAGCGAATCAGGGGGAGTATTTGATTTCATTCTTTTACCTTTTTTACTTTTACATCTTGTTATTTGAACATTGGGGACAATGTTCATCTTAAGAGGCCACAAGTGAGACTACATTCGTGTAGTTAGATTTACTACATGATAAGAGGCATTAGGATTAACCCATTGTTTTACACCTGTGTTTTTGTTATAATTACATTGGCTACATTGGTCAAGTAATTCTCCCACACCCTTTGCGTTGTACTCATTTTTAGTACACGATACCCCTAGTACACCCCTCAGAGCCTATCTTTTCGTTTCTAACTTTAAGCATTTTACTTAAAGGAAGAATTTGTTTACACCCCACTTAAATGTACACCCAAATCGCCTTAGCCTACCTTGTATGCACTCATTTTTAGTGCATTATTGTGACAACATTTGTTTAAACACAAGTTAATTATCTAATTGATTACATGGTTGCTAAGTCGAGTCATATCCTTGTACATATTGTTTTGGGATGATTGGGACTCATGGGTAAAGTACTAGTGTAATGAAGTAATGGGGAAGAACAACATTATTACCCCCATATGTGCTAAATATTTTAAAAAGTACTCCGAGTGTTTCGATTATCTTAATTCGAGTCATTAGAATAGTTATTTGTAAAGTTATGTAAAAGTTCAAGTGTAAGGGGAATGCAACGCCCCTATGATGTATTATTTTGGATGGTAGGGCAAGAGTCTATGAAAAAAAAATCGAAAAAATCAAGAAAAATACAAAAAAAATGATGAGAAAAAGAAAAGTAAAAAAAAAAAACATACAGACTACCATCCCGTTTCATTTTATGTTTATTTTATGTTTTTGTTATTTTGATTTTATCTTAAGTCGAGTCTAGTCTTGGCTTAGCAACGCCATATTGTACATGTAATTAATCAAGATCTTTAACTCGCCACCAGTAAAATATCCTTTATCCAACAAATCCGTGTTTATCATATCCCTACACCTCACGTTATAACCCATGTAAAAGCCCTCTTTGATAGTTTATCTTAGGTGCTTACGCCTAGTGGAGAAGGTTTTCGATCCTTTCCCAAGCCTATGGTAATCTATTTGCTATGACAGGTAGTGAGAGTGATGCGTGGTTTTGCAACCTTACAACAGGTTTTACCTCTCGAGGGATCTCAAAAGGCTTACAACCCCACCAGGCAGTGTACCTGACCGATTTAGTATAGTGTAGTGGTAAGTACGGGGGATTGATCGTTCTCCACAGGGAATAGTGTCGTTAGGATTGAAAAACTACTCTAATAGGTCTAAGGGTGAGAGAAGATTCTTTTCGTATTTTTATGTTTTATGAAAGCAAGTAAAATCTCGGGTTTGAATGAGTGGGCGGAATTAGTTGCTAGTCAACTAACCCAAATAACTACAAATGCAAATAAAATAAATAAATGAAAATGAAAAGGTTGTGAAACTTATATGGAGAGAAATGTGTTTACTTAGATTTCCTTACTCCCTAACTATCTTTTACCGGTTGATTAGTGTGTATTAATTGCGTGGATGACGGGTGTATTCCTTAATACCAATCGTGGGGTGGCGTACGTACTTCCCCAACTCTATAAGCTCCTACTTCACTCCTGTGTCGAGCCGGCTAAGAAGCTCCTAACATGGGATCACTAGAATTCGATCATGCATTAAATACAACCATAAAAACCTAGTACGCATTGGTTCATGTTTCTTAAGACGTTCAAGCAAGTTACCGAATAGGAAGTTAGCCAGTTTTCTTAAGCCTAACATCGATAAACAATCATCCAAAACAATTAATAACACACTAACAACTAATAATCAATAGCTAGGTTTCATTAGATCTAAGCAAACACAAGATAAATCTAGCCTAGCATGTTAATTAAAAGACAAGAACAAGATATAATCAAACAACACATAGACATATTGATTGATTAAATGATAACTTATCTTCAATTAAACATGGGAGATCCAAGGGTATGAAAACCCTTAAAAATGGCAGAAATTCGTCTTAGGGTTTCTCCTCACAAAGTTGCACACTAATGACAAAAAATTGCAAAACTATATATAGAGTTTAAGGGCTGACGGCGTCACGTTGTGGATCTTGACGCCGTCACCTCGCCGTGTCTAGGGTTCCCGGATGGCCTTCTTGACGCCGTCCCTCTTTAGTGCTCCAAAATCCGCTTTGGCCTATCAAGTCGTGACGCCGTCAGAAATGGGCTTGACGCCGTCCCTCTTTAGCTTAAACCGTGATGGCCTTGATCACTTCAAAGGGTGACGCCGTCAGAATTTCCATTGCAAAATTCTCTGGCTTATCATGTGTATTTTTCATATCCACCTTTTTTGCCAAGCCATGACGCCGTCAGGAACAATCCCTGACGCCGTCAAAGGTACTTTTCCAGCTGATTTTGAGACTTTGTCGTTTTCTTCACTTTTATGCTCCAAAAACGTCCAAAATGCTTCCTTTTCCAGATTTCTTCTCCAAAGTACCTAAAATGACAAAAGGAACGATTTAGGGCAATATTTGATCAAATAAATACGATTTAGGGCTTAAATGACCCCCTAAAAGAGGTACACTTTTCTCTTCATCAAATACCCTTACACTTGAGATTTGCTTGTCCTCAAGCAAATGCGCTTTTATTCTAATCAAAATACAAGTTAGGGGTCATTTAATGCTAATATAAAAGTAATTACAACAAATAGTCGTTCCACTTTAATCATAATAAGCATGGAGATTACAAACTAGCACCTCACAAGTAGTGTTTAGATACTCACATCTCTCAGGTGTCATCAAAATAAATCTCATAAATGAAAACGGATAATATCTCTCACTACCTGTCATAGCAAATAGATTACCATAGGCTTGGGAAAGGATCAAAAACCTCCTCCACTAGGCGTAAGCACCTAAGATAAACTATCAAAGAGGGCTTTTAAACGGGTTATAACGTGAGGTGTAGGGATATGATAAACACGGTTTTGTTGGATAAGGGATATTTTACTGGTGGCGAGTTAAAGATCTTGATTAATTACATGCACAATATGGCGTTGCTAAGCCAAGACTAGACTCGACTTAAGCTAAAAACAAAATAACAAAAACATAAAATAAACATAAAATCAAACGGGATGGTAGTCCGTATGTTTTTTCTACTTTTCCTTTTCTCATTTTTTTTGTATTTTTCTTGATTTTTCGATTTTTTTTTTTTTTTTTTTTTTCATACACTCTTGCCCTACCATCCAAAATAATACATCATAGGGGCGTTGCATTCCCCTTACACTTGAACTTTTACATAACTTTACAAATAACTATTCTAATGACTCGAATTAAGATAATCGAAACACTTGGAGAACTTTTTAAAATATTTAGCACATATGGGGGTAATAATGTTCTTCTTCCCCATTACTCCATTACACTAGTACTTTACCCATGAGTCCCAATCGTCCCAAAACTATATGTACAAGGATATGACTCGACTTAGCAACCATGTAATCAATTTGATAATTAACTAAGGGTTTAAACAAATGTTGTCACAATAATGCACTAAAAATGAGTGCATACAAGGTAGGCTAAGGTGATTTGGGTGTACATTTCAGTGGGGTGTAACAAATTCTTCCTTTAAGTAAAATGCTTAAAGGTCGAAACGAAAAGATAGGCTCTGAGGGGTGTACTAGGGGTATCGTGTACTAAAAATGAGTACAACGCAAGGGGTGTGGGAGAATTACTTGACCAATGTAGCCAAAGTAATTATAACAAAAACACAGGTGTAAAACAATGGGTTAATCCTAGTGCCTCTTATCATGTAGTAAATCTAACCACACGAATGTAGTCTCACTTGTGGCCTCGGAATGGTCCTAACGCAAGTTCTAGAATCTAAGTGCTACCGGTACACACATCATAGCATAAATGCTTTTCCTACCAATTCTAGGGGCGAACCTCACATAATTGGGGGTGGAAAATTTTTTAGTGGTACGGTTTTTGTGCTAGTCATATAACTCCTATCCATGAGACACTCATTAAGATCAAAGTTTCACTCCTAAATGTTGTAAAAAATTTTAAATTTGGCACTAAAATTTCCCTAACAGGTATTTATCTCAGTTTTATTACACATCTACATTTAAACAAACAAAAATCAAGCGTAATAGCATTCTCTAAAGTATCGTACTTTTACCCCCCCCCCCTTACACTTAAGATGAACATTGTCCCCAATGTTCAAATAACAAGATGTAAAAGTAAAAAAGGTAAACGAATGAAATCAAATACTCCCTGATTCGCTCGGTGGATAATGTGGTAACATGGTTAGATCTTCTTCCAAGAGAATGTAGAAGCTCCAAGACTAAAGCATCGCCATAAGCTTGATTCCACATACATTTCCTTGTCCAAAATAACCTGTTAAACCTGAGAAAACAAACACGAAAACCTGCATAACATCGGCGGGATAAATCTATATATAAGGATATAATGCTTGTGGAATGATAATTTTGCATATTCCTGGAGTTTATAAGTTAGAGATTTAGTAAAAACTTTTTATGAAAACAAAACTTTCAAAAATTTCAGAAAATTAAAACCTGACGCCGTCAGGTTGTAATTCCTGACGCCGTCAGAAATGATCTGACAGAATTCTCATGTTAAGTTTCCGAAAAATTTCTGGAAAAACCTATACCTTACTTCCTAGAAATCCTGCAAAATATTCATTATGACTCGATACAAGCATTTGACTCTAACAATTACTAGTATGCATGCTCATTTAATATTGTTGTGATTCATGTTCAATCTTGTTCTCGTAAACAAATTTGGATTCCCTTACACTTATCTTTTGCAAAATACCTTAATATTTAGTTAAGACGAAGTTAAAAACAAAATAAAGCATTTTCACAATTTACTTTGAAACATGAGCACAAACAATAACAATTAAACTTGCATACGGAAACAAATAAAATCAAACAAACAAAATCAAACAAACAAATAAAGCTTGGGTTGCCACCCAAGAAGCGCTTGTTTTTGTTCGAGTCACGAGCCTGACTCTACCCTTATTTAACGGAAATAGGGGAGGTTTTCCCTACACTTAGGATTAAGTGTGGGTGAAAGTAGCGATACACACCCTTAGGGTGGAAATATGCCACGCGAGGTGAAGGGGGTGAGTGAATGGCTTCCTTCATCCTAAAACTACCCGGATAATAAGGGTTGATGGATGGGTCGGTTCCTCTTTTGTCTCCTAGAAATATATCTAAGGATGGAAAGTTGTGTAAAGGTTGAGGTTCCGGTTCATCAACACTAGGAAATTCCCTGGAACTAAGAGTAAGGTTATCACTATAAGTATTCAAACCTATATCCTCTAGTGGTGCTTGGTCCAAGGGTTCTACCTCCATTGGGATTCCTAAAGTTTCTTCTACTTCTTCCGGGTAAGTCACGGGCGGTGTGTGTGCCTCAAGTGATGGTAGGACTTGTAGGGTACTTTGTGGGCTTGGATTATCCACCTCATCCTCCATTTTATCTAGATTACCTATGTGTTTGTTTTGTACTATGATGTTACATGACATCCACTTAGGTATCCCAAAATAGTCATCCCTAGACAAACTTGTTTCATGATCCTTGGAATTTGTGGTCAATTGACATGTACTAACGTTTGTTGGGTTGTCTACTCTATAATAATACTGGGCACAATCTTCAATGGCATCCCATGCTTCTTCAACATTTAATCCCCTATGGTCCCAATTGACAAAATCATTAATGCATATTTGGTCACATAGGTCGACACGATCGTAAAAGATTTTAGCTAGGGACCATAAATCGAAGTTATGATGAGGGACTATTCGGAGTAAATTTTTAAAACGAGTCCATGCATCATATATGGGTTCACCTCGATATTGTTTAAACATCAAGATGTCATAAGGAGTGGATGAATTTCGTGGTGGGTAGTATGGTGGATTCGCGTACTCCATAATGGTGAACGGAAGAGTCAATGGAATGGTTTTTACGAACAAAGACACAAAGAAAAGATAGACTACGGGAAAGCTAATAAAAAGAAAATAAAAATCTCACTAAGATAGGAATCTAATGAGTAGACCTAATAAAATAAAAATTCAACCTAAACAATAACTATTCCCCGGCAGCGGCGCCAAAAACTTATCTTCAATTAAACATGGGAGATCCAAGGGTATGAAAACCCTTAAAAATGGCAGAAATTCGTCTTAGGGTTTCTCCTCACAAAGTTGCACACTAATGAGAAAAAATTGCCAAACTATATATAGAGTTTAAGGGCTGACGGCGTCACGTTGTGGATCTTGACGCCGTCACCTCGCCATGTCTAGGGTTCCCGGATGGCCTTCTTGACGCCGTCCCTCTTTAGTGCTCCAAAATCCGCTCTGGCCTATCAAGTCGTGACGCTGTCAGAAATGGGCTTGACGCCGTCCCTCTTTAGCTTAAACCGTGATGGCCTTGATCACTTCAAAGGGTGACACCGTCAGAATTTCCATTGCAAAATTCTCTGGCTTATCATGTGTATTTTTCATATCCACCTTTTTTGCCAAGCCATGACGCCGTCAGGAACAATCCCTGACGCCGTCAAAGGTACTTTTCCAGCCGATTTTGAGACTTTGTCGTTTTCTTCACTTTTATGCTCCAAAAACGTCCAAAATGCTTCCTTTTCCAGATTTCTTCTCCAAAGTACCTAAAATGACAAAAGGAACGATTTAGGGCAATATTTGATCAAATAAATACGATTTAGGGCTTAAATGACCCCCTAAAAGTGGTACACTTTTCTCTTCATCAGAGTGATATTATCCGTTTTCATTTATGAGATTTATTTTGATGACACCTGAGAGATGTAAGTATCTAAACACTACTTGTGAGGTGCTAGTTTGTAATCTCCGTGCTTATTATGATTAAAGTGGAACGACTATTTGTTGTAATTACTTTTATATTAGCATTAAATGACCCCTAACTTGTATTTTGATTAGAATAAAAGCACAATTGCTTGAGGACAAGCAAATCTCAAGTGTAAGGGTATTTGATGAAGCGAAAAGTGTACCGCTTTTAGGGGGTCATTTAAGCCCTAAATCGTATTTATTTGATCAAATATTGCCCTAAATCGTTCCTTTTGTCATTTTAGGTACTTTGGAGAAGAAATCTGGAAAAGGAAGCATTTTGGACGTTTTTGGAGCATAAAAGTGAAGAAAACGACATAGTCTCCAAAGCTGCTGGAAAAGTACACTTGACGGTGTCAAGTATTGCTCTTGACGGCGTCATGGCTTGGCAAAAGAGGTGGATATGACAAAATACACGTGACGCGCCAGAGAGTTTTACAATGGAAAGTCTGACGGCGTCACCCTTTAAGGTGATCAAGGCCATCACGGTTTAAGTTAAAGAGAGGCGGCGTCAACCACATTTCTGACGGCGTCAACCCTTGATAGGCCAGAGCGGATTTTGGAGGATTAAAAAGGGACAGCGTCAGGAAGACCATTAGGGAACCCTAGCCACGGCGAGGTGACGGCGTCACCTCCTACAACGTGACGCCGTCAGCCACTAAACTCTATATATAGTTTTGCAATTTTTATTCATAGTGTGCAACTTTGTGAGGAGAAACCCTAAGACGAATTTTCTGCCATTTTTAAGGGTTTTATACCCTTGGATCTCCCATGTTTAATTGAAGATAAGTAATCATTTAATCATTCAATATGTCTATGTGTTGTTTGATTATATCTTGTTCTTGTCTTTTGATTAACATGTTAGGCTAGATTTATCTTGTGTTTGCTTAGATCTAATGAAACCTAACTATTGATTATTGGTTATTAGTGTGTTATTAATTGTATTGGATGATTGTTTATCGATGTTAGGCTTAAGAAAACTGGCTAACCTCCTATACGGTAACTTGCTTGAACGTCTTAAGAAACATGAACCAATGCGTACTAAGGTTTTTATTGTTGTATTTAATGCATGAGCGAATTCTAGTGATCCCATGTTAGGAGCTTCTTAGCCGGCTCGACATAGGAGTGAAGTAGGAGCTTGTAGAGTTGGGGAAGTACGTACGCCACCCCACGATTGGTATTAAGGAATACACCCGTCATCCACGCAATTAATACACACTAATCAACCGGTAAAAGATAGTTAGGGAGTAAGGAAATCTAAGTAAACACATTTCTCCCCATATAAGTTCCACCACCTTTTCATTTTCAGTATTTTATTTTATTTGCATTTGTAGTTATTTGGGTTAGTTGACTAGCAACTAATTCCGTCCACTCCTTCAAACCCGAGATTTTACTTGCTTTTATAAAAATATAAAAATACAAAAAGAATCTTCCCTCACCCTTAGACCTATTAGAGTAGTTTTTCAATCCTAATTACACTATTCCCCTAGAGAACGATCAATCCCCCGGTACTTGCCACTTCACTGTACTACATCGGTCAGGTACACTGCCTGGTGGGGATTGCAAGCCTCTTGAGATCCCTCGAGAGGTAAAACCTGTTGTAAGGTCGCAAAACCACGCATCATAATAGGAGGTGGAACCTCATTATAGCCTAAACCGCCTTTCTTACAGTTCTTAACTATCTGACTTTCTATGAGCTTATTCACACTTTCAGATGCATGTTCAAGTTTATTAACTTTAAATTGAATGCTTTCGTTTTCTTTTTTAACTTCATCTTTTTCTCTTTTAGTTATATCAATCCTTTTCCTAAGCTCTTTAATAAGTTCATCTCTTACATAAAATTCACTTTTTAATACATTAATCTTTTACTCATTCTGCTTAAAAAATTCAAGTCTTTCCTCCACAGACTCTAAACCTTTCTTATAACCTAAAACCATTAATTGAGACTCCCTTAAATCTTCTAATAATTTATCATTCTGAGATTTAAGTGTTTTAACAGTGTCTAGACAAGATTTTGAACAACAAGGATCCTGATATACCTCAGAGTCAGAACATCAGCTTGAAGATGAATAAGCCATAAGTGCAAAGTTTGGCCCTTCTTCTGCTTGATCACTCCAATCATAGCCACCCAAATCATCACAAGACACCAAAGCTGTGGAATTAGTTGTTTCCACAGGCACAGTTCTCCTTGAGCTTTCTCCATTCCTGTAGTCTTGGCTCCCTGGTGCCCTGCATTCTCTAGCAAAGTGTCCCCTTCTGTGGCAATTATGGCATTCCACCTTGGACTTGTCAAAGCCAATGTTATCATTCCCATTGACTGTCAGCATACTTCCAGTTTTCATAAAGAATCTCCTAGCTCTCATTGTCAACATAGCCATCTGCCACTTCAAATCCATCTCTTCCGCATCATCTAGATGAATTTGCTCCAAGTCCTCATGTACCAGTTGAGTATTATTGGGTTGACTAGCCAAGAAAGCATAAATCACAACATCACTCAAGTTGTCAACATTTGTTGAGTTAGCAGCAGTAACTTAAGTGCTAGCAGTAGTAACTTCATGAGCATTAGTAACTGCTTCATTGATACTGCTAGAGTTGTTTGAGGAGGACAAAAAATCCATGTTTTGTGTATTTGTACTTAAGCTAGTCCCTTTGGCTTCTAGTTTATAAAATTTAAGATTGTTGTAAAGATCATCCATGCTCATATTGTCTAGATATGGCTTATTCCTCCACACAACTGCATGTGTGTTCCACTCTGATGACAAGCTCCTTAGCAACTTCTGATTGAAATCTTCTTGAGAGAGCTTTTCACGTAACAGCTCCAATTGACTTACAAGCTTTTGAAGCCTGTCGAAGGTTTGATCCAACAACTCAAAACTTGGAGCAGCAAAGTTTTCATACTGCTGCTTCAAGAGATTTCTCTTTGTCTTCCTAGTAGCATCATTGCCTCCAAATCTTTTCTCAACAGCTTCCAGTAATGACTTGGTGTGAAACTTTAACTGATGTTCATTAGGAATGCCCATCAGTAAAGTACTTCTTGCTTTAACTTCAAGTCTTCGTTTAGCTTTTTCTTCAGCAGTTGTAAAAGGTACCACTGTAACAACACCTTCTGCAGATGTTGTTGTTTTTGGTGGATCGTTTCCATGTTCAATGACCTCCCAGAGTACATAGTCAATCATCTGGATATACTGCTCAATTCTCATTCTCCAGATCTCAAAATCTCCAGGTTTGAGCATTGGTACCTTTGATGCAGCAACCATACGTGCAGATTCATGATCCATCTTTTCTTCCAAGATTGTATGTAGGAAAACAGATTCTTCTTTATATCATAGCTTCTAGATCACAAGCTCTGATACCACTTGTTGATCCCAGTTATGTACTTGATTGAATTCCTTTAGCTTGTAAAAGTTAAGTTATCTTAGATAAATCTAAAACAACTATGTAGAAACTGTGTTGAGTCTATCAAATACTATGCGGAACCTAGTATTCAATATTAAGAAGAACTTTGTAATGTAACAATACAACACAAAAAACACAATTTAACAAACAAAACAGCCTCAATATTATTGATGAATAATACGAATACTCTCCTAGTATTAGGGTTCACAACCTTGAAGCTAATCAACTTTAAAAGAATTACATATCTATCTCAATGCCCTAGGACCTCCTTTTATAGACTAAGGAGTCCTAGTCAGCTTACAATAACTTTCTCTACAAGATTTATCTTTTCTATATTTATCTAACTGACTATATAATGTATATCTCATTAACAGCATTAACTATAACATAATATAGCCTAACAGTCTTAACTCTTGCTCTAGCAGCATTAAACCTTCAGCAGTAGTAAGTTTGTACTAGCAGTACTAACTTTTGTTCCAGCAACACTAACTACTTAGTGTATTTTCCCTTGAAGTTCTCAGCAGTTATAATGTACACTAGCAGTCTTAACTTCCACAAGCAATATTATCTTTCTCAGCAGCAGCATTAAACACTTAGAGCATTATCCTTGTAGTCCAAGAGCAGTCTTAACTTTATAGAGCAGCAGTAACAATCAACAGCATCTAGAAGTCTTTGAATCCCAACAATCCTCCCCTAAACTTGATATCTTCTCCTAAAATCATCAAGTTTCATTCAAAGCTTTAACCATCACCAAGAGGATGCTTCCAAACACTTCATTTTTTATTCTTTAGTTGTATGATAAACCAAATAAGATCCAAGCACATCTGTGTATCATATTCAACTGAAACCTTTTTATTCAACATCATTGTTAGTGTAGCTTTTGATAGAGGATACTTTTTCTCAACCAACATCCAAATCTGAAGTCCCTTCATTGCCACACAATGAACTCCACATGTATCATACAGCTTCCAAAATAATACTTCATTCCCAAACTGATCATGCCATACTCTATCTTCTAGATGTGGTTCAAACATAACTTTCAGATCTCCCCATAACACTCTATCCATAATGTCAGCTGGCCTTGTAGATCCATATTTATCCTTAACCAACTTTCACAGAGTTTCTAGATCCTCCATATCAAAGCTTTTAACCATCTGACCAAAAGTGATAAACTTCTGAGACTGTCCACCAGCTCTCACTATCTCCCACCAAGCTTTCTTTCCCAGATAGCCAACTTTCCAATCAACAATGCAGTACTTGGTAGCCAAAGGTTCAGCTTCTATAGGTATCTCTTCATCATCTAATTTGATTACCATAAATTGTTGTAGATCAGCTGTTCCTTTTTCATCACTTTCTTGTTGCTCTTGCTCCTTTTGCTCATCAAGTTTTTGCTTTTTAGTGCTCTCTTGTTCTAACTCTTTACCTGCTCTTTTACTGCTTTCTTCCTCCACCTTTGTTTCCATAGGCACAAATGTGTTTACTCTTTTAGAAACCTTGTCAAATAAGTCTTGAATCTTCTCAAAGCTCATATTCTTCAATTGACCAGGCTTCCATTGATCCATGTTCCTTAAGTAATTACACATTAAGCTCCTTTTCTGAGCTTTGGTTGGTGGTCTGTTTCTCTTGTCTTCTGCCTTCTTGGCTGCAAAGAACTTCCTTTTTATTCTCCAGGAATTCCACAAGTAATTTTGCCTTCTCAGCATCCTACAATCCTTATCTGTCTTCCTGTTGCAATCTTTGAGCTAATTCCCAGTCAGCATCATACTTAGCTTGTAAGTCTACCCAATCATTTATAAGTGCAATGTTCTTGGCCTCTTTCTCAGCTGCAACTCTTGCCTTTTCTGCTATTATCCTGTTCTCTTCCTCATATTCAGCTTGCAACTGTCTTGCAACTTCTTCATCTACTTGTTCTTGAGCTTTCTTGGATAAGGGTTTTACCACAGGTTCTTTAATTAAAATTGTTTTTCCTTTACCCTGTGGTCGTTGTTGAATAGTTTTTGTTGTCGTTGGTGTTGTAGTAGATGGCTCCTTGATGACAACCCCTTTAACTGGTGGTTTTGTGCTTTTTAAAGCAGTAAGGGTTTGAGCCAAAGTAAGTTCTTCATCAGTAGTAATAGATGTTGCAACAGCATTAACAGTTGTGTTATCAGTAGCAGTACTAACTTGAAGCTCAGCAGTACTAACTTCAATGTTGGCAGTATTAACTTGAGCAGTTTTAACCATTAGCTTAGCAACCTCAACCACTTTATCAAAATTAATCCGAACAGTTTTAACTGACTCCACTTGGTCTTCCACAACAACTTCAGCAGTATTAACCTCTGTATCTTCAACAACAAACTCTACCCCTTCATCCATAACCATCTGCTCAACCATCTACTCACCCACATCTTCCTCTGAAGCCTCATTCCTCCCCTGTTTGGGAGCATCCTCCCCCAAACTTCGTGCATTATCTTCTGAGGACTCCACCCTGGCAGCAGTACCCACTTTGAATAATCTTTTACGCTTGTGAGTGCTTGACCTTTTCTTCCCTTCAAGTTTAGCTACCCTCTTTTTCAAATATGTGATTTCCTTTTCCTGAGAAGAGGTAACTGTTTGCAGATCAAGAATTTGTTTTTGTAAAGTGGTACATGTATCCATCAATTCCTTTATTAATTGCATACTACCCTTATCACTTCGGATTGTGCTACCTATCCCGAAAGGTGAATCATTGGGTATGTTTGACTCAGTCTCAAACCTAGTTTGAGCATCTGAGCCCCCTTAGTTTCTTGGCGCCGGGGGATTCCATCACCTGAACCAGTTCCTTGGGAACTTGATTCATTATATGTTGCATTGGTTTGGGTCTTAGAGATGTTACCACTGGCCTGCTCTGCATCTAAGCTAGCAGCAGTAGTGGCAGCCCTTACCAACCTATCATCCTCCTCCTCAATGATAGCCTCATCTGCAACCCTACCAGCACTAAACTGAGGTATCTCAGTGCCCTTTTTCTTTGTGATCCTACGGGTATAGGTCTTGTGAGGTTGTGAGGATGATGTTGCCAAAATGGTGGGTGTATGATGGGTAACAGTTGGGATTACTGAACTTTCACCCTGGTTTTGTTGGCCTAGTGCCACCATTGTTGGAAACAAAGGTGTCACTCTACCAGAAAAGCCTTTTCTCACCCTCTTCATGTTTGCAAAAATATTTTTGGTATGAGAGGGTGCAGCATAAACTCTTTTGTAAGTTTTCTTATCATCAAACTGTCTGTCCAAAAACACATGTAAAAACCTTGGATATATGTAAAATTTGTGTGCTGATTTATCCAAGTTCTTAACCATACAATCAAAAATCAGTTTTGAAAAATTGAACTGCTGTTCAAAAATAAAATAAAATAAAATATAAAAACGAAGAACCCTAATTTGTTTCCTACTTTCTGAAGCCACTTTTGATTAGACAACCGGATTTTCCAAAAAGGTCAGCTACCTACTTGAGTTGAAAGTACAAGTAGCACAAGACTACCGCCAATGGTAGTGTGTGAGGAGTGAGGGGACATGTCACACACGAGGCCCATTGTGCATTGATTGGGTGGTGCGTGAGACAAGAGAAAAAGGTCACGAATGGTGACTGGCTCACCATTTAGATATTGTGCAAAAAGTGGGCCCCCAACTATCTTTATTATTTATTTATTTGATTTGTGAGTGCGTGCGTGGGATATTTTGTGAGAAATGTTTGTAAAAAAGTGAGTGTTTTAATGAAAGGTGAGGGAGTGGTGACCATTATAGGTGAAACGTGAGAGGGAGTGAAGGAAGTTAATAGTGAGGTGACGCCGAAGTGGAAGCTGAGGGGGTGTGACCATTATGGGTAGTCTACCAACACACATTGTAATCTCGTTGTTCTGATCTTCATCACCTCTGTACATATCTGGTTCCCTATCAAACATCATTTCAAACATAGACATGAGAGCCTTCTGCATAACAGAATCAACCTTTTCCGACTCACGTTTTTGTGTATCATTTGTATCTCCATTTTCTTGAACTTCTTGAAAATTTTCAACTTCTGCATCAGCGTCTTAGTTTTGATCATTAGGGATTCCATTTTCATTCTCAGATCCTGTAACGACAATTACACGTTCATTGCATGCATCCATGCATTGTTTCCTCAACCCGAACTTTTGCACCGTGACATATTTGTATCATCTTGCTTCCACCTATCCCAGTAACACTTCCAACATAATTAGAGGGACAAAGAAAACGTAAAACAATGCTTCCTGGGCCTCGAGGTTGGCATTAATTGAGACGCCATTTCCAGAAAACTATCAAACTGTGTACCCAAAAAAAAGGAACTAAGTTTAATCGACTGTTCATAATTCTCATATTTTTAGACTTAAACTACTTAATGCTTCAAGATTATTACTTAAAAACAGCCATATCCTTATAGCTACATGAAAAATCATCATCAAAAGTCAAAATACAAACTCTTACACAAAAACTTCAAACAAAATTAAATAATAACATGCGATCGCATAAACAGAGACTAAATAGAAACCCTTTACCAAAAAAAAAATATAGTTTTATATTTTTGGTAGAAAATGAAGACAGATGATTAAATGGAATGTGATCGGAGTAAATTCCGGAAAGTTGTCGGATGGCGGTGATGTTGCAGTTTCCGGCAATTACAGTGATAGTCATAGCAGGAGTGTGTTAAAAAAGAAGACATGTAGGTCACATGCAAGTCACGTGTGACTAATGGTTGGGCCATAACAACGCTACAGATGGGTGTTAGAGCACAAGTTGTGGAGCTCGCCACCCTTCGCCACTCCACGCAGGCACTTTCGCCGTTGCTCGCCACGACACCAGGGGATCTCGCCGTAGCTCGCCAGACACAACCTCGTCGTCTGCACGACGAAGGCAAATGTCTAACATAGTGGGACCAAGAGATAAACGGTTTAGTTTTCTCTTGTTAAATTTGGGCTGGAATGGGCTTAAGTCAAAGATGATGACATTGTGGGTTTAGTTAAGGCCCACTTAGACATTTTTTATTATTTTTTTTATTTTTTTTATTTTTTTTAATGTTATTTGTATTATTTGAAAGAAATGAATTGTATGTTATTTAGAAAATTGGATAAAAAATAAAATAAAATAGGAAGTTTGTGGGACCAAAATCAGTAAGTTGAGATTAGTTGTGATAACTGGGGGTTGTTTATGGAGGTTCATTAAAGTAATGTGACACTCCATGAGCGCCAAATAAGGAGTTTTGGCTAGCCACCGCACCTTGTGCTCTTAGGCTTAAAATGATTTGGACCATTTCTAGCGTGACTATCTCGGGCTTCTTGTATATAAAAATGAATAATTGTCTTATCTTTCGTAAATGAGTATTAAAATATGTTTAACACAGGTTGGTTGGGAGCTGAATCAAGGGCGGAGATAGGAGAAGAGGGGTGGGGGCATGTGCCCTTTAGCGAAAAAAATTATAGTGTAAAATTTAAATTTTTTATTATTATTATTATTATTATTATTATTATTATTATTATTTGTAGTTTGCCCCCTCTAATAACCAATTTGTAGTGTAGTTTCTAAAATTTATCAAAATGTACGTGCTCTCTCGAGCAAAAACTTTCTGGCTCCGCCCTTGTTAGTGAATACCACTCTTTGATGAATCGGTTAGAGTTTATTCAACGTATGCTTCAAATATTTACATGGATTTTTGCGTACAAAGATAATCTACTTGCATTAAAATGTAAGTTTATCGCCCAAAGCAGTGAAGCACCATAATTTGACACCATATATATTCATATATAATGTTTGTTTAACTAGTTAATGTAAATTTACACATTAACAAGTTATAATTACAAGTCGATGTAAAAAAATTAAGAAACATATTAATATGGTAATCATTTTGAAGAGCTCAAAAGCTTGTTTTAGTAACATAATCTTTACATACGTATTACTAGTAGTTTTTAGTTTTTACGCTACATTTTTATGTTAAGTTAGATAGTTAATGTGTAAATTATGATATATATGGGGTATGTTTGGCGAAAGTAATTGTTGCTGGAACTGGAGATGGTGCTGAAAATAGAGATTATAAAAAAAGATTATTTTTATAAGCTACATGAAGTAACCTTTGATTTTCAAAGATTATGAAAGATTTTTATTTATTTATTTATTTTATTTTTATTTATTTTTTTTTTTTTGTAATCTCTTATAATTAATGTCTGCTAAAAAAAGATTAATTTTTAAGTAGCTTATTTTTTGAAAAAATAAGCATAATCTCCCCATTATCTCATGTGCGAAACATACACGTGGTGTGATGAATAACGTTAGATCAAATTTGATGTGATGGTAAAATAAAGGGCCAATTCTACAAATAGTCCGGTCGCTTAAGGTGTTAGGCTTTTTTAGTCCCAAAAAAGTCGCTTTCTCAAAATAGCCAAAGAAATAAGCGACCAAATGTGGGAGCGACATGTGGCGTGTACTTTTTGGCCCCTAGCGAAAAGTCACTTAAAAAGTCAAAAAGTCGCTTAAAATCTAGCAAAAGTCGCTTAAAAAAGTAACTTTTTGGCTGCAAAAAGACACAAATAGTAAGTCGCTTAATTGACAAAAAAGTCGCTTTAGGCGACTTTTTAAAAGTCGCTTATTTCTTGGGCTATTTTGAGAAAGCGACTTTTTTGGGGCTAAAAAAGTCAAACACCTTAACAGACCGGGCTACTTGTATATTTGGCCCTAAAATAAATAGTGTTGCATTAGATTTTACACCATTTTAGCGTTTTGGTTGAAATTGATTTACACCAAATCTTATATTAGTTTGATGTTTTAACGCATATATTGGAGATGGTTTAATATTTAGACTTTTCACCTTGTAAAGCGTTTGCATGCTTAAGCAAACATTATATATATGATCAATTCACAATTAAAACGGTGCCGTTTTCCCTCTGGGTTTCCCGCCAAAATTGTTGGGCTATTTTTGGTCTGCCTCGATTGATCCATTGGCCTGCTTTTCCGGCATGTTTTTCCTCCTTATAGCATTGGAAGATTCTCGACACATAACCGGTTCTACTTTTTGGTGATAAAGGCTAGGTTCCAGAATTTTCCGGCACACACACACACCTCAGATCATCTATTGGCTTTCATCACTTTCAAATCAATAAGATTACATAAAGAGTAGAAGTTGTTTAAGGTTGATCCCTAATTCAAATTGTAAGTTTATAAACCCTAAACGAGGGTCTTCATATAAGTAGAATTTATGAGGTTTCTTTTTACAAGAATGTTTTTTTGGCCTAAAAATAAGCACTGTGTACTCTGATCTAAATAATTTTGGTGTACCTTTAATATTTGATTATGGGTTTCAAAGATCTCTGGATTATGAAGGGTGTACGAATTATAATGTTTTCTGTTGGTCTTTGTATTTAGGAATGCGAAGGCCATATTCAAATGTCGTAAAGATGTTGTGTTTCATGGGTTAATGTGTCGGTGCCTACCACGTGTTTGACGAAACTCCTTAAACAATTTGGTTTGTGGTAAGTCTATTTTTTGGGGGTTGTTTGTGTTACTTAATGAAAATGTTTATAAACAGAATGTTAAGGAATTGCTTATTGAAAATTTAGCTTATAGGGATTGTTGCGTAGACTACCTAACCTTTCAATTTAGCGATTGATTTTTTTTTAGTTGTAATCGGCGCATGAGGTGTACGTTGGCTGGCGCCAGTGCTGGTTTAAGTAGGAGCATAGTTCATAGGAAACGTTGAGCCAACGCGAACTTCTGCAATAGGTAATACTGGCCATATCTGTATTCTTTAAAATTTAATATTGAGTGACTTTTTACCTGTTTGACCCATTCCTGTTTACTATTTAAGATTAAAACGCAATCTCGACGAGATTACTTTTAACGTTGAGTGAGCAACATCATTTAATGCTCATTATATGAACATGGATTATGGGTAATCTCTTATTTGATTATGCAATCATGTTAGGCTTATTTGCTGGCCTCAGTCATGGACGAAGTATATTGGCGGATTACCGATGGAATGGGTCAAAAAAAGGGCTCCCGTCTTTGATCTTCAGTAGATGCAATTCCAACATACAGGGAAGAGCTAAAGCTTTGGCGGTGGTTTAGTATATCAAAGAATATAAGCACCAGGGGAACTGTGAAGGAGCAGCAATATACACTTAGTGGTTACTTGGATAATTTGATTATTTTAGTTGGAATTAAGGTGAGGATATTAAGGATTAGAACTAGGGATATGTGACTTCTTCCGTGGCCAAGGTCCTTAAATCGATCCAGGTAACAATTGTTCTTACTAGGACTCATTAACACAGTTTTCTTCATTTTCCTTAAAGGCAAACATGTAAGTGGTAATGGTTTATTTTTTTAGAGATTCAGTTACTCCCTTAAGTTCCTGATGTGGAGACGAGTGGTAATGGTTTATTTTTTTAGAGATTAACACACTTTTCTTTATTTTCATAAAGAAGGGTCCACATTGACTCACTGGGGTTTAAACTAAAATCGGGGGAATTAGATGAAGATATATCATCTGGGTTGTCTGGGGATTTTGGATTGTCAGTTATTGGAGAATTTAGACCTTCATCTTTCTGAATTGTTTCTTGGTGTATGTCCTGTCCAACCTCAAATGCTGTTGGACAACCAATCAACTTTTCATGAGATTCAGTTACTCCCTTAAGTTCCTGATGTGGAGACGAGTGGGTAGGTGATAATGGTTTTGGGGTAATTTTGTTAACATTAGGGGTTTCGAGGGACATGACACTGTAATAATTTGCAAATAATAATTATAAGAAATTATTATAAGAAATTAATAAGAGTAGGAAAAATAAAGGTGACATATAAGGGTAAATATCATGAGAGCGAAGTTTAATATAAAATGATCCTAAATACGTATGGTACTAAATACAGTATCATCTTGATGTCCGAGCCTGGACATGAGAGGGATAGGTTGGATAGGGGAAATCAGGATTCTGTAACCACTCTATAGTTATAAATATTTCATTTATGCAGCTTAAAAGATTTACAATAAATTAAATACCAATAATGTTTCAATAACGGCGTGGCACGGAGGACTTTGGTTAAGTTTTTGTGGAAAACGGTTATAGTCCAATGTTTGAAAACATTTGGTTCTCTATAACCATGAGCTCTGATACCACTCTGTAACACCCCCGTTTTCGATATTCGCAACGGAATTATAAGTTTGGGGTGCTACTTCAAGGTTCACAGTCATGAGTATAGAAAACGACTCAAAAAGAGACATTTTAATTAAATTGTTATCACTCATTTATTAAATCAGAGTTTACATATAGAGGTCCCAGCGGGAGGTTTCGAAATACGTTATATATGATACATTATTCGTTTGAATGATAACAAAACGGACACTCTTTTATAAGAAAGTCCATCGCCACTCCGTGCCATGTTTAGTCCTTAAATTACCTGAGATAAACATGCTTAAAACGTCAACACAAAGGTTGAGTGAATCCATAGCGTTTAAAGTTATAATCAGTTTGAACACAAGCTAAATAAGAAGATATTCAGTTATATCAAAGTTCGGGATATTGCACAAAACCTCATGACACGCAAAGCGTTGACAGTTTTCAGTCTCACTAACATATTAAAAGAGGTTAGTGGTTTGCCCCCAAGTGAGAGCTTGCCAAAACTCCTCTTAGATTTCAAATATAATACATCTGCCTAACCGGCTACCACAAAGATATCCATCTGATTAGTACAAATGGGTCGTCAGGCCAATAGATCTATTCATTATATTCGCGCTCACCCAGCAGGTGACTAATGGTGCATGATACGAGGGACTTTTAAATAAATATGAATAAATATTCAAATAGGCAAAACGTTAACTTAGTGCAATAACAATTAGAAAATACTTGTGTTCGATTTAGAGCATGTATCTCCCCACAAGTTTAGAAAACGTGATAAAAAGTGAGACTACGAACTCACCTTGACAGTCTGGATGGAAAACAACGTTAAACAGAGTTGATAAACGTCTCCGGCACGCAACCTGGTTCGTTATGTCAATTTTCAGTAAACGTTTCTGAATATATATAAGTTTTATTATTCGTTTCGTAACGTTTTCGGTTGATGGTTAAATGTTTAATTGAGACAACATGAAGTCTCTTCAAAAGTTGGATAAGATTTTATCTTATTTCTTCATCTTTATGTTTTCGTTCCGTTTGTTCGTTAAATATATCTTTCATTCGTTGGTTATTGATATAAACGTATTCCGTTCATTAGTTTTTATTAAATCGAGAATAATAAAAATATTAACAATTGTAAAATGTTATGTCTTTGCCCCTAAGTTTCACATATTGACAATTTATACCCTTGATCTTTTATAAAAGTACAACTTTTACCCCTGAACTTTGGTCAAATGATAGTTTATACCCCTATAGTTTCAAAAATGACACTTTTTACTCTTTTTATAAATCATTGACAAAAATGGTCCTTGATTTAAATAACTTTGAGAAATTGACAAATTTGGCCCATCAAAACTCCTATCTTATTAGCCTTGAAAATAAAATGATACATATTAATTATGTTGCGAACAACAATTTTTGAACATCAATAAAACCGAGGCGAGGGCTTGGTTTTACATTTTTCTTTTTCCTACATAAAGTTAGTTGGGTGGTCTCGTTTCTGACCAAATTTCATAATTTTTAAAGATCATTTGGATGTCGAAATAAATTACAAAAGTTGGTCGAGTAAACAATATTTTGACAAAACTGAAAAATTAAAAAGATTGGTTTATTTGTTCTAGCGAGTGGGCAGTTTTTGAAACGAAATAACTTTTTGAGAACTTGATCTTTTCACGAGATTTTTCTTCCTAAAAATAGTTAGCTATGTGATCTTTTAGTTAGCAAAAATTCAGATTTTATGATGGACTTTTAGTAGTCAAAATTTAGACACAAAGTGAGCGAGTTGGGGTTGTATCGACAGAAAAGGAAATAAATATGTTATAAGGGTTTTTAAATCTAGCGATAGAGCCATATTTGAGACTCGATAACTTTTTGGTGACTTTATCTTTTTACGAAATTCTTGTTCCTAAAAATAGTTAGCTAGGTAGTCTATATCTTGGCAAAAACTCAGATTTTATGAAGGTCATTTAGAGGTCGAAAAATAGGTTCAAAGTTGGTGACTCAGGCTAGTTAGCGACAGAAATAGAAAAAGAAATATATTTGGTTTTCTAGTCTAGCGATAGATCAAATTTTGATACCCAATAACTTTGTGATCGTTACATCTTTTTACATCATTCTTCTTTCTAATTTTAGACAGCTAGGTGGTTTATATTTCGACCAAATCTCAGATTTTATAGTGGTCCTTTGAGGGGCGAAACTAGAGTCCAAAGTTAGAGACCTGGATTGGTTTAGTTATAGTAACAGAAAGAAAGAACTGATCGAGTTTTTCGATTTTTATGATTTTTAACTAACTTTTAACGCATAATAGGATGATATTAAGTATGTTGATATTATTTCTAACATGTTTTAAGACTTCTTGATTTTTTTTTACAAGATTTAATATATAGGGCACGTTTTTGTTTTCTGGTTCGATCAGAAGGAAAAGAAAAGAAAAATATAGTTTAGCTCTTGATCTTATAACGTATTATAATTCATTTAGTGATGTTTTTGAGAATATGTAAAGTGTATAAACAGAATAAACAAGAGTTTGGAAAACTTACTTTGATTTCTATCCGATTAGGGTTCTCTATATGTGGTGATTGGGATTTTGAAATGAACACCAATATTTCTTCTTGTTACTAGGCTTCTTAGGGTCTTTTATTTAGGCTTATAGGACTGTGTGACCAGTAGAGGTGAAGGTTTAAGTTGTTGGGATTGGTTCGAATGGAGTGTGAGGAAAATGGCTTGGTATTTATAGAAGGCAAGGGATTAGGGTTTCTAAAGAGATGATGTAGTTATGATAAAAGCATAGAGATGTGGCTTATGGATTTGAGTGACAAGTGTGAGGAGGGGGAGTTGGACGTTTAGCTTATGGAGAAGAGTGATGTGTTTGCTTTCTTTTCCATACAAGTATCTATCTTGTGAGGTCATTGATGATGTGGAGGAGGGGGAATCTAAGGAGAGGCTATTTGAGGGAGGTTGTATGAAGAAACTAATTTGGTTGTGGTTTAGTGGGTATCGAACTAGGAGGGGGAAAATGGGACCAAATGGGCTTTAGGTAGTGGTACTTAGGGTTTGATTATATTGTACTTAGGGTTTATGGAAAATAATTAGGTTAGTTTTAGTTTAAACGAGTAAAATTGCCCGTGCGATGCTGCGGTGCGGTCGTTTTATTGCTATGTTTTTATTTAGTAAAAAGTTATTAACTTTGTTTTGTATTTATTTTTAGAGTGGTAATTCTTTTTTGGTATTTGTAATAGTTGTGAGACTTTTTTAGTTACCAAAAAGCATAACTGGGCCGAACCTCAGTTGTAAGGGTAGCCCATGTTTTACTTTTCAGTAAGCCTATAGCAGCCCGTCTTTTTTTCCCATTTGCTTTGTGAAACCCTAAACAGTTATCTGTTTGTGATAACTTCGAGTATCTGTTTGATTTTGTATGTAGCCAGGAATTGATAGAAAATGAAGGATGGATAATAGTCGTTGGTGAAAGGTGCGGTGATTTAAGGAATGGTCGGTTTGATTGGTGTGTTGGATTTGGTCTGTGAAGCCAAGATGGAGGAGTGCCGTTAGCTGGTTATTATGGAGTCAAGTGTGAGTTTGCTTTTGGGGTATATTTCTCTTCCTTTGTTTATCGATGGTGGTTTCTATATATCTGTTCAATTTTTGTTTATCAATGGTGGGTTATCTATCTATGTAGTTTGACTTTAATGTTTTGATGTATTGAAAGATAAAGTAATGGTTAATTATGGTTAGTCTTGTCATTTGGAATATGTATTTGTATGTAGTTTTTTATAATAGGACAGTTGAGCTTTTGCATAAGAAATTAAGAAAATAGCAAAACCTGCATTTGTTTTATATATATATATATATAATATATATATATATATATATATATATATATATATATATATATATATATATATATATATATATATATATTTGTGTGTGTGTGTGTGTAATGACATATAGGTTGAATGCAGCTTGTTAATTCTTTGAGGCCGTTCGCCTTTTTTTTGTATTATTACATCATAATCTATCTTTGTATTCCCCTATCCACAGCATCGACTATAACGGATGTTTGATGGTGTTGAATTTTTTAGCCTTTCACCATACCAAAATGCAGCCCCGCAATGGTTTTATCAATATATAGATTTGAAACACCTGAGACAAAATGTAACGAATATAGTTATGTAAGGTGCATTTAGAGTAATTGTTAAAGTAAATTTAAGCTGAATAAGGTAAATTAATATACTTACCTTGGGAATTAAGAGCACGGGTACGGGTTTGGCGAAATGTATTAGAAGCATCATTCAAGGTTGTAGTGGATTGGTGTCCTGTAATTTTTTTGCCACATGACTGAACTTTACTTCATTTAAAAGTTAAAATAAAAAAATGTATAAATGAGATTGTAATGTTTACCTGAATAACACAAAGGCCCTTCCATGTTCGTGATAGGTATACAATCATTGCTTTCATTTTGTAACACATATGCATTATCAGAGGAATTTCTTGAAATATAATCTGACAAAAATTGTCTCAAAGTTAATGCGTATTAAGTGACTAAAGTTTATTTGGTTTAAAATTAAAAAAAAAAAAAAAAAACAAATTGTATAAGTGTGCCTATAATTAAGATTGCAATAACGTGCACACATTATTTGAGGAACTTGTAGAAATATATTCTGAAAGGAATTTAGTCCAACTTAATGGCTATTAACTTTTGTAAATGATAAGTATTTCATTAAATATTGGAGAAAACAAACCCGAAATATTATGCATGCCACTTTCGGAATGGGTTGACGGTGGTTAGATTTGAGTCGTATCACACAGATTTTGTTGTTGCGTTTCGATTCTTGCAGCTGCAAAAGTTAACAATCTGTAAATCAAATGATAACTTAAAAAGTTTTTATCAGTTTATAGAATAATTGCACTACCTTTTGTTCGCCTGGTATGCAACATATTATTTTTTTCATTTATGCTTGAGCGTCTCTTGTGTATATTAATATCATTACTAATTTGCTGCAGGTTGTTTTGTGACTGTATGGTGTCAATATCAGAAGCGCAGAGAAAAATTGGCGTATGAAGGTTTGTATCTAAAGGATTGTTAATCATATCTGAAATTCCTTTTTTGTAATTAACAAATGCCTGTGTAGCTGCGATATTCTCCATTTCTGTTTCATTCCTTGTACCTGCAGAAAGTGTTCATGTATAAGTGAAATTGTAATTAGAAATATGTTTAATCACCTTACATAACAGGTAGGTTAGCCTTAATCTGACCACCACGCTTACCACTACTCTGCTCATCTGCCATTAATCTTCCATTGGCATTCATATTAGGCGCACCAATTTGTTTAATCTTGTCTTGTAATTGTAGGGTGTGACCATCATAAGTGTCCATAGAATTGAACTCATGAATATTATTTGCCAAATATCCATGGTCATAACCCTGAAAATGATATGTTGCACCCGTATCTGTAGAAGCTGCACAATAGTCATGAATATCGTCTGCCAAATATCCATGCTCATAACCCTGAAAATGATATGTTGCGGTCGTATCTGTAGAAACTGCACAACAGCAAAACAATTCATTTAGAAACAGTCAATTGACTATTTATAAGGATAAATGTTAGAATCAGTATTTTCACCTGTACCATAATCTAGTGTATCCGAACGATGATGTAAACTCATATTTGGTGAATGAGTTTCCCCAAAGTGGCTGCTAAATCGCGTTTCTTCCAACATATGTTCCTTTTTTTTTCGGTCTCATATTTGTGTGACATGAAATCAGTTTCCAGGGACCTTTTCTTTTGAGGATAATGTATATGCTGAAAGCTGGGTTCATTTGATTGATACAGCTTCAATGAAGATCCCCTTGACATATCTTGACTTTGCCTTTTACTTGGGCCAGAAGTTTGCCTTATACTTGGGCCAGTGTTTTTGGAACTTTTAACATCCCCAAACGGTCTGTGCATTTTTATATGTGCAACATACTCATTTGCAACATATAGAGTAGTGTTTCTTTCATTTTCTCTTGGAAATCCATCAACCATTGAAAAGCATTCATTTGTATAATTTTTTTTTCCATCTTCCATTATATTATAACTAATGTGTTTATTTTATCTTTTTTGTTTCGTCAGCAGGTACAATATGCATGAAGTATTAAAATGTATAGAAGTAGAAGTGGTAGATTGTATAAAGACTAAGAAAAGATGCAACTAATGACAATGATGATGCATGCCTACATCAAAGCAAAATTTAACAAAGATTTTAGAAAGCATACCTTTACAAAGATTTGTTCCTCAGATTTGTTTCTTCCTGATACCTTTTTTTGGTTTTTTTTGTAATTTTTTTTATTTTTTTGTTCCTTCTTTTTTTTTGGTTTTCTTCAAGAGCTCGGGTGGTTTTGGTTGTAAGATGTGGTTGTTTGCAATATTCTTTATGTTTTCAATCTTTTGGTGACTTGTACAATTGTAGTTCTAGAAGTTTACACAACAGTTAAGGCCATGCTGATGGTCAAACATAGCCATGCTTAAGTACATTGGTTGTTAACACATGGCAATTCAATATGAACTTGTTGAATGGTTAGGTCTGCAGCTTCTTATTATTATACTTATTGTAGTTAGTAACTGGAATGAAGAGTGTTAGTCAACATTACAGTTACACAGTAAACTTCCAAATGTTTCACATCCAATGAGCTATCCCCAACACATCGATGAGCCACTGTTACGTGTATAATCTAAATTTTCCAACCAATAGGGAGGCAAATTAGGAAATGATAAAGGATTTAAGGATAGTCATTAGTGTCACATCATAAACCATGGTTAGTATATATATAATAAGTATTACTTAGATATTTATTTAGGGTTTTCACATTTACATATTTATATATGTCGATTTTATATAAAGAAGAAAGAAATGGATTTTGTGCTTAAGGGAGTTGTACTAGAAGCTTAATAGGGTTGTAATTAGGGTTTAGAAATATAGAAATTATAGTTTTAATGTTTCCTTAGGTTATATAATTTTTATGTAATTTTTATTATGTTTAAAATGTATATAAATAGGATTTTAGGATTTTGTGCATTAGGCACTTGTACACTAGGTTTAGAGACTTGTACTAATATTTAATGAGTTTAGAAAAATTTAATTCTAAGACTTATGTATGAAAAAGTTGTAAATTGTGCTTTAGAATAAATATAATTTGGGTTTTAATAGGCTTTTTATAAATATATAGTTTTATGCATAAAAGACTTATACCTTAGCTTTAAATGACTTGTACATTAATATTTGGTAAAAATCTTATATATAAAAATTAAGTTTCGTGAGTTTTGTTCATAAAATCATAGTTTGACTGAAATTAGTGTTTTATCGGGAGTTATTATGGAATTAGGGTTTCTATGCTTTAGATGCTTGTACTTTAGTTAAATGAGTTATACTTTAGTATTTTTTTAGGGTTTTGTCACTTACATGATAGTTTAGGATTTTATAGAATCTTTATTTGATAAAGAACGTTTAGTTTATACGTACGTTAATGAATTAACGTAAAGTGACAAACGGAATATCTTAAAGTTTAATATGATAATGTTTTCATAGATTAAACATTGAATACGTTAAGGTTAGGTTGCATGCGAGCACGTTTATCGAGGATGTGATCTACGTCACATAAGATAACAGTTATGATCAGATAATAAAAAAAATTACACGTAGAAAAGGATAAGTATTTCAGTAAGATAGTTTATTTTATTGTAGGATTTTTCTCAGCGGTTACATCTAACAAGAATAATAGATTGTGGGTGTACATGTAACGAAGCTGCTAGTACAAGAGTATAGAGCATACGTGTTGGTTTCAAAAGGAAGTGGGTTTGACATGGTATGTGATCGTACAATAAATTGCACGACCAGGCCTTCGATGATGATCAAAGGATATATGGGGTGTTGAGGTTGCGCCAAGCTTGTTCTTAACCTGAAATAAGAAATACTAAAACAATACATTAAGTGATTACGCAGGGGTTTGACCCTGCGAACCACCTCCGGCGTGCGAATGAGTATGTGATATGATAAGTTGGTAGTGGAATGAGAGAGCCTAGTTTGCCTACCATTGTTATTGCCTTTCTAAGCTATTTATAGGGGAGGAAATAGGACTTAGAGAGCTCTTGCACATAATTCGAAGATAATGGGGGCATCCCATGATTTGTGGTAACCGCTAGGGCTTTGTGGCCCACGTTCTCATCCTTGGTGGGAAAGCCTAAAGAAAGAGGGGACGTGGGTATGGCCAAGTCAATGTGGTTCTCCTTTCTAGTATCCTCGCAGGAGGTACCCTGAAGGGCTTAAGGCTTCGATTGGCGGCTTCCCACTTCGTAACCACTTCATAGATGAATGGTTTTACGCCAATGAAACGTTTTAGGAGATTGACCTGGGCCTTCGAATAGAAGGCTTCGTACAGGCTCGAAGGGGTGTCCTTTGACCCGTTCGGAGGGTACATCATCAAGCCTCCCAGTCGAAAGTGATATATACGTACGAGTATATATTGCTTACGACTCAAAAATCAGCCTACACCTTATCTTCTTCGTCACAAAATCGTACGGAAAAAAGGTAAGTGCTCAAAACAAACTGCGCAATAAATGCGTTTAATGATCATCTAACTACCGCACCCTAGGCCATAACGGCTAGGATTTCGGTAACCACAAACGTCCTTTCAAAATTTAAAAACTATTTGAAGTTCGTGTATGAATCAAATTAGGATTGCACGTGGATGGTTAGGATAAGAACTACAAGGGATATATATAAACCCTTTGTAATCCTAGACCTAGATTACTATTGCCTTCCGCCTAAATTACACATACACAGCACTGTGCTTCGTGTTTCATTTGAGTCGAAAGGTAATTCTCCCTTCCCAATTCTTTACCTTCTTGCTCTCATTGTTCCATTATAATATGAGTATGGCAGCCAAAAGAATCATCTGGCAACAAAATTATACCTTATCGAAACAAGCTTTATCGGATTTTCTTGATGAATACCCCATACCCAAGGAGTTTAGGGTGATGCTTCCGAGCAAAACCCAAAACATCTTTGATTCTCCAGCGGGGTATGTGGGGCTTTATGTTCATGCATTCACACAATCCAACTTTAGGATTCCAATCCACCCCCTAGTCCTAGAGTTTTTACAATATTACCAAGTACATATCTCTAGGCTGAATCCTTTTGGCTTAGCCAAATTGACCACCTACATTGTGATATGGAAGGCTTATGGTTATGAGCCAACGCTGACTGTGCTTAGGGGGTTTATTAACCTCAATCCTAGTGGTGATTGGATAACCTTGGCCAAGAGGGGTGAGCATGATGTGCCGTACTTGGTAACTAAACCATTCTCCAACATAAGAAATTGGAAAGGGCAATTTTTCTATATTCAAAACACAATCATACCTCCAGAGTACCCTGCTTTGTTGGATGAAGCTTATCAGTTTGATGAAAAAAGGTTCAATGACCCCGTTCCATACGAAATAAGAAGCCGTCCCATGTATCAACGTCTTGCACGCCACCCAGTTGATGTCTAAACATTTCTTGAGCCAATCTTATTCATGGCGGGCATAGTTGACCGTTGGGAAGGGTCTCCGTCAAAGCCTGAAATTATTTGTGAAGGAAAAAGTATGTACATTCCCATTTAAATAAAGTAAATAACTTATCTGCTGATATTTATCTCTTTTCTTTTTTTGTTGCCGGAATGGCTTTCAGGAATTTCGTTGTTTCCGGTGGTGCCAAGGAAGTTAGTTTCATTCCCAAGGACCCGAAGGATGTAAGCAACGGAGTGGGGTCTCCGTCTGTCTCTGTTAATAACAATGATGTGGATGCCGAAACTGTTCAACCTATTGCAGTGCTCCTCCCTTCCAAACCTGTAAGTACTGAGGAAGCCCCCTAATTTATGGAGAATATTGCTGATTCTGATGATCCCCTCTCCGAGGGTGACCAAGTGACAATTGTAAGGTCCTCCAGCATCGCAGACAGAGTGCGAAGCAGAAAGGGAACAAGTGCAAGGCCTTCGAAGGCCACCCCCAAGAGGAAACTAAACATCCCTACTTCTACGTCAAGGACCACAAAGCAAAAGACTTCTCATGGGAAGGCGATCATGCACCCGACTGAAGAAACCGTTGAGGATGATGACATCCATGGTAAGTAAAAATTTCTTTAATTCCCTCTTCCTTAATGTGCTCCGTGTCTGATGGATGTGTTTTATGCAGGATTTCCGAACACCAAAGAGCTGCCAAACGCACTCACCTGCCATCTACTGGTTGACAATGTTACTCCCGCTAAATGGAGGAGAACCCTGAGTGACATGTCCATTGAGAGGCTATGTGACTTGCACGACAAAAGTTACACAAGACAAGCCATGCTGGATAATCATCTCAACACCCGTACAAGGGAGTTGATTCGTACGGTGATGGATGGCAAGGAAGAGATAGTTGTGATTGTTGCTCGAGAGAAGAGCAGGGAAAGTCAGTATGCGGAACTAGAGGCCAGATGTGATGCGGCCATGTTGGATTTCGAAAAGAATCCTTGGTCTGAAGCCCTTTAGGCTAAAATTGACAACCTTGAAGAACAATTGAAAGAGGCTCAAGCAGAGTGTGGTAGACTGAGGATGGAGGAGGCTAAGGTTTCTGGTTACAAGGCACAAGTTACTACACTTGAGTCTAAATGTGCAGGTCTTGAAGCCGAAAGGGCTAGGTTGGTGGAGTAGGAGATCAAGCTACATGAGAAGTTAGATGGACTAAAACACCAATGCAAGAGTTTGAAGAAGGACAGAGCTGAGGTGGTGTCGAAGGTTGTTCCTTATGTTGCAATGGAATAGTATCACAGTGATGAGGTGGGGGAGATAGTTGGGAAGCTAGTGAACGCGGCCATTTTCTATGGTAAATGCACGACGTTGGAATACATCGCAGAGACCAAGAAACCTATGGTCCTGTCAGAGGTACCTTACTACCGCCCAACGTCCGAGCAGGAGTATAATGATGCCGGCAACGCGTACACTTCAGCAGAGTACCCTTTCCTCACCGAAGCAACCAAGGACCCCTCAGCCTCAATAGAAGATCTCCTATCAAAGAAACCGAGGAAAATTCAGCCTCCATCTCCAACCAAGAAGACTACATCTATGAAGCCTCCGTCCCCATCACATCAAGAGAATCCAATGTCCTCAAAAAATGCTTGAAGGCTACCGTGTTGGTAGTAATTTAGCCTCAAGGGTGGCATGTACCCTTTGAACAATGTCCCATGATGCTTAATAGGCATGTGCCTATGTGTTGAACAATTTATCTTTTTTTCTTTGTGGGCTTCGACCCATGTTTCAGACAATTGCTTTGATATGTACTGTTGGCTATAACTATATTTAACCTTATGAATGCCAGTCAGGGGACAATGTCCCACTTTTGATGTCATGCTTATCTTCTCTTACGCTTATGCATAAACGTAAAGATACAACCTAAGGTTATAACCTTATTGTGTGTATTTTGGACCAAGATTTTTAGCAATCGTATTATTTGACTGCGACAGAGGGTCGCGACCCACTCCGTCTTTATCCTTAAGATACAAAGGGCTTAGAATACCCTGAGACTTGTAGGAAGGTTAATGTGAATTGTGATGGATGTTATGTGTATACAAGACATGTGTCCTGATTCATCCTTCGACATTAAAACTTGTAAAGTACTTGGCTGAACAAATCTTTGTTCTATAGAACGAAACAAGAGATTTGAGGGAAATATGTTATATCATTAATTGGGTAGGGAGAATTACATCATTTTAAGAAATAAACACTAGGACACCTATGACCGGATCTACACACACTCCTTGTGTTAGATGTATACTTTGAATGATGTCTAGTCTAGCACGCGAAATTTACTAGCTAGCACTTAGAAGATTTGTTTGTTTGTGTTTTGTATTAATGAATCAACAATGAATGAACAATGAACACAATATACTTCAACTTTAACGATTCAATATTATTAATGAATAATACGAGTGATCTCCTATCACTAGGGTTTACAACCTTGAATCTTAACAAAACAATCATAAAACAATCGTATAAAAACTTTAACCTAGGCAATCCTTTTATAGACTAAGGATTCCTTTACAAGATAACTATCAACCTAATCGTATAAGATATACACAATATCTTTTCTATAATTATCTTACACAAAACATAAACCGTACTAACTTCTTCATACAAACAGTACTAACTGCTTATGTCTTCAAAACTCTTCAGCAGTACTAACTTTCTTTTCAACCGTACTAACTGCTATAGCTTAATTTCCTAACAATCCTCTCCTAAACTTATGATTTCTATCCAAATCACTAAGTTTCTTCAAATTAAGCTTCTTCTTCTATATGAGGAAAATTCTTTCAAACATCTATCATCAGTCACTTTAGTCTTTGACTTTTCTTTGCTCGGCAAGGTTGAAAATCTTTGTAACTAACAAGTCTGCCATCTCAGAGTCTTCTTTAACCTTGAGTCTTCCTTGTACCCTAGCCATTAACATAAATGATCTGATTGGATAGTCCTTTTCCACCAACATATAGATTTCTATCCCATCTGGAGTAGAAACTCTATGTACTTCACACGATTCAAACAAATACCAATACACATCTTTAACTTGTGCTTCAAATCTCCACATTGACTCTCCACTATCAGGTTCATAGATTCTCTTCAACTGAACCCATAACTCTTTGTCTTTATCTTCAGTAGGATCTTTATCTCTGAATCTTTCTTTTACTAAGCTCCATAGTTGATTAAGATCTTCTCTGTCAAATCCTCTGAGTAAATCTTCAAACAACTTGTACCTTTCAGAAATATCACCAAATCTGACTATCTTCCATCCTTTCATTCTTCCATTAGTAAAAACTTCCCAGTCAATGATTGGATGTTTTACTTGTAAAGGTTTGATATATGAAGATTCTGGAACAATCATCATCATGCTCTTGATCTTCTCACTGGTTAATCCTTCTTCTTCAGACTTTTGTTTCTTTGCAACATCAGATTCAAGAACCTTTGGTTCTCTTTTCTTTTTCCTTGTCATGTCCTCTCTGATTGGAGTATTCAATCTTGCATATGTTTCAAAGAATTTCCTTTCAATCTCAGCATCTGTCCATCCAGTAAAGTCACTCATCTTGTAATTAGCTTGATTCTTCAAATAGTGCTTCATGAAATTGAGTTTTTCCTTCCTGGTAGGCAACTTTGTCTTGTAACCGGACTTTTGCCTTTCTCTGATTCTGTGCATTAAGTCACTCCAAGTAGCTTCTCTGTTTTTCTTCAAGATAAATTCTTTGAGCTCCTCTGACTTTTCTTCTTCATTTAACTCCTGATCATTAAGAATCATCACAGCATGAGCTTTTATAATACAATCAGAATCCAACAAGTATTGAAGTTGCTCATTGAACTCTTCTTGATTAAAATCTTCAGTTCTTGTTCTATCCATGAAACCAGCTATGTTCCTTTCATCATCAGAAGCCATTTTTCTTGCTAATTCCTCATCTTGAGCTATCTGAGCTTTCTTAGCTTCTTCATCAGCCAAATCTTTTTCTATCATTTTCCTTGCTACCTCTGCATCATGATCTATCTGAGCTTGAGTTTTTGGCTTTATTGTCTTGAGCCTCTCAAGTTCTTGAGCTGCGTCCTCTTCTTCTTGTGTCATAGCTCTTTTACCTTTGTCTGCTCTTTTTCTTTCATAAACTAGCTCAGCTGAAGTATCACCAGTTGGAACTGCTTGATGCTCTGTCTCAGCAGTTGGAACTGCTTCAACAGTTTGAACTTTTTTAGCTTCTTGGGTATCAGTCTGAACTGCTTCATGTGTCTGTTCTTCTTCTTCCATATCTACATTACCAGAACCTATATCAAATCTTTCTTCTTCTTCTTCATTGTGCCTCCCCTGAGAACTTGATCCATCTTTGTCTTTACCAAATTTCCTCCCCTGTTTGGAAGAATTTCCACCATCAGCATCATCTGAATCATCTGAGTCATCACTAGAAGAATCATCATCCAATACCATTCTTGCCCTTTTCCGCTTGAGTTGATCTTTCAGCTTTTTCACCTTTTAAAGATAACCTGTGAAAAATTTTAGCAAAATTCTCCTTGTGGGCTTTGAGCTCCTCCTTGGTGCTTTCAATATCTGTCTCCAAACTTTCAACTTTGGCAACTAGCTTGGTACATAATTCCATCAATACATTTTGGTTAGAGCTACCCTCATCACTTCTAGCTGTGTGACCTGCTAGGAGAGGTGAATCATGGGGAAAGGATCTAGGAATCACTCTAGGTGTTTTCCTTCTCCTATAAGTGATGTGAAATTGAGATGTTTGGGTTCTTGCAAGTACTTGAGTGGATGTGTGATGGGGATCAGTTGGAACTGCTGACCCTTCACCCAACTCAGTTTGAAGCATTTGAGGAAACAATGGAACTGGTTCCCCTTGAAAAAGTCTACTAGCCATAGCCATGATTTGAAAAACTTTTGATTGAAGGCTAGGAGTAGCAAAAATTTTTGTTGGTTTTGTAAGCAGGTATGTCTTTTTATTCAAAAGTGTTTGAACAAACCTTGGATACATTAGAAACTTGGTTTTGCTGTTAACATTAGATGCCATACCCTCAAAAATAAATTTTGAAAAGTTAAAAACCTTGTTTATAGACAAACAAATGAGAGCAATAGCAATATTGCTACTGAACTGCTCCCAAGCAGTCTTTTTAGGACTTAAACAATGTAAAAGGGTATGTATCAAAAATCTCCATTGAGGTGAGAAACATCCTTTTTGAAAAGTTAATTTGTGTTCGGATGTATCATACCCCATTTTGGTAAGTTCTTGCCATATTTCAGTGTTGTGCATAGTGTTAATACCATCCGAGTCATTTAATTTAAGATGTCTTCTAAGTATAGACTCGGTAACAACAAAAGATACACCATCCACTTCAGAATGAATTTCTAAGTCTCCATCTTCACAAGTCAAGACAGTAGCATTCTGCCAGAACTGTGTGATGTGAGAGACGTAAAGAGTAGCAGAAACAGTTAGAGCATACCTTATGTGAGAGTGGTTGAGAAAGTCCACAATCTCATAAAATTTTGGTCCATCTCCTTCCTCTGTTTTCTCAAGAAACGCAACCTGATTATGACGCTTAACAAATTCCAATCCATCCATTTTTAGTGATGAAAAATGAAAGATTATAGCAAAAAGATGATCGTTTAAATTGGAATTAAGGTTTTATGTAGCCTATTGGAGATTATAGGTACTGTTTAGGGTTTTGCGAAATAAGCGTATGAGATAAATTATCTTTAGAAAAAGAATAAATGAATTTATGGTAGAAAGATAATTATCTTCTAGAAAAATCCCTATAAATACCTTAAGAATAACGGTTTTGCCCCAACGGCTATAAAATTAATTACTGACAGATTTTTTACAACGGCTTGAGCCGTACTAACTTTGTACTAACCGTACCAACTGTTGGAAAAAATTTTGTTGAGCCGTATGAACTTATTTAAAAAGATTTTAAAAATACCATGGCTCAAACATAGTTTTTAGCAAACTATCAACTATCAACGGATTTGATATGTCTTTACCAATAGCCGTTTGCTTTGGACTAGCCAACTCTTCACAGTTAGATATGGTGAGCTGATAACCATACAATTTTTCATAAATTGTCAACCATCAACGGATTTGATTAGTCTTTACCAGAAAACGTTTGCTCTGGACTAGTTGATTCTTATGTGGGTTAGACATGGTGAACCAATAACCATTTGTTGTGTGCAAAGATCACACACTCAGCTCCAAATCACCATTACAGTCCAAAACATATAGCATTTAATTCCTTGATGCTTATCATCCAAAATCTGCAAGTGTTAGTCCAAAAACAAAGAAACAAGATACAAGCATATGACTAACATTACACATAACAAGAAAAATTAATTTCCTTGTAGTACCCAAGCAAAAATAGACTTAGGCTTTCCTCTTGCATCAACATAATTCATTCTTTTCAAAACAATTTTAGCACCATTGGGTTTGATGGGTCTCCAAACCCAACATGCTGATGCATTCACACCATTACCCATATTTCTCTTAGCAGTGTTTTTATTAACACCAGTACCAATTACTCTGCTAGCAGTTGGAACTGCTGGCTTAGTAGTTGTTACCTTAGGTTGCCAAACTTGGTTTTTCACTACTTGTCTATTTTGAAATGGTCTTTTCACAGTTGTTGGTGCTGATTTGGAAAACATTTTTGCACCTTGAACTGTTGGCCTTGAGTGAATAGGTCTAATTGGTCTGACAGGCTGAACTGCTGGTCTAGCAGTTTGAATTGGTCTTTGGCCAGACTTTAATAGAACTGATCTGGGTATCATTCTATCATTCCTCGGAAGAGTTTGAAATCTTGCTATGCTCAACCTATGGTTCGAATATCCACTCAACCATTTATCACAAAAATCTGCAAGATGGTCAAAACTACCACACGAGTAACAAGCTTTCCTATTAGCATACAAAATCATCCTCTAATTGGTGAGATTTGAGGTCATTCCAGTTCCTTTGGTTTTGTAACACCCGGTAATTTTCCAAAACCTTTCTAGCCAATTATTTTAAAACCTTACATTACCTGAGAACTTAAACTATTTATTGAACTTGTTTGGGCTTGAGAAACAAGAATTATTGCGAGAAATGAGAATATTGTCCCTATTAGTGAACCAGCACAACCTAGGAAGCATGAAACGTATCGTATTTGTCAAAAATATTAATTTTTTGAAAGTATTGCAAATTTGTACTCGTTTTTATTGGAAAAATTATTTCGTGAACAATGGCGCAAATTTCGTTAATTTTCGAGTCCGTTTGGTACGTCAAATGGGTCCCACGGTGTTTTCATCAAAAGTTTAACCACATTGGCAGTTTCACCCCCTCCGCCCCCCTTTTTCAATTCACTCCCCTCACTTTTATATTTACACTTTGGTCCTTCATTCAAAAATATAAAAACCCCTAATAATAATATTTCCTCTATCACTATTCATTCTCTTCTCTCTCTTCTCCTCTCTCTCATTCGCCAGCGACCTCTAACTCCGGCGACCTTCATAATTTCCGGCCACCGGAATATTTTCCGGCAACCCTTTTTCTTTGCCGAATCGTTAGATCGGCTCACCTACATGCTTTCTGGAGTTTTTGAGCCCTCGGCTCCCACCACAACACCACCCACGCGCCACCACCGCCAGCTGCCACCATCACCGAAGCCACTACCACCTTCCTAGCCATCTCTTCTTTCGGTAAAAACCCCACACGCGCTTTATTACTTATTTTTCTTTAAATTTTATCAAACCCTAATTCTTTATTTTTTTTATCGATTAATAATATGGTTTTGATAATAAAAATGGTTGTTAAAACTTGTCAAAACCCCTCGTGTGGAAAACCTTCCCCTCCCCTTCTCGTTGACTCAGTCAACACGGCAACTCGGGCAACTCACCGATTCAACTCGGTTGACTCGGTGAGGGTTTGATGTTTATGATGTTGTTATTGTTTTTGTGTTCATCTCTTGTTGTTGTGTTGTTGTTATTTAATTTTTGTTAATACTTGTGGTCCGTTTGGTTTGTTACTATCGGCAGTCGAGACATAGTCAAGCCGTGACTCACGGCGAGTCACGGTGTAGCGTGGTTTTTAGCTTGAGAATAGGTTGGTTTTGTTGTGTTGTTTGCGTTGAATTTGGATTGCGTTGAGATGGTGTTGTTGACAGTTTCAGTTTGTGGTTGTGTAATTTGGATTTTATTAAAAGAGTAATAAGTTAAGAGTTAGGATTAGTGTGAGTAATGATAGTGTTTGTGTTTGCGGATATGTTTGTGTTTGTGTTGGATTTGTTTAGCCGAGAGCCTCAACGGCTCAGATTGGGTCGAGCCGTGACTCGAGGCAAGTCACGGCTAAGTTTTATAACTTGTTGTGTTATTGTTTATTTATTTCTTTATATCGAGTCGTATAATATTATTTTGTCGTCGTTTATTTTCGTTGAGTCGCGTTAAATTTATTTATGTTAGACGTTTATTATTTATTCGTTCGTTATTTATTTATTTGTGATCGATATGAGATGTTTCGGAATGTTTGAAACGTTATGGGATAGTTTGCAACACATGTGAGATATTTAATATTTATTGTTGGGAATTTCGGAAATAAGATATTTCTTCTTGCTGCCGATAGTGAAAGTTGGTTCCTGCCGATAGTGTTGGTTCCTGCCGAAGCTCATTGCTGCTGATAGTTATATTTTGTTTCTGCTGATAGTGTTTGTTGCTGCAGATATTATTGTTAGTTATCCGTATGTTTAGTATGTTTATTTTTAGAAGAGATCTTGTTTATCTCTTTACACGTTTTCTTGTAGGACGGGTTAGGGTTAGGGTTTCTTATCATTATAAAAGAAACACCCCGTCTATGAGTTTGACACATCTTTGTAAGTTAACAATCTTCAATAAAATCATCTTTTAGTTCATATACGATCCATAGAGGATCATAGCATTAGTTCTTTTCTGTTCTACTTCATATTCAGAGATTCTCTTATAGTGTGCTTGTGATTACATAGGCATCCTACCGATCCACATAGGCTCAAAGATCTAGCAGGCGTGTTAGATTCAACAAGTGGTATCAGAGCCTCGTGAGGATCTCTGATCAAGAAGCTAAAGTTCTCTAAAACAATCTCTCTAAACCATTACACTATGTCTGGATCAGCAGATAAATTCGAAAGGTGGACCATGAAAGTCGGAACCCTGCTATCGTTTAACTCAAGGAGAAAATGGATAGAACCTGCTGATGCTGATAGTCTCAACCAAACTCATAACACGGTTCAGAATGCAAAGGATAAAGTGGAAGAATTTGCTTTTGTGGGAGCCTCTCATCAGGTACAACATTGTCAATTTGGTTGTCATGAATTGTACTTGAACCTTAGGAGAGAATTTGATGAAATGGAGCCTGAATATAATAAATTGTTTGTAGATATTCAAGCGTATAAAAAGGCTCTTAAAACTGTGGAAAAACAAAAGGTTTGGCATGAAGCTAATCAGCTTGCATATGAACAAAAGATAAGGGTTTTGGAAAGAGACTTAAAGAACTCCAATAACTGTCTAAAACATTCTGAAAGAGAATATGCTAAGTTGAAATTAGAAAATCAGAATATAAAGGCTAAACTGGATAGTGAAGTGGCTAGGGTAAATTCATGGCAACAATCTGAAAAATATCTTGTTAATTATGGTAATCAGTCAGGTTGGCGTAAGAAAGGGTTGGGATTTGATGTTGGGGATTATCACCCTAGAATATTTGACCCTACCCCTAAGGAAGTTGATTATAAGACTCCTGTTAAGTTTGTTAAGGAAGGAGGGATGAATGCAGTTCCTCCACCTATAAGAGGTGTTTTCAAGCCTGTTCCTATCCACTCAGCCCTTGATCTTGACTCAGATGAATCACACATGACATATGGGAAAAAGTCAAATGACTTAACTGATTCTGAGTGTGGGTCTGATGACTTTGTCTCTTGTTCCAAAAGTAACAAGTCTTATGAATCTAAGTCCACAGGTTATACCTCATATGATTCTAATGACAAGTCAACTTCACCCAAGTCTCATGACTTCACTTCTGGAGCAACTAATGATAAATCTATTTCTAAAATAGCTTCCCCTGACAACAGCTCTCTTAACTCTGTTAAAAACAACGTTGTCTCTAGTTCCAGTAGTGATAATTTTGTCTGTAATAAGAAAAGTTCTGGTAAGATCAAGACTGTTAGGAAGAAGACATGTTTTGTGTGTGGTAGTCAATATCATCTCATTAAAGATTGTGACTATCATGAGAAGAGAATGAAGATGAATGGTGGGCAACAACAGACCAGATCGTTGTGGAAAAATGTTAAACAAATACCTCCATATGTTCCACAAGCAGCAGGAATGAACCCTTATAGAGCTCCCTTTCCTGCTGATAGACCTGTTCCTGCAGTTATGCCTGTTGCTGCTGATAGTCAGGGAACTATTCCTGCTGGTGCTTCCTCATCCTTTCAGAGAGATTTTAGGCCTGCTTATTATAATGCTTGTAAGAAGACGCTAATGCTTGTAATTTTGTCTTGTTTTTCATTCTTTTATGTTTTATGTTTTGTGTTTTACTAACTTTGTTTTGCAGTTTTTAGTGTGTTTTGTTCTACTAACTCTGTTTTGCAGCTATCATTTTCTCAATGCTTGAAATAAAACATAAAATAAAATCTTCCATTCATCTTCTTGAGGTGATTACATCCAATACCAAAAGACTATAGCTTCATAAAAACAAACCATACAACAGACTACAGATACAAGCTACCTATTCCATCTTCCCTTTTCCCTTACCCATATAATCAGGCATGAACCTCCTACCCCTCTGACGACTAATTTCTTCATACACATGGGGGGCTGGAAGTGCCAACACCACTGGGAGTGGCTGTCTTGGTTCAGGGGCTGGAGTTGAAGAGCTTGGGGTAGTTTGCCTCTGATGTGTTCTGGGGCGTGACCTTGGAGTTGGCTGGCTTGGCTGAGGAGTTGGTCTGATGGGATGCTTTCTTTGTCTTGGATCTTGGCTTTCACGTTGTCGATTGTCTCGACTTCGAGGGTTAGGTTTTTCACGGCTAGAGTCTTCACGAAGATCTGCATTACCTTTTGGTACCGGTACTTTGTAGAAGGTAGCAGTTGTCCTTTCCATCTCTTCAGTAAGCAGAGCCACAGTTTTCTTCATCTCTTCTCTTAGCTTATTTGTAATGGGAAAATTGGGAGGATATGTCTCCCATTCACCCTGATAATAAGTCAAGGACTTCAACTCTGATGATCCTTCATCATCAGAGCTAGAGTACTCAAATGATGAAGGAGTAGATGGAAGAGGATCAGATAAATCCTCCTCAACCTTTGCCTTACCTTTGTTCTGAGAAGATGATGCAGTTTGGGGAAAGTAATTTTCCCACCCTGAATCATTGGAGGAGGAAGAATCTGATGAGATTTTGATGATTGGATTTTTGGATGAACTCATGATTTTGCTTGATTTGAAGATTATTGGTTAGGTTTGTGATAATGAAGTTATTTGATTTGAGGCTTATATAATGAGATGGAGATTAGTGCGAATTTATTGTTGGTTGGTATTGAGATTTAATTTTGGCGGTTTATTCCTAATGACTGGATTTGGAAGGTTGACTTCGGTCAAACCACTTCATTGCTGCCGATTGACCAAGTGTTGCTACCGTTTAACTAATGGTTCCTGCTGACTATGTTAAATTTTGGGGAAGTTTGCTTAGTCAATTGGTCAATGATACATGCGCGGAATTGCAACGATTTAAATTGATATATTTGGCAACCCAACCTAAAATTGCACTTCTCTCATCTCAATTTCTCAAAATCCTTTCAAACCCTAATTCATTATTTTTCTCATTTAGAACCCTAGATCATTCATCTAATACAATGACTACACTTCGCTACAAGGATGATCACAACAAGGTTGCATACTTAGAGTCTTCTTCTAGAAGTGATGGTTATGATGAGGTGTTAGCTTTTCTTCGTGGGTCATCTATTCAGTATAAACTTACTCATTGTCCTGTAACGGTGTATGATTCGCTGATTAAGCAGTTTTGGGCAACAGCTAAGGTTAGACACCTTGTGGGAAGGGAGGACGACATTGTTGCCACCATTGATGAGCACGAAGTCATCATTACAGAGGGGTTGATTCGGGTACAGCTTCGATTTCCTGAGGAGCATGGGGAATATGATCTTTCCAGGCAAGAAATCAATGATGGTATGGCTGCCATAGGTTATCCTGTCACTGGTAGTTGTACATTTTATAAAAATAAGCTGTCTCCTCAATGGAGATTTCTTGTTCATACGTTACTCCAGTGTATGAGTATAAAGACTGGTGGTTGGGACCAATGTCCTAGTCCCATTGCGTCTGTCACAGGGTAGGATATATAATTGGGCCAAATATATTTTTGAAGGGATGATTGAAAATATCTCTAATGATAAAAACAGATTTTTAATGTATCCTAGATTTCTTCAAATTATCTTAGGTGTTCGAACAAATAACCCATCCCCTAAGATAGTGAATCGGATGACTCCCAAAATGTTTGCTCTGATGAAAATGAATTTTGCAGGCCAACATTTGCCATTATTACCTGCCATGTTACTAAATGCCAATCCTGCTGACAACCCAGATCCTGCTGACAATGTCAGTGTCCCACCATCACCCATTGCAGCTGATGCTAGTGCATCCAATGCTGCTGGTGAAGGGACTTCAGTTGCTGCTGATGACCCATTACCACCATCACCTAGACCAGCCACACCTAGACCTGAGACTAATGTCCCTGATGAGCCCAGTGTCCAGACCACCACAGTTGTTACACCTGTTGTCCAACCCACACCCTCAATAGATATGCCTTCTGTTTCAAGGCTTTCATCTCCTAGTCCTTCTAGGCAGCCTTTTAGTGATGACATCCATACAGGGGGAGAATTTCATGTTTCTCCACCTAGATCCAATGAAGCTCCTAACACCTCAGGCATTCCTGCTGGTAGAGCTGAGGATGCTACTGATCTCACTTTTATGTCCCAGTTACTTGACAGGTCTGTGCAGAAATTTGAAGCATTGGAGTCAGAACTTAAAGAGACAAAAAGGTTTTTAGTGAGAAGGTGGAAAATTTGGAAAAGGAGCTCAGGGACACTAAAGAGACTTTTGGTGAGATTATTCAAAAGCTAAATGAAAGGATCAGCTCTTTAGAAGCTCAACATCTGCAAAAGAAAAGAAGGATTGTGCTTTCTGAGTCTGAAGATGATCAGGCTGATATGTCATTTGATGGGCTGAATGTGCTGGCCTCTGTTTCTCTTGATAGTGGGCACATTGAAGTGCCTACCTCTTCTGAGCATACTACAACTTCTAAACCTCAGGCTTTCTCAAGACCAAGGACCAGGCAGCCCTCAAGAGTTTCAGCTTTTGAGAAGTTTCAATCCACCATTGCTGCTGATGTCTCTGGTGTTGTGCCTGATGTTCCTGCTGGGGTTAGTACTGTTTCTTCTGAATCTAAGGTTCCTGGTACTACTGCTGGTAGCTCATCCATTGCTGCTGGTAGTGATACCATTCCCCCTGATGCAACACAAAATGATGAAGAGATAGGAAGACAGGTGAGTGCACAGGAAATTGCTGCTGAACAAGCTAGACTAGCTCAGGTTGCTCAAGATGAGGAGCTTGCAAGGAAAATGTGTGCTGATGAGAGGAACATTGCTGGGATTATGAATAGCACAAGATCAGAAGATCTTACTTCAGAAGAGTTCAGTGAGCAAGTTGAATACTTGTTGGCTTCTGATATGATCATTAAAGCTCATGGGTTTATGATTCTTCAAAATTCAGAGTTGGGTGTGGATGAAAAGTCAGATCAGCTCAAGGCATTTATCTTAAAGACTCATAGAGCATCCACTTGGAATGACTTGATGAATAGGATCAGTCAAAGGCAAAAGTCTGGTTATAAGATGCCTACAAACAAAGATAATGTCAAGTTTATGAAGGACTATCTGAAGAATCAGGCTAACTACAAGCTCAGTGACTTCAAAAGTTGGATTGATGCTGCCATTCAAAAGCTGTTTCTTGATACCTATACAAGGATAAATTCTTCAGTCAAGACAGACATTCCACAAAGCAAGAAAAGAGAGTCTTCCTCTTTAGAGTCTGATGTTACAAAGAAAATGAAGTCTGGAGAGACATTGGCTGGTGCATCTTCCTTTAATCCTACTGAAGGTTCTCAGGATACCACATTCATTTCACCAATTCCTTATTTAGATGCATCTGGTGCACCACAAGAAGGTCCTATTTCTGATGGTATTCCTGCTGCTAATGACTCTGTTTCTGCTGCACCATCTTCCTCAGTTCCTATTCTGCAATATGGTCTAAGGACAAGGCAGAAGAGTCACTCTCACCACCCTCCTTCTAGGGATATTTCTGAAGTGGATGATCAAGAGTTGATTAGGGTTGACTCAGACAGTGATTCAGAAGGTGATTCCATTAATTCTTGGGGACATATTGCTCACTGGGAGATTAGGTCTACTCCTGAAGGTGAAGTCAATGTTTGGTTTTCCCTTGATGGGACAGTAAAATTCTTTACCTTTCTGAGGGAGCTCTTGAATAAGGTAGAGAGGAAAGATTTGGAGAATCTTTATAAGATAATGGATAATTACTATCAAACTCATACTCCTACTGGGATTGGCCTAATGCTTTGGGGAGATTTACAAGTTTTAATGAATTCATTGGAAGGTGAAAAGACTCAATTGGTGTGGGGTAATCAATCATCCTGGAGAGTATTTTCTTGGAGATTATATCCTTCTTCCAATGTTCATGTAGTGGAGCTCATTTCTGGCAAGATCCTATCTATGTTTGTGGATGTCACTTATCCTTTATCTGAGGGACTTATGAAGAGAATGCTCACACAGAAGGTCCGAGTTCCCAAACATACTATTGGAAATGATTTAACCACAGCTGAACAGTTGGTCCAATTCATCAAAGATCAACTTGCAGCTGCTAAAGGTTCTTCTACTTGATCAGGTTTCTTGTTGTTGTTGTATATCTTTCTTTCTTTCTTATCTTTTCTTATTTTCTTTCTTTCTCTTTTGGTTTGTTTCTGATTTCTTTTAGTTCAAAAAAAAATAATAAAAAATAAAATAAAAAATGTGTATATTTTGTGCTAATAAGTTGGTTTTGAGCAACACCTTGCAGGTACAGTGTTGGTGTTTACACCTACACAACAAATGGTATTCAACTCACCATGTCTTGCAGACAAGAAAGAGTTGACTCACCATGAGGGTACGGCTCTGGTGTGATAATCAAATTCATTGATAGCTGTAATAGCTTGCTCAAAGCTATAGGGTACTTCAACTCACCGATGGTTCATTCCTGAGAGTTGAAAATGGTTCTCAATTCACCATGGATGTAACCCTTTATGGGATCCAAAGAATTGGCTAGTCCACAAAAGTATGGTTTGTGGTAAAGACATTTGGTATCCATATCTGGTAATCAATTCACCAAGGTTCAGTTGAAACCAAAGAATTGGCTAGTCCTGAGCAAACGGCTACAGGTAAAGACAACTCAAATCCGTTTACAATTGCTGGTTTACTAAAAATCAGATGGTTATCAATGTACCATGGTCTTACACACCTAAACATTGGCTACTCTAGTAGTGCTGGCTGTTGGTAAAGAGACATCAAATCCATTAATTTTCAATGATTCACCTCTCACAGGAGTTAACACACCTGGATGTGATGAGAATAGTATGAAACTTAAAGTGATTTGATGTACATATTGTCATAGTAGCAGTCCAGATCCAAAATGCCATGGTGACCAGCTTAAATTTTATTTTGAAGACAATTTCCTATTGCTGCTGAACTATCGAAGTTGCTGCTGGAAGTTTCAAGTGTTGCTGCTGGTTACTTACTGACGTTGCTGCTGGTCTAATCCTCTCCCTATGAACTTTCAGAGTAGAGTGAACGCTTAGGGAATCTTTTCAGAAATAAGCTATTTCCTCAAGATTAAGGGAGGATTGTTGGGAATTTCGGAAATAAGATATTTCTTGTTGCTGCCGATAGTGAAAGTTGTTTCCTGCCGATAGTGTTGGTTCCTGCCGAAGCTCATTGCTGCTGATAGTTATATTTTGTTTCTGCTGATAGTGTTTGTTGCTGCGGATATTATTGTTAGTTATCCATATGTTTAGTATGTTTATTTTTAGAAGAGATCATGTTTATCTCTTTACACGTTTTCTTGTAGGACGGGTTAGGGTTAGGGTTTCTTATCATTATAAAAGAAACACCCCGTCTATGAGTTTGACACATCTTTGTAAGTTAACAATCTTCAATAAAATCATCTTTTAGTTCATATACGATCCATAGAGGATCATAGCATTAGTTCTTTTCTGTTCTACTTCATATTCAGAGATTCTCTTGTAGTGTGCTTGTGATTGCATAAGCATCCTACCGATCCACATAGGCTCAAAGATCTAGCAGGCGTGTTAGATTCAACATTTATCGTTTTGATTAGAATAATATTGTAATGTTGTAACCTTGTGGACAAGGATTGGACGTATTGGATTTATGGTATTAGTTATTTGGACTATTATGGACGTTTTGGTACATGAGACGGAAGGGTATGTTAGACTCATAAGAGCTTAACCTACCTGGACCCGAAGTATACAAAAAAGGTCGATAAAACTAAACAACTAATATTAACGCGAATGATATGTCCAATTATATATATTTTAAAACTTGTAAAATTTGGCGAAAATTGAAATATTCAAATAAGTCGTATGATATGGAAATGTTTTATAAACGAGCACTTCATGCCGAAATTTCATAAAATGTTTTATAAACTTCAACTATTTATGGTTTATTATATATTCCAAAATCTTTTCAAAGCTCTTATGTTTTAGCGATTATAACATCCATTTTGGGAAAACGGGGAAAAGCCGAAACTATCTATTGATGTCGTTTATTTGTTTCTTTATTCTTTCCTGATTTTATTCTTTCTATATATTCTTTTCTCTCGTCCTTCGCGAGTGTTCATTCGTATTCTCCGACTTGTTACCTTTCCACCTTTCTTGTCTTCCACACGAGACATAAACGTATATTTTCTTTCGAACTCCATTGAAACTAAAACCTTTTATACGAGTATTTATTAAATCATTTCGAGTATTATTTATGAGTTATGTCATTTAATTGATTAGGTTGTGCTGAGGTTCATTTGCTGTGCCATTCCATCTGATTGTTTATCTCGTTTTCTCTGTGACTAAGGTGTGATTCATAGCCCCACTTTTAATATTTTTAAATGTTTTATAAATCCCGTGGGGGAGATACATGCTACTTACTATTTTCTGAGCACAATTGTTTATTGGTATGCTATTCCTGAACGACGCTATAAATGCTAAGTACCTTCCTTGCCAAAAGCAAGTCCCTCGATCATGAACCATTAATCACCTGCGGGTGAGCGCGATTATAGTTTATAGGCCTATAGGATTTGACCATCCCACCCCTGTTGACCGGATAGGCAACATGGGTGTGCTATAATTGAGTTAACTAGGTATTTGGCAAGATACCTGGCTTTGGGGGCAACTATTATGATTATGAAATTCCGCGGTTATTGTCGACTTATGCCAGAGTTTCTGGTGCCAGTTAACGCTTTGTGTGTCATGAGCTTAGCAATCCAGAGAATTATGTGACGCTTACCCGATATTTGCATTTGTTGCTTATATCTTCCAGACTAAAATCTTGTGCTCAACTAATTTTTACTAAACCTATGGATTACACTCAACCTTTGTGTTGACTTTTTAAGCATGTTTATCTCAGGTAATTGATTTCTGAAGTGTGCACGAGGAAGGGCTGGAGGTTCCGGATGGCTATCTGTGGGTTGTGTTTTGTTATTTCTATCTAAATTTTCCGCTGCAAACTACTTTATTTTTCCGCTGCAAACTATTTCATTATCCGCTGCTAAATGTGTTAAGAGTCTTTTGAACTCTAATGGTTGAACTTTATATTTGAATGTGGTATTTTATTAAAACGTCTTGTTATGAGATCGTTTATCTATGATTTTGACTCACTACCCCTCGAGTAATACCCCTAACTATGTTCCGCTGCCTTATTTCGAGTTGGGGGTGTTACAGAATGGTATCAGAGCCAGGTTTTATAGAGAACGAGATCATACTCGACTATAAACATTTTTCATGTGACTCAAAACATTTTTCGAAATCGATAGCCATCAGCCTTCCGTGCCACTTCACTCGTAAGTACTTTATTACTGTATGTTTGGATTTTCACTACTATTTCATTTTTATATGAAACTATTTTATAAACATTTGGCTAGAAATTTTTATACTTGTCCCGATGCTCCAAGGAGAGTATTACGGCTACATCAGTTCCCACCGGTCAATTATCAGTTCCACCCGTCGATCACCCCCTTGTACCACCGAGTCCAAAGATGGACCCACACCCTATTGATGTACCTCACCCGGATGATGAGGAAATAGATGATGATGAGAAAATAGGAGACCGTCAGTAGAGATTAGTGATCATCTTTATTATGGTAGTTAATTATTGTAGTAGTAGTTTACCTTGTACGTACTTAACTGACTAGTTTCGGTTAGTAGATTTGATAAGAAACTTGTAGTCGTTTTGCATATCTTGCAAGACTGATGACAAGTATCGATTCTACGATGTATTTTGGTAATGTACTATTATGATGTTGAATGGACGTTATATTATGATGTATCATTGTATTGTTTACTTTTGTGTTATGATTCTGTTATGTTAATCAAATACTTATAACGTTTTACATTGTGATGATTGATAGAATCATGCCACCTAAGAAGATGACCCTGACTAGAATCCAGAAACTAATTGAAGAAGGCATAGCTGCGGCCCTCGCCGGTCAAGTAGGTGCTGATAATCAAAATGCTGGGCAAGTGAATGTTGGGCAAGCAGGAGTGCAGCCTGTCCCGGAGAACCGTTCCTGCACCTACAAAGAGTTCATGAGCTGGAAGCCCACTACTTTCAAAGGAACCGAGGAAGCTGTCGGCTTAACACAGTGGTTTGAAAAGATGGTATATGTGTTCTTGAGGAGTAACTACATGGAAGACGGCAAGGTAAAGTATGCCACAGGAACCTTGATTGAACATGCATTGTCCTGGTGGAATGCATATGCTCAGGATATTGGGTTGGAGAGAGATTACAGTATGTCTTGGGAAGACTTCAAGAAGGAAATGATGAAAAAGTATTGCTCCCGCAGTGATATGAGAAAGTTGGATACTAAATTCTATTACTTGGCTGTGAAAGGTGTTGATCTTGCCACCTATGTTCGTCGATTCCAAGAGTTGAAAGTCTTTTGTGCCCATATGGTACCGGATAATGAGAAGCTGCTTGAAAAGTTTATTGGTGGTCTACCAGCTAGTATTGAAGGGCTTGTAACATCATACAACTCGCAGACCTTGGATGATGCAATCCGTATAGCTAAACGACTAATGGATCAGGCCATCAAGAATGGAACACCTCAGAAGGGTAACAGCTTTGATCATAAGAGGAAGTGGAATGACTACAGGAGGAACAACAACAACAACAACAACAACAACAACAACAACAACAACAACAACAACAACAACCGCAATAACAATCACCACAATCAGTAGAACCGACGCCAAGAGGCTGTCAGAGCATATGTAGCTGCACCAGCACAGACTGGGGGATATGCTGGAAAGTACCCGTACTGTGAAAAATGTAACCACCACCACCCTGGACCATGCACTGCGAGATGTCAGAACTGCAACAAGGTTGGGCATGTTGCTAAGAACTGTAAGGGAAAAGCTGTGGCTACATGGAGTAATGCACAGCCGGTTGTAACATGTTTTGGATGTGGGGAGGGTGGACATTACAAGAACCAGTGCCCGAAAAATACTGGACAAAAGACCGAAGGTGCTCGTGGCAGAGCATACGTGCTGGGAAATGGAGAGCAGTATCAGGACCCAAATGTCGTTACCAGTACGTTTCTACTCAACAACCTTCGTGTTAAAGTCTTATTTGATTCTGGTGCCGATATGAGCTTTGTATCTTCTAATATTTCACCGCTACTAAATCTCACCCCTACCATACTAGACACCAGTTATAGTATTGAACTAGCTAATGGCAATCTGGTTAATACTTGCACCGTAATCCGAGACTGTACCTTAAACCGTCTAGATCACCCGTTTAGCATCGAACTTATGCCCATTGAACTCAGAAGCTTTGACGTAGTTGTGGGAATGGATTGGTTGTCCAAACATCGAGCCAGCATTATTTGCGGTGAACGGGTTGTTCATATCCCTCTTGATGACGAGACTTTGGTTGTCCGCGGAGACCGTAGTGGAACCCGTTTGAGTATTATCTCCAGCATTAAGACTTTGAAGTACATCGAGAAAGGCTGTCATGCGTTCTTAGCACAAGTGTCCAAGAAAGAGTCTGAAGAGAAGTGACTCGAGGACTTTCCAATTGTGTGTTATTTTCCCGAGGTATTTCCTGAAGATCTACCTGGGCTTCCACCGGTTCGACAAGTGGAGTTCTTAATCGACCTAGTTCCGGGAGCTGCACCTGTGGCACGTGCACCGTATCGACTTACTCCTACCGAAATGCAAGAACTGTCTAAGCAGTTACAGGAGTTGTTGGATAAAGGGTTTATTCGACCTAGTTCATCATCGTGGGGAGCACCGGTGTTGTTCGTAAAGAAGAAAGATGGTTCGTTTAGGATGTGCTTTGACTATCGCGAATTGAACAAGCTGACAGTGAAGAATCGCTACCCGTTGTCGAGAATTGATGATTTGTTTGACCAGCTGCAAGGATCAGATTACTACTCAAAAATAGATTTGCGGTCAGGTTATCACCAACTTAGAGTCCGGGAAGAGGATATTCCCAAAACGGCGTTCAGGACTCGCTATGGCCACTATGAATTCAAGGTAATGCCATTTGGTTTGACAAACGCACCGGCTGTATTCATGGACCTCATGAACCGAGTGTGTACACCATACTTGGACAAGTTTGTCATAGTCTTCATCGATGATATTTTGATTTACTCCAAGACTGAAGAAGAGCACAAGCAACATCTGACGACAATTCTCAAATTACTCAAGGAAGAACAATCGTATGCCAAATTCTCTATGTGTGAATTTTGGATTCGCAGAGTAAAATTCCTTGGCCATGTGATTGACAACAAAGGGTTGCATGTAGATCCCGCGAAGATTGAAGCTATTGAGAATTGGCCAACACCTTCTAATGCTATAGAGATCCGACAATTTTTGGGATTGGCCGGGTATTACCGAAGATTTATCGAGGGATTCTCCAAGATTGCCAAGCCGTTAACTACATTGACTCGGAATAATAAGAAGTATGAATGGGGAAACGATGAAAAAGAAGCATTCAAGATTCTAAAGCGAAAACTGTGTAGTGCACCGATTTTGGCGTTGCCAGACGGAGTGGAGGATTTTGTGGTATACTACGATGCATCATATCATGGTTTAGGAGCAGTTTTGATGCAGAGAGGGAAAGTCATGGCATATGCTTCCCGACAACTTAAGACCCACGAGGAGAAGTATACTACGCATGATTTAGAGTTGGGTGCAGTGGTTTTTGCACTCAAGATATGGAGACACTACCTATACGGAACGAAGTGTGTCGTGTACACCGATCACAAGAGTCTTCAGCATATCTTAGATCAGAAGGAGCTGAATATGAGGCAACGGCGATGGTTAGAAACTCTAAGTGATTACGACTGTGAAATCAGATATCACCTAGGAAAGGCAAATGTTGTGGCTGATGACTTGAGCCGTAAGGAACGGTTGAAACCTCTACGAGTTCGAGCTTTAGTCATGACTATCAATTCGAATCTTCCCGCTCAAATTCTCCATGCTCAAGAGGAAGCAGTGAAACAGGAAGATTTTCAGAGTGAGAGTCTTGATGGAATGATACAGAAGAAGTTTGAGACGCGTTCAGACGGAACATTGTGTTTCAAAGGAAGAAGCTGGGTGCCGCGTTATGGAGGACTGCGAGACTTGATCATGCATGAGTCTCATAAGTGAAAATATTCCATTCACCCAGGGTTCGACAAAATGTATCATGATCTCAAGACGCTATACTGGTGGCCGAATATGAAAGCTGAAGTTGCTGATTATGTTCGACGATGTTTAACGTGCACAAAAGTTAAGGCCGAACATCAGAAACCGTCTAGTCTCCTACAACAGCCCGAGATTCCTGAATGGAAATGGGAGAGAATTACTATGGACTTCGTCACCAAACATCCAAGAACTGCAACTGGTTTTGACGCTATATGGGTCATAGTCGATCGATTGACAAAATCAGCACATTTTCTACCGATCAAGGAGAATTACAGCATGGATAATTTGACAAGGCTCTATGTGAAGGAGATAGTATCGAGACATGGGGCTCCCATATCTATCATCTCCGACAGAGACAGCAGGTTTACTTCAAATTTTTGGCAGTCGCTTCAAGATGCCTTTGGCACGAACCTCGACATGAGTACTGCCTATCACCCGCAAACAGATGGCCAGAGTGAAAGGACGATTCAGACATTGGAGGATATGCTCCTGGCCTGCGTAATTGATTTTGGAAATGGGTGGGATACTCATTTGCCTTTGATCGAGTTTTCATACAACAACAACTATCATGCAAGTATCAAGGCTGCACTGTTTGAGGAATTGTATGGCCAGAAATGTCGATCACCTATTTGTTGGGCTGAAGTAAGGGAAGCTCAGCTCATTGGGCCGGATCGTGTTCGAGAGACCACAGAAAAGATTGTGCAGATTAAAGACCGATTGAAGATCGCGCGAGACCATCAGAAAAGTTACGCAGACGTAAGACGCAAACCCCTTGAGTTTCAGGTTGGGGATAGAGTCATGTTGAAGGTTTCACCATGGAAGGGAGTGATTTGTTTCGGCAAGCGGGGAAAGCTGAACCCCAGGTACATAGGACCGTTCAAGATTCTGAACCGAGTTGGTCCTATAGCTTATAAGCTAGAATTACCACAGAGCTCAGTAGGGTACATCCTGTATTCCACGTGTCTAATTTGAAGAAATGCTTGTCCGATGAGACAGCCGTGATTCCACTCGATGAGATTCAAGTTGATGAGAAACTGAACTTTATTGAAGAGCCGGTAGAGATCATGGAGCGTGAGATCAAACGACTGAAGAAGAACCAAATTCCCCTTGTGAAAGTTCGCTGGAATTCCAAGAGAGGACCCGAATTCACCTGGGAACGTGAGGACCAGTTCAAACGCAAATACCCTCACCTCTTCGAAACCAGAACCGATAAGTTAAACTGAAATCCGGGACGGATTTCCCAATATGAAGTATGTGCTGTAACACCCGGTAATTTTCCAAAACCTTTCTAGCCAATTATTTTAAAACTTTGCATTACCTGAGAACTTAAACTTTTTATTGAACTTGTTTGGGCTTGAGAAACGATAATTATTGCGAGAAACGAGAATATTGTCCCTATTAGTGAACCAGCACAACCTAGGAAGCACGAAACGTATCGTATTTGTCAAAAATATTAATTTTTGAAAGTATTGCAAATTTGTACTCGTTTTTATTGGAAACATTATTTCGTGAACAATGGCGCAAATTTCGTTAATTTTCGAGTCCGTTTGGTACGTCAAATGGGTCCCACGGTGTTTTCATCAAAAGTTTAACCACATTGGCAGTTTCACCCCCTCCGCCCCCCTTTTTCAATTCACTCCCCTCACTTTTATATTTACACTTTGGTCCCTCATTCAAAAATATAAAAACCCCTAATAATAATATTTCCTCTATCACTATTCATTCTCTTCTCTCTCTTCTCCTCTCTCTCATTCGCCAGCGACCTCTAACTCCAGCGACCTTCATAATTTCCGGCCACCTGAATATTTTTCGGCAACCCTTTTTCTTAGCCGAATCATTAGATCGGCTCACCTACATCCTTTCTGGAGTTTTTGAGCCCTCGGCTCCCACCACAACACCACCCACGCGCCACCACTGCCAGCTGCCACCATCACCGAAGCCACTACCACCTTCCTAGCCATCTCTTCTTTCGGTAAAAACCCCACACGCGCTTTATTACTTATTTTTCTTTAAATTTTATCAAACCCTAATTCTTTATTTTTTTTATATCGATTAATAATATGGTTTTGATAATAAAAATGGTTGTTAAAACTTGTTAAAACCCCTCGTGTGGAAAACCCTCCCCCTCCCCTTCTCGTTGACTCAGTCAACACGGCAACTCGGTCAACTCATCGAGTCAACTCGGTTGACTCGGTGAGGGTTTGATGTTTATGATGTTGTTATTGTTTTTGTGTTCATCTCTTGTTGTTTTGTTGTTGTTATTTAATTTTTGTTAATACTTATGGTCCGTTTGGTTTGTTACTGTCGGCAGTCGAGACATAGTCAAGCCGTGACTCACGGCGAGTCACGGTGTAGCGTGGTTTTTAGCTTGAGAATAGGTTGGTTTAGTTGTGTTGTTTGCGTTGAATTTGGATTGCGTTGAGATGGTGTTGTTGACAGTTTCAGTTTTTGGTTGTGTCATTTGGATTTTATTAAAAGAGTAATAAGTTAAGAGTTAGGATTAGCGTGAGTAATGATAGTGTTTGTGTTTGCGGATATGTTTGTGTTTGTGTTGGATTTGTTTAGCCGAGAGCCTCAACGGCTCAGATTGGGTCGAGCCGTGACTCGTGGCGAGTCACGGCTAAGTTTTATAACTTGTTGTGTTATTGTTTATTTATTTCTTTATATCGAGTCGTATAATATTATTTTGTCGTCGTTTATTTTCGTTGAGTCGCATTAAATTTATTTATTTGTGATCGATATGAGATGTTTCGGAATGTTGGACAAGGATTGGACGTATTGGATTTACGGTAGTTATTTGGACTATTATGGACCCTTTGGTACATGAGACGGAAGGGTATGTTAGACTCATAAGAGCTTAACCTACCTGGACCCGAACTATACAAAAAAGGTCGATAAAACTAAACAACTAATATTCACGCGAATGATATGTCCAATTATATATATTTTAAAACTTGTAAAATTTGGCGAAAATTGAAATATTCAAATAAGTCATATGACTTGGAAATGTTTTATAAACGAGCGCTTCATGACGAAATTTCGTAAAATGTTTTATAAACTTCAACTATTTATGGTTTATTAAATATTCCAAAATCTTTTCAAAGCTCTTATGTTTTAGCGATTATAACATCTATTTTGGGAAAACGCGGAAAAGCCGAAACTATCTATTGATGTCGTTTATTTGTTTCTTTATTCTTTCCTGATTTTATTCTTTCTTTATATTCTTTTCTCTCGTCCTTCGCTAGTGTTCATTCGTATTCTTCGACTTGTTACCTTTCCACCTTTCTTGTCTTCCACACGAGACTTAAACGTATCTTTTCTTTCGAACGCCACTGAAACTAAAACCTTTTATACGAGTATTTATTAAATCATTTCGAGTATTATTTCTGAGTTATGTCATTTAATTGATTAGGTTGTGATGAGGTTCATTTGTTGTGCCATTCCATCTGATTGTTTATCTTGTTTTCTCTGTGACTAAGGTGTGATTCATAGCCCCGCTTTTAATATTTTTAAATGTTTTATAAATCCCGTAGGGGAGATACATGCTACTTACTATTTTCTGAGCACAATTGTTTATTGGTATGCTATTCCTGAATGACGCTATAAATGCTAAGTACCTTCCTTGCCAAAAGCAAGTCCCTCGATCATGAACCATTAATCACCTGCGGGTGAGCGCGATTATAGTTTATAGGCCTATAGGATATGACCATCCCAACCCTGTTGACCGGATAGGCAACATGGGTGTGCTATAATTGAGTTAACTAGGTATTTGGCAAGATACCTGGCTTTGGGGGCAACTATTATGATTATGAAATTCCACGGTTATTGTCGATTTACACCAGAGTTTCTGGTGCCGGTCAACGCTTTGTGTGTCATGAGATTAGCAATCCAGAGAATTAAGTGACTCTTACCCGATATTTGCATTTGTTGCTTATATCTTCCAGACTAAAATCTTGTGCTCAAATAATTTTTATTAAACCTATGGATTATGTGGAAAACTAGAAGGGGGGGTTGAATAGTTTTACGTCTTTTTAATTTATTATGAAACCTCTGTTTACTTTTAAAAACTTAGATTCAAGTTTGTTATGAAAAATAAAACTTAAATCTTATTATTAGTTATATATGTATTCTTTTAAATTGATTGTAAAAGTTTTGGTTTCTTGAATGGATTTTCAAATTGATCTTGATGTGAAGTTGACCTCTAATTAATACTAGCAATTATATAAGCCTATGTGTATGAAAGTAATGACGATGCAAGTAAAGAAATAAATAAGGTATGGAAAGATCTAACCGAGACACGAGAGATTTATAGTGGTTCGGCTACAAGGACACCTTCCTTGCCCTACTCCACTCCCCGAGCACACCTTGCTCGAGAGTTTTCTTCACAACTTCAATAAGCTCCCTTATGGCGGAGAAAACCGTACACAACTTTGGCTTACACGGGTTTAACGACACAAAGCTAAATGTCGAGTTCTAATCGTAGCTAGAACCAATCTCACAACTTCACAACACAACTTCTTCACAACTTATTCACGAATACTTCACAATGGCTTCACGACTGCTTCACGACTTCTTCACGACTTCAACACGACCGCTACACAACCTCTATGATGCGGCTTCACGACTTCAACACCATGTCTTCATGACTAAGACTTCACGACTTCAACATGACCGCTACACAACCTCTATGCTACGACTTCACGACTTCAACACTAGGACTTCACGACTAGGACTTCACGGCTTCAACACGACCGCTACACAACTTCTATGCTACGGCTTCACGACTTCAACACTAGGACTTCACGACTAGGACTTCATTGCTTCAACACGACCGCTTCACAGCTTCTATGCTACGGCTTCACGACTTCAACACAAGGACTTCACGACTAGGACTTCACAACTTTAACTCGACCGCTTCACAGCTTCTATGCTACGGCTTCACGACTTCAACACAATGACTTCATGTCTTCTAAGATACGGCTTCACAACTTCTACACCACGGGTTCACGACTTCTACACAACGGCTTCACGACTTCTACACTTTGACCTCACAACTTCTATACCACAACTACTTACACAACATCTTCACTACTTACACACAACACTAATCTACAACACACACCTTACATACAAATGAATGAATGATTTACAAACTTTGTTAAACACACAACTTAAGTAACAAGATGATACAAAGTTGTAATACTTCTAATCTTGATTGATAGAAGTATTCTTCTTTTGCACTTGGATGGTGGAAGCTTGGATCACTTGGAAACCAATGCATAAGATTACATGATCAAAGGTTTTTTAAGATATGAAATGAGATCTACAACAGAAAGTTTTAGTGCAAAAGGGTGAGTAAAAATCCAGGGGAAGGCTGGTATTTATAGGGAAAAACCTGGACAGCTGGAGCCTACTGGAGCGTGGGCGGTCCCCTTAAATAGGGGGCGGTCCCCTTAATTATTAAAGGGGCCGCCTAGCAAAATTAAGGGGGCCGCCCCCACTGAACGTTGGCCAATTTTGTCCTTTTGTGGGGAAGGTTTTTCTGGAACATTTTAACTGATTTTGGTTAAAAATTTGAATTCATATTTTTATAAAAGATTAAACATTTTTATTTAATGCCAAAAATGTTTTTCAAAAATATATAAAATGTTTTTGATGTTTTATAAAAAATCTAGTTTTTAAGAAAATGTTCCTTTGATCGTATAATGCATTAAGCATTAGTTCATTCATACCTTAAGTGATTTTAGTTGTAGAAGTGAATATTTACAACTAAGTACTTGTTTAATTTATAAGTTTATGTTTTAATGAGTTTACATTTTGTGATCATCAAAACATAGAGATATGAATAAATATTGATAATGTTTTTAGGCATTTATTTATGTCAACAATCTCCCCCTTTTTGATGATTACAAAACCTAAACTCATTAAACCAAAAATTTATTTTTGGACAAGTATTTAGTGAGTTTACATTCACTTCTCCCCCTTTTTGTAGCATCAAAAAGGTTGAGCCAACAAGTTTTAGAGACAAAATTTGTCGGAATGAGAACTCCCCCTTGATGTGTGCTCCCCCTCATTTGAGGGTACCAAGGAATCGATACATGGAATACTTGCAAGAAAAATATTAGAAGAACAAGCATATATATGGCAAAAATAAGCATGCATATAAAGACATTCATTAAAAATGTTGTGTATCAATACACAACCATCTAAGATTATATTCAATCCTACATTAGCTAGTAAGTAATGCAATCTACATAATCATTCTAGGAGTTCATGATCTTTCATGGGGCTTGCACATAAAATGGTTTGAAAAATTATTTTTGATTAAGCATTGCATATGCTTAATTTGGTGAGAATGAAGGTTGTGGTGGTGTAGTGGGTGAAAATAGTGGAGGTTGTGGTGGAGGTTGGTTGTTAAGCATGTGTTCAAGGGATGAAAATGGGTGTTTTGATGGAGGTGATGGTTGATTTAGGTAAGGTTTGGAGGTTTTGTGGTAAAATTCCAATACCAGTTCGTCTTTTAAGAGAAATGGCAGCTGGGGCTAGATAAAAGGGGTCGCAAGATGCAAAAGAAAACAGTAAATTTTACTGCCCAGATGGCTGGTCTCCTTAATTGTAGGCCGGCCCCCTTAAAATTAAGGGGACCGCCTAGGGAATTAAGGGGGCCGCCCATCTGGTGTTTTCCCAGGCGACCAAATTTGAAAATTTTCCAGAAAAGGGTCATTTTTAGGGTGTTTTTGCAGCAAGCTCCATTTGAATCATGTACATCAAGAATGATTAAATAGTGACATAAACATGTTAATTACGCATGCATACATTTAAAACATATTATGGAATAAGCATGTTATTAATCATCAAGCATGTATATATATCATGATATCAAGTATACAAGCAATAAGCATAACAATCATATATTAAAGACAAGACATAAAGCATTCATTAGTTGAAAATAATTATGTTAAAAACATAATTATTGATACAACACATATTTTGCTTATAGCATGCAATAAGTAGAAAATTTTAAATTGCCAAAGAGATCCATTGGACTTGCTTGAGACATGAAAACTTGGATTATTTTGGATGGATGATGGTAAAGAGGGGGTAAAAAATGTTGGATTAATGGGGTTGTAAGTTTGGGTGTATGGATGTTGGAGAGAGTGTTGATAGAGGAATTAGAGGTGGAGAGCTTAGACTTGACCATGTTGAATGAGGGTTTTGATGTTGTTCAAGTGGTGGTGTTGGATTAGATCTAGTGAGAAGATACTCAATCCAAGTGAGACGCTCATTTAAGGTGATGGTTTGATTTTGGAGAAAGATGCAACAAGGACTATTGTTGACATGTTTCTCAATTTGACTCGAGTGATGTGGTGATGATGGTAATGATGGTGAGATGGATGGTGATGATGGTTTGATTTTGGAGAAAGATGCAACAAGGACAATTGTTGACATGTTTCTCAATTTGACTCAAGTGATGTGGTGATGATGGTAATGATGGTGATATGGATGGTGATGGGTTTAAGTTGCTTTGAGCAAGGTGTAAAGCAAGGAGAGCATTAAGCTCATGGGCTTCCTTGAGTTCTTCAATGAACTTCAAGGGTTGAGTGGAAGGTGATGATGATGGAGAGTGGTTGTTATTTGGTGGAAGTGGTGGTGACACTTTTGGTGGTGGAGACATTTATGAACTTGGGTAATTATGAGTGAATGAAGGTGGACATATGGATGATTGGTTATGTGTGTGAAAGAGTTCATTAGGATGAGGTTTAGGTGTTGGTTGAGTTTGAACAACATCATTTGTTGGGTTATGGCAAATGTCAAGCTTCCTCCTCCAAATGGGCCTCACTGAGATTTTAGCAACTCTTGAAGGCTTGGATTTTGGGTGGTTAGATGATGACATGTTTGGATGGATGATATGGATGAGCATTTATGATGGAGTTGGGTGTTTATGGTGTAGTGATGATGTGATTATGGAAGGTAAATTTTGGTGAGTGGTTTGTGACAAAATGTGTTTGTGAATTATGGGAAGTATATGATAAAATGGGCTAAAAAATAGAAAAGGGGAGCAGCACCTTCGACCATCAGATGGCCGGTCCCCTTAATTAAGGGGTCGGTCCCCTTAAATATTAAGGGGGCCGCCTAATGAATTAAGGGGGCCGCCCATCTGCTGATTTCCAGGTTACTGGAAATGGGTTTTTGGCAGAAAATTGTTGAAAGGGTTGTGTTTTTGGGTTTAGTTTCAAGCAAGCCCAACTTCTTTTGAGGCAATTTAGGATTTAATAACTTATGTATGCTAAGCATATTCATTAGACATTATTATCTAGCATGCAAACAACTCATTTAGCATGTAACATATATATGTTAGACAAGAAAACACTACATAGCACCAAGTAATTCATAGTATCATATTTAGGAAGATTAATAAGCTAGTTAAATAATCCTAATGAATATCTATGTGCATGGGAATGTAGAGTTGTGATAGCATGGACTTCTAGACTTGTACCAAGTGAGGTCTTAGTGAATAAATTATGGTTATTTTCAAGTTTAGTTCACTTATAAATGTCACATACATAAATATAGATGACAGATATGAGATCACCATGCATGATTTAAAGAAATGTTTTTAGCATTATTCAACAATGTTTGAAAGTGGGTTTTTATGTGGATGTGAAAAATATTTTAATGAAATAGTTTTGGTTTTATTTCAAAATGTTTTTATGAGGAAAGAAAACATATTTTTCCAATCTTTGGTTTTGATAAACACGTAATTATGGACACAAGTTTGGAAGAAAGGTAGGATGGTAAAACATGTAAAATAAAAATATGCCATAATCTTTTGAAAAATTATTTTTCCAAAATGTGAAGTTTTTGCAAATTTAAAAATAAGTCCCATTAATTATAGGTTTAAAAAATAATGGTTTATAAAAGATCTCATGCTCAAGTCTATTGTCACATGCTACCTCTTTCTACATATCCTATGACATTTACGCATGTATTATGACTAAATACAAAAATACATCATGTCAGAGTAGTTAGAGAAAGACAAAAGCTATTATAATGACAATGCATTCAACTAAACAAATAATTATGAAGGCATGCAGTCAAATCATATAGGAGCAAGTAAACATCTAGAAATTTTATATATGCAGGATGACATACATCTAGGAATCAAAAGCTCTAGTGAAAAGCAAAGTTCATAACAGTAAACTATCGTTAGGTATATTTAGGAAGAATAATGTATTCAAGTTGGAGAATGAGTATGAGACTATTACTAGTGGTGCTCAATTCAGGCTAAACACGACCGTTTTTACGGGTTACACACACCCAACTTCTCACATAGAAGCAATTCAACCGTTAGGTCAAATTGAGTTTCTAGTCAATAGATTCTCCAGTAGTCATTCTCCATTTAGAAGAAATTAAGTTCCTAAATTTACCTATCGGAGATTACCAAATATGAAGATTGCTTGGTTTACTAATACTTAGGGGGGCTAACTAAAGGGTTTCTAGTTCATTAAGCCACAGAACGAATATAACTAAATTGTAAAGGCAAAGCAACCTATCAGACTAAGCATATCCTAAGGCATTAATAAGATTATATGCATGAAGTAATTACTTATGAAATTTAAAAAGAGAACTTACCTCACGTCCTAGCTTTTCTTCGTAATATCTTAGATGATGATTGACTTATTTAAACCGAAGTGGCTTGACCCGAACATGATCTTCTCCTTCGTCTGTGTCACTCCATGATTTTGGATTGAGTTCACTTTGGAGTTAATTCATGTAGTCTTCGTCGTTAATACCTACATTAACAACATTTGAACTAGTAGCACATGTATCTATTTTATCTAAATGTTTATCTATTAAATTTTCTAAGATAACTAATTCATGTACAAGATCAAAATCCTCATCTTTGGCTTGACATTTATCATGATGAAAGTTTAAGAGATTTTTCCAAATATCATTTGCCGTTTTACAGAAGAATATTCTTTCATATTCAACTTTCGGCAAGGTTTTATAAATAATTATTTTAGCTTTATTATTTATGTCATTCTTTGTTTTCAAATGCTCAATTTGATTTTCAAAATCAGTTTTTGTTTGACTCTCAAAATCCGTTTTTGTTTGACTTTCAAAATATGTTTTTGTTTGACTTTCAAAATATGTTTTTGTTTGACTTTCAAAATCACCAATCGAAATGACATGCCAAAGATCTAGATCAATTGATTTCACATAAGTTTCAAATTTATTTTTCCATTCAAGAAAATTATAGTTTTCAAATACTGGTGGTTTTAGCAAAGATTCCCCTTCTAGATATTTTTCGAATTCCATAGATCGATTCAAGTTTTAAAATACAGTATATTTTAAAGATCTTGATTAACCTGGCTTTGATACCAATTGTGGAAAACTAGAAGGGGGGGGTTGAATAGTTTTACGTCTTTTTAATTTATTATAAAACCTTTGTTTACTTTTAAAAACATAGATTCAAGTTTGTTATGAAAAATAAAACTTAAATCTTATTATTAGTTATATATGTATTCTTTTAAATTGATTGTAAAAGTTTTGGTTTCTTGAATGGATTTTCAAATTGATCTTTATGTGAAGTTGACCTCTAATTAATACTAGCAATTATATAAGCCTATGTGTATGAAAGTAATGACGATGCAAGTAAAGAAATAAATAAGGTATGGAAAGATCTAACCGAGACACGAGAGATTTATAGTGGTTCGGCTACAAGGACACCTTCCTTGCCCTACTCCACTCCCCGAGCACACCTTGCTCGAGAGTTTTCTTCACAACTTCAATAAGCTCCCTTATGGCGGAGAAAACCATACATAACTTTGGCTTACACGGGTTTAACGACACAAAGCTAAATGTCGAGTTCTAATCGTAGCTAGAACCAATCTCACAACTTCACAACACAACTTCTTCACAACTTATTCACGACTACTTCACAACGGCTTCACGACTGCTTCACGACTTCTTCACGACTTCAACACGACCGCTACACAACCTCTATGATGCGGCTTCACGACTTCAACACCATGTCTTCATGACTAAGACTTCATGACTTCAACATGACCGCTACACAACCTCTATGCTACGGCTTCACGACTTCAACACTAGGACTTCACGACTAGGACTTCACGGCTTCAACACGACCGCTACACAACTTCTATGCTACGGCTTCACGACTTCAACACTAGGACTTCACGACTAGGACTTCATTGCTTCAACACGACCGCTTCACAGCTTCTATGCTACGGCTTCACGACTTCAACACAAGGACTTCACGACTCGGACTTCACAACTTTAACATGACCGCTTCACAGCTTCTATGCTACGGCTTCACGACTTCAACACAATGACTTCATGTCTTCTAAGCTACGGCTTCACAACTTCTACACCACGGGTTCACGACTTCTACACAACGGCTTCACGACTTCTACATTTTGACCTCACAACTTCTATACCACAACTACTTACACAACATCTTCACTACTTACACACAACACTAATCTACAACACACACCTTACATACAAATGAATGAATGATTTACAAACTTTGTTAAACACACAACTTAAGTAACAAGATGATACTAAGTTGTAATACTTCTAATCTTGATTGATAGAAGTATTCTTCTTTTGCACTTGGATGGTGGAAGCTTGGATCACTTGGAAACCAATGCTTAAGATTACATGATCAAAGGTTTATTTAAGATATGAAATGAGATCTACAACAGAAAGTTTTAGTGCAAAAGGGTTGAGTAAAAATCCAGGGGAAGGCTGGTATTTATAGGGAAAAATCTGGACAGCTGGAGCCTACTGGAGCGGGGGTGGTCTCCTTAAATAGGGGGCGGTCCTCTTAATTATTAAGGGGGCCGCCTAGCAAAATTAAGGGGGCCGCCCCTACTGAACGTTGGCCAATTTTGTCCTTTTGTGGGGAAGGTTTTTCTGGAACATTTTAACTGATTTTGGTTAAAAATTTGAATTCATATTTTTATAAAAGATTAAACATTTTTATTTAATGCCAAAAATGTTTTTCAAAAATATATAAAATGTTTTTGATGTTTTATAAAAAATCTAGTTTTTAAGAAAATGTTCCTTTGATCATATAATGCATTAAGCATTAGTTCATTCATACCTTAAGTGATTTTAGTTGTAGAAGTGAATATTTACAACTAAGTACTTGTTTAATTTATAAGTTTATGTTTTAATGAGTTTACATTTTGTGATCATCAAAACAGAGAGATATGAATAAATATTGATAATGTTTTTAGGCATTTATTTATGTCAACAGATTACACTCAACCTTTGTGTTGACTTTTTAAGCATGTTTATCTCAGGTAATTAATTTCTGAAGTGTGCACGAGGAAGGGCTGGAGGTTCCGGATGGCTATCTGTGGGTTGTGTTTTGTTATTTCTATCTAAATTTTCCGCTGCAAACTACTTTATTTTTCCGCTGCAAACTATTTCATTATCCGCTGCTAAATGTGTTAAAAGTCTTTTGAACTCTAATGGTTGAACTTTGTATTTGAATGTAATATTTTATTAAAACGTCTCGTTATGAGATCGTTTATCTATGATTTTGACTCACTACCCCTCGAGTAATACCCCTAACTATGTTCCGCTATCATATTCCGAGTTGTGGGTGTTACAGGTTTCCTCTTGGCTTGTTTGTGGTTCGATACATTTCTGCATAACTAACTGTTGGTCTAAAAGGTTTGGCATTTGTTCTAGGCCTAACAGTCTCTGGTTTAACCATCTTTGGAACTTTTGGTTCCCCCACTTTAACACTAACAGGCTTAACCACAGCCTGATTATCCTCATCATCAGAAGTCCATTCCTCAATGGTTGGAGCATCTGAGTCCTTAGCTGAGGATACCTTATCCTCGGAAAATGAGGCATCACTTGCACTTTCATACACAGGTTTATCAACTACATTCTCTTTAGGTTGAGGACCATATTTAAGCTCAGGTAGTTGAAATTCAGGTAGTCTTGTGTGTTCTAAGTCTATGCCTGGGGGTGTTGGAATTCCTCTATAGGGAGGTGGAACTGACTTATAACCTAGGCCTGACTTAGCTTTATTGAGGATCTGACGTTCAACAATCTTACTAACACCCTGAGTTGCAAATTCTAGTGTGTCAACAGTCATTTGAATGTTCTCCTTTGCTTTCTTAACCTGTTCTAGCTCATGTTTCAACACACTAATTTCATTCTCTCTTAACATTAAGTCTCTCTTAACAATAATCATATCATCAGAAAACTTTGACTCATTACTTTTATAATGAACAATTTGTTCTTCTAACACAGCTAAAGCCCTCTTATGATTTGCTAAGTTAAAAGCAGTTTCGGTTAGCTCTTTTCTCTAATCCTCATATCTTTTTTTAAGAGTTTCTAGATCTTTTAAAGCTTCACAAGATTTAGAACATTTAGAAACTTGTACCTCAGAGTCTGAAAATGCCATGAGTGCAATCTCTATATATGCTTCTGCTTCCTCCTCTGAAATGTAGCTCCAGTCAAACCCTAAGCTATCAATGGCAACCATGGCTTTTGAGCTTGAATCAGTAACCTCCACAACCCTTGACTTGCTTCCATATCCTCTGCTCTTTCCATCTTGTTGTCTTGGCAATCTTCACTCCCTTGAATAATGACCTTTCTTGTGGCAATTGAAACACTCAATCTTGGACTTGTCATACCCTGCAACATCATTGCTATTTATGACAATCTTCTTGCCAGTCTTCTTCAAAAATCTCTTAGTTCTCAAGCTGAGAAGAGAGAGCTGCCACTTGATATCCATCTCTTCAATATCATCTTCATCAATCTCTTGAAGATCTGAATGAGTCAACATACTTCCATTGTGCTGAGTAGTCAAGAAAGCACAATAAGTATCCTCATTCAAAAGTCCACTAGTACTGCTTGAGGTGCTAGCAGTACCAAGGTTTGCACTAGCAGTACCAACTGCTTCAGTCACTTGAACTTCTTCTTCTTGGCTTGAAGTACTGGAAGTTGATACAAAAGCCAAATTCCTTGAGCTTGAGCTTGATCCAGCAGACTTCTTAATATCATGTTCAACTATCTTGAAGTTTCTATAGAGATCTATTAAGCTCATGGAATCTATATCAGGCTTGTTTTTCCATACAACCACATGCATAGCCCATTCAGTTGGTAGACTCCTCAGACATTTGGAGTTGAGATCTTCCTAAGGCATCTCAATTCCTAGAATAGCCAATTGACTCACTAGTTTTTGAAGTCTATTACACATATGATCTAGTGACTCGTTGCTTGTTGCTGAAAAATTTTCAAACTGTTGCTTGAGAAGGGTCTTCTGAGTTTTCTTGGTGGCTTCGTTCCCACCATATCTTGCAACAATAGCTTCAAAAAGGGTTTTAGCACACTTGAACTTGCTAAAATTCAACAACTGATCATTGGGAATAGTCATCAGAAGAAAACTTCTCGCCTTAACATCATTCTTATGCTGTGCCTTCTCTTCAGTAGTGGTTGGCTTAGTTTGCACCTTAGTTTCAGAGACACCCGCAACAACGGTTGTTGTAGTTGCAGGTTTGAACAAATTCCCATCCTCAATAATCTCCCAGAGAGTATAATCTTGAACTTGGAAGAACTGCTCAATTCTTAATCGCCACATATCGAACTCATTGGGTTTAAGCATTGGAAGCTTAGCAGCAATATTAGTCTGACTTATTGTTCTCTCCATGTCCATCTTTTCTTGAACAAATTCGTCTGGATCTTCTAAACCAAAGTATCAGTAACCTGTCTCTGATACCACTTGACCGGATCTAAACACACTCCTTGTGTTAGATGTATACTGATGATGTACCCTCCGAACGGGTCGAAGGACTCCCCTTCAGCCTGTAGAAAGCCCTCCCTTCGGAGGCCCAGGTTAATCTCCTAACATGTTTCATTGGCGTAAAACCATTCGCCTGCGAACTGGTTACCATGTGGGAATCCGCCAATCGAAGCCTTAAGCCCTTCGGGGTATCTCCTACGAAGGAACTAGTACGAAGGACAATCCTGACCTGGTCAAACCCACGTCTCCTCTTCCCTTGGCTTTCCCGCCAAAACAGAGATCGTGGGCTACAAAGCCCTAGCGGTTACCATAAATCATGGGACGCCCCAATGATCTTCGAAACATGTGCAAACCGCCCACTAAGGCCTATTTCTCTCCTATAAATAGCTTAGTCGGGCATGAACAATGTAAGTTAACTTCATTCTTGTCATTTACAACAAACATTACCCTTACACATACTTACTCGCACGCCGGAGGTGGTTCGCAGGGCCCAACCCCTGCGCAATCACTTAACGTAGTGTCTTCGTATTTCTTATTTCAGGTTAAGAACAAGCTTGGCGCAATCTCAACACCCCATTATTCCTTTGATCACCATCGAATGCTTGATCGTGCAATTATTTGTACAATCAGTGGCGCCATCCGTGGGACCGCTACAATTGGTCTCGTTATTTCCAAGCTTATAACCAACCAACTACTTTCACTATTATTCCGGCATGGATCAAGGGAGAGAATATACTCCCCCACCGGGTTTCTCTACCTTAGCACCAATACCAATCAATGACTCTAACAACCTTCCCCCAATAACCGCTTCCACGTTCACAACACGTTCTCACCCAGAAATAACACCCAACCATCATGCTTCGACATCAGCCAATCTGGAGCCCATTATTAGCCCAGCCTTTGTTGAAGCCAACCACGAAGTGTTGGAATCCTTCCTAAGGGCTCGTAAAAGGCAAGTCAGGAATGCTGAGATGCGAAGGGAGTTGGAATACTCAAGTGATGAGTATGATGAAGAAATGGAGATGGAACCTAGGCCTCCGACCCAAGGAGCAACTCTATCGGCCTTAAGGATTGGGTCTCCAGTCAGTCGAAGGTTAAGCAGAAGGTCCGTTGGTTTCGAAGGAGTTCCCGAGAGGGCTCCGACAAGGAGAGAAGGGGCGGTTACCGAAGGCTCTAACGGTAGGAGCCAACGAAGGAAAGAAGTGGGGGTGTCTTTGCCTCCATTGCTAGCAGCTCATCTTGGAAGGACTGAAGCTGGGGTTCCGTTGCAGCCTTCTCACGCATTAGGCATAGAAGGAAATCCGCCTACAATTAATATGGGAGGAAATCTTCCTCCCAATGGTATGTACCCCTCGTTCCAAACTTAGTCTTATACTCAAAATTTATATCCTCCAGTAAATGGACAGCCTAATAACCCAAGCCTCCCTCAAACTTATGGGAGCATACCCTTCGGGCATCCTATGGCGTACCCTCCGTATGCCATGGGAAACGGTTATCCGTTTGCCATGAATACACCTTATCAATCCTACCCAAGTCAAACTCCTATGGGAATGCCCCCAAACAACATTCCCTATAATACTGTTCCCATGTATGCACCACCTTACAATTGTCTATACTCAGACCCTATGGGTTCAGCTACACCTTTCGTTAGGTGGATAGAAGATTACCCATTGCCTGATGGGTTGAAGATGCCTTCGCACATTAGGACTTATGATGGGAAGGGGGATCCGGACAATTTCTTACACTTGTTCGAAGGGGCTATCAAAATGCAAAAATGGGTTATGCCGATGGCCTGTCATATGTTTACATACACCCTACGGGATTCTACTCGTATTTGGTGTGTTAGTGCAAATATTACGATATTTAAACTAAACGATTTCTTTGGTTTTAATAATGACAAACATGTAACTTGTAATACATAACGTAAAATGTGCAAGTTACTTGTAAACACAAATCATCAATGCATACTTACATGAACACCTCCCGACGTCTCAAGTATGCTTCAACGAAGTCGTAGATTTCCATCCCGACATAAATCACTCAAGGTATGGACAAACAAATCTACTACTTGACAAATGATCAAAGGATTTTATTTTTCTAAACTTTACATTTTTAATGTGACAAAACATTTTTTCAAAAATATATTTCACAAATTATTTTTGAATTAAAAAGAAATGTTTTATTTGAAAAATATGTTTGAAAATCCTAACAGTCAAATTTCCCGCCAAAACAACTCCTAACTTTCCCAAATAAACCTTCCCCACTAAAGACAAACGAAGGAGCGTCCACGGCACCTTTAAATAGGGACGGCTCCATTAAATTTAACGGAGCCGTCGGGTATTAAGTGGAGCCGTGGGTCTGTAACGGTCAGATTTTCCCTTGCCTATAAATAGTGGACCATTCCACACTTCCAACTTGATTTTTCCAGTCCTTTTTCTCTGGTCTAATCCCTCCTCACTTAGTTGACTTTCTTTGATCATTTGGAGAGTCTTAGTTTGTTTAAGAGTGATCCAATCCTCCATTCAAGTGATCCTCTTCATTCCTCTTGATTAGCAACAGAAGAACACAAAGTATCCAAGTAGATACAAAGTGTTGTCATCCCTCTTGATTAGCAAGAGAAGAACACAAAGTATCCAAGTAGATACAAAGTGTTGTCATCCCTCTTGATTAGCAAGAGAAGAACACAAAGTATCCAAGTAGATACAAAGTGTTATCATTCCTCTTCATTTGCAAGAGAAGAACTCAAAGTATCCAAGAAGATACAAGAGTTGTAGTTGTTAGGTCTTGTAACATTGGTTACACTCTTGATTGTATCATAGCAGACATCAAGATTATTTTTCTTTTGTGAGAGAGTGAGTCTCTTGAAGCCATTGGGCTTGTGTAATTGATCATGTGGATCAAGGGTAGATCGTGGTAGATTGGTGCTAGCTAAGATTAGCACTCGACATCTAGCTTAGTGTCGGAAATAGGATAAGCGACGTGTAAGGTGTAGATCGGGTAGATCGTGGTAGATTGGTGCTAGCTAAGATTAGCACTCGACATCTAGCTTAGTGTCGGAAAACAAGTTAAGCGACGTGTACGGTTTTCTCCGCCTGAAGGGAGTTTGTTGATTAGTGAAGTAACTCTCGAGTTGGGTACTCGGGGAGTGGAGTAGGGCGAAGAGGAGCTTCGTGACCGAACCACTATAAATCACCGTGTCTGGTTTGCGCCTTCTTACTTATCTCTTTACTTTCATTTCATTCTTTATCGCTTTATACTTATATTTGAATGAAGTTTATGTTTGTGTGACTAGTTGCTTATGTTATGTTGATTAAGTATGTGTCATGGCTTGATTGTGCTTGTGTTGTAGTTTACTACATTCATCTCTAAATGTTAAATGACCATAGTTAACACTTTTCATATTACGTCACACTTGATCGGGTGTTTGATACAAAAGTTTTAAGTTTTTAAATGGAAACGTATTCACCCCCCCCCCCCTCTACGGTTTCCACAATTGGTATCAGAGCCACGTCGCTCAAATTTTTAAAACAAATGGTTTTCAAAATTGAGTACGATCCATGTATCAAATTACCCATGAAGGTGATAAAAATATGAAAAGTATTTAGTTACTTAATACTTACAAGTTTTGTTGTTCAGTATATGTTGTCATACTAGCTTGAAGGTTTTCTTAAATTGATAAAAGTTGGTTCTGTTCTAAAACTCAGACGTACGGCACCGTTAAATATAACGGACGGCTCCATTAAACATGGACGGTACCGCTAAATTTAACGGTACCTTCGTCTGTTTTTTAGAATTCGGTAATTTTCAAAAATTCGTATAAAATCAACCGTAAGTCCGTAGGAGTCGTGCCACCTATCGTTTTAAACATAATTGAGTCTACTTTCACTTAAAAATATTTTTAGAAAGTGATTGTAAAGTAAAATTTACGAATATCTTTAATTCGTAACAGAGAGTCTTTTCCGGTCATACCGATTGCACAAATTTTTTGTCAAAACACAAAGTGAACATCACACGTTGATGCATTCATGATTTCAAGGTTTTGAACTTGATCAAATTTTTAAATGGGGTGGAAAATAATTCATTTTCAAATGAAATCAAGCTTAGTATACATTGTTATACCTAATACACAAAATGACGATAAGTATCTTTGTGTGTTTTGCTAAATGACTATTTGCTTTTCTTTGTGTCTTAGTATTGTTAGTTAATACTTTTGTATGCTTATTGTTATTTTTAGTTAAGCTAATTTTATCTATAAGAATATGTGTCTTTCATGCCTTGTTGCTATGTGTCAAACATTAGCTTTTCGGCAAATGCGTCAATAGGACTTAGGCTAGACTTCTTGCACTAAGTTGCGTAATTGATTTTGCATTGCATATAGGCATAGACCATTTTTCTTGCATCTGTTGCAAGTTTTTAAAAATGGTTTAGTAACCTTCTTAGGAATAGAAACTAAGTTGGTAGATCATGTGTGTCGAAAAATATTGTCTTACACAATTATTTTTCCAAAGGTTTAAGTGTAAAAAGTATATCACCCCAAAATACTTAACACTTTCATAAAATCCGTAACATGATCTTTAAAACATTACATCATTTTGTCTTGTTTGACCATGGGTTGTCTAAACAAGATAAAAAGTAATTTTAATACGTTAGTATTTAACTAAAAGAAAATGTATTAAACTTGCATTGATTTAACACACATACAAAATGTTTTAAACATTTAGTATTTTACGTATGTGGTATAAAAATGTTTAAGATAATTATTTTTATACTAATGAGGTGTCGAAAAACTAAGAATATTATACTTAATAATATAAATAGTTTTTCTCAAATAAAACTTAATGACAATATCGAAATAGTAACTTAATATGTCATTAACCTCACACATACAACTAGTGTTAGAATAAATGGGACACATTCCTTAAATTTTTATTCTCTCTTTAAAATGAGTGATCGTGAGGGTCAAGAAAGATTTCAAGTACATATCAATTCATTATTCAAATTATGATTGATATCATCATCGAATCTAATTGACAAGTTTTCGAGTGTGGACATGAAATTGGAGTCATTATTTGTTTAGCTTCAAGATAACATCAAAACATGATGAAACATATTATCTTGAATCTACATACTCAATCACACTCGATTGTTATGAAAATAATGACGTCCTCTCAAGACGAAAATAATATGCATCGGATCATAACTCACACTTGTGTTGAAGATGCCATGGTAAGTCTTCTTGTCCAAAGGTTGTGTTCCAAACTTTAAACTAACATGTTTAAAAGATACATAAAATACACAACCAAGTAGGATTGACAACTTGGATGTTTCATCCGAAATATACAAGTAATTTACATTGCAGTGCAATTAGTAAATGTGTCACTTCCGAAAAACCAAACACGAGCAAACAAACAACATATGTAAACTTTGCTCATGAACGACTCAACACTCAAAGTCACATGTCTAGTAAAAGTGTCACACATAATATGTTATTAACTATTATGTAAGTCATCAATCTTTGAGAATATTACATGTATTTCTCTTATCAAAAGATTGAAAAGGGATAACTTATATCCTATGCATCTTATTCCCTTTGTAACATGAATGGTTATGTTACATGAGAATACATTGCATCCTGTTAAAAAATATAGGATATTAGAGTTGAATAATAACCTAATACGACATGTGTCATTGCATAAACAAGTAAAATTGGTCATACACTAAAATACTTGTTTCACAAAGCATTCTTAAGAGTGATAAATTTCCTCTTAGAAAAGCATACTTGTTGAAATAAACAGTATGTCTCATTTCAAATAAAATGCTCACAAGATCTATTGAGGTAAGTAACCTTTACTAGATTCTCACTCAAGATATGCAAAGGAGCATTCTTGAAACACAAACGATGTAGTAGATTCTACATCGTATCACATTAGAGTGTCTCTTGGTTCTAGGAAACCAAATCATGTTAAAATAACATGTAACAACTCAACAAACAAAGATGATGTCCAAGAGATCATAAAATACACCATCTTCATCAAATAACCTCTAAATCTCAAATACGAAAATAAAAACATTTCGCTTGCCTTTGTTAGGAGTTGTGTAAGACATGTCATTCTCTTAACCAAATTTGAAAGTGTTGTTAGTTGAGTCGTATTAGGCCATGTATTAGCGAAATAAGCTAATATCATCTTTGCTACACTTCAATAGGCAAATATAGGAATTTGAATTTTTCTAACATGAGAATGACTACTGGAGAACCTATCGCACTAGAAATTCAATTTGACCTAACGGTTGAATTGCTTCCATGAGAGAAGTTGGGTTTGTGGTATAACCCGTAAAAATGGTCGTGTTTAGCCTTAATTGAGCACCACTAGTGATAGTCTCATACTCATTCTCTTACTTGAAAAACTTTCATTCCTACATTCGACAAGAGATAGTTTACATCGGTGAACTTTATCTCCCATTAGGATGTCATCTTGAACAAGTAGTAATTAGGATCTGCCTTAGCAAACCTAGATTGCTTGCATCCCACATACGTGTTTCAAAATGATAACATGTTCTCATAAGATATGGTTAAATGTCTTCATGATCTTAAATGCTAAATGATTATCATGTTTTACATGATGCTTGCATTTATTTCTTATGTGCATTTTACATGATTTACTTGTAAAGTTTGCACCCACACTATTTCCTTTTGACACATTAGGAATTAGGTATGCCCATCACTATGAACCCTTAGAAGTCATAGAGCCATACACTAGTGTCAAAACCCATAAGTCAAAGTAGTCGCGAAGTTACCCTAATTCCCCAGTCATCACTTCGCCTTCTTCCAAGTAATACACCCTTTTGTCATGGGAAGATTAGGAACAAACCTAGTAGAACTCGGAGTAGGGTTGACAACTTAAGTATTTCATCCAAAATATTCAAGTAAGTTTAACTTGCGATCGCAATTGTTAAATGTCATATCCGAAACATCATACTCAAGCCTTTTAACAACATATGTTAAAACGCTCATCCAAAAGCTAAAAGCTAACATCAACCCTCAGATGAAAAAGGACTCACAAGTTACTATATAAGTGATTAGTAGTTCATTTCATCCTCGTGTGATTATACACGTCTTAAGATCCCAAACCCTGCTGCGAACCAGCACCATAGGCCTAGCTTTACGTCTTTCAAAACCCCATGAAACACTCATGTGCGAAGCACATCGAAATCCGTAAATCAACCAAACCTCTCAACCGTGAATCCCTTAACCATCTCCATCTAGGTCTAGGAATGATGGAACTTATTCCATTAATCTTATGACTATTTAAATATTTCACTGGAAATATTGAAGTCATCTCGTGTGTCTCGTCTCATGACTCTTTAAATATTTCACTGGAAATATTGAGTCATTTTCACATCACTTTAATGACTACCTATGTATTTCCTCGGAAATATAAAAGTCATCTCTTCTCGTCCAGTACCATTCAAAGAATTTATTAGGTATAAATTCTCTCCCCGTGTCGAAAAGTCTCACTAAATCAGCGAGAGTTATTCGTAAAGTCCTCTTAAATTCCAATGACAACTTAAATATTTCATCCGAAATATTTAAAGTGTATTTAATTTGCGAAATGCAATTAAATGTCATCTCTCGTTCTCGATCAACGTTCATCGAATCGCGTTGGATTCATTCATAAAAGAATTTATTCGGTATAAATTCTTTTAATCTAAAGTCCAGAAAAATCACAACATATGTGAAATTTCTTTGTCAAAAATCTTGCTTTCAATTCTCACTAACACCATCAAAACCCACTCGATCTAGTCTTGAACCTAAAACCGTCTCCTATCAGAATAGATTGTATCTATCATCTGATTCCTTAGCCTTTTCCGTCACACTTCCGCATGGTACTAAACACTACTAATGCTTTCGCATCCCACTCACCTTCCACACACCTCAAGTGAAGAACCGCTAGGATAAGTTGAGATAACCCCACTAGAACCTTGTCACCAACCTCACAACTCTGAAGATTTTATCTTCTTAACCCTTAGGATATCTCCTAGTAATCGCATGCCTCATCATAATATTCTATGAATATTCACAATGATTGAGAAGAGCTACGTGACTTCAAAGGTAAAGTTTATCGTATGCTATCCACCACTTGTCATGACGTTACTAAGCTCATCGCTTTCATCAACGTTTGTTTTCCTCTCTATCTTTTACATCTTATTCGGATGGTCATAGATTAAGGGGGAGCGAAAACACACTCCTATAGCCTTTCACCAAACACTCTCAAGAACACACAAATGTGATTCTAATTCCCTAGGAAACTTCCCTTTAGCTGCCCAGAACTAGGCTGTATAGGAAAATTCGTGACTTCCAGGTCACGGTACCGTTAAATATGCCACGGTACCGTTAAATTTAATGGTACCGTGTGGTATTTAGTGGTACCGTGCCTATGTTTGACGAATTTTCACTGTTTCCTTTAGATCCCTACATCCCTAACCTCAAACCTGCAAAATTTTGCAAACTCAAATACACCCTAGGATTCCCTCACTACACCATAGGACTCTAACACCAACTTTAGTTTGAATCCCACAATCTTGCCTATATAAGGCCTCACCATTGCAAGCTTATCTTGCATCTCACATTCAAACCTTTTAGCTACACTTCACTCTTGATAGTGATAGCTAGTCTAAGAACCTTGTGGAAAACTAGAAGGGGGGTTGAATAGTTTTACGTCTTTTTAATTTATTATAAAACCTTTGTTTACTTTTTAAAAACTTAGATTCAAGTTTATTATGAAAAATAAAACTTGAACCTTATTATTAGTTATATAAGTATTCTTTTAAATTGATTGTAAAAGTTTTGGTTTCTTGAATGGATTTTCAAATTGATCTTTATGTGAAGTCGACCTCTAATTAATACTAGCAATTATATAAACCTATGTGTATGAAAGTAATGACGATGCAAGTAAAGAAATAAATAAGGTATGGAAAGATCTAACCGAGACACGAGAGATTTATAGTGGTTCGGCTACAAGGACACCTTCCTTGCCCTACTCCACTCCCCGAGCACACCTTGCTCGAGAGTTTTCTTCACAACTTCAATAAGCTCCCTTATGGTGGAGAAAACCGTACACAACTTTGGCTTACACGGGTTTAACGACACACAGCTAAATGTCGAGTTCTAATAGTAGCTAGAACCAATCTCACAACTTCACAACACAACTTATTCACGACTACTTCACAACGGCTTCACGACTGCTTCACGACTTCTTCACGACTTCTTCACGACTTCAACACGACCGCTACACAACCTCTATGATGCGGCTTCACGACTTCAACACCATGTCTTCATGACTAAGACTTCACGACTTCAACAAGACCGCTACACAACCTCTATGCTACGGCTTCACGACTTCACGACTAGGACCTCACGGCTTCAACATGACCGCTACACAACTTTTATGCTACGACTTCACGACTAGGACTTCACAACTTTAACACGACCGCTTCACAGCTTCTATGCTACGGCTTCACGACTTCAACACCACGGGTTCACGACTTCTACACAATGGCTTCACGACTTCTACACTTTGACCTCACAACTTCTATACCACAACTACTTATACAACATCTTCACTACTTACACACAACACTAATCTACAACACACACCTTACATACAAATGAATGAATGATTTACAAACTTTGTTGAACACACAACTTAAGTAACAAAATGATACTAAGTTGTAATACTTCTAATCTTGATTGATAGAAGTATTCTTCTTTTGCACTTGGATGGTGGAAGCTTGGATCACTTGGAAACCAATGCTTAAGATTACATGATCAAAGGTTTATTTAAGATATGAAATGAGATCTACAACAGAAAGTTTTAGTGCAAAAGGGTTGAGTAAAAATCCAGGGGAAGGCTGGTATTTATAGGGAAAAATCTGGACAGCTGGAGCCTACTGGAGCGGGGGCGGTCCCCTTAAATAGGGGGCGGTCCCCTTAATTATTAAGGGGGCCGCCTAGCAAAATTAAGGGGGCCGCCCCTACTGAACGTTGGCCAATTTTGTCCTTTTGTGGGGAAGGTTTTTCTGGACCATTTTAACTGATTTTGGTTAAAAATTTGAATTCATATTTTTATAAAAGATTAAACATTTTTATTTAATACCAAAAATGTTTTTCAAAAAAATATATAAAATGTTTTTGATGTTTTATAAAAAATCTAGTTATTAAGAAAATGTTCCTTTGATCATATAATGCATTAAGCATTAGTTCATTCATACCTTAAATGATTTTAGTTGTAGAAGTGAATATTTACAACTAAGTACTTGTTTAATTTATAAGTTTATGTTTTAATGAGTTTACATTTTGTGATCATCAAAACATAGAGATATGAATAAATATTGATAATGTTTTTAGGCATTTATTTATGTCAACAATCTCCCCCTTTTTGATGATTACAAAACCTAAACTCATTAAATCCAAAAAGTTATTTTTGGACAAGTATTTAGTGAGTTTATATTCACTTCTCCGCCTTTTTGTAGAATCAAAAAGGTTATGCCGACAAGTTTTTGAGACAAAATTTGTCGGGACGAGAACTCCCCCTTGATGTGTACTCCCCCTCGTTTGAGGGCACCAAGGAATCGATATATTGAATACTTGCAAGAAAAATATTAGAAGCACAAGCATATATATAGCAAAAATAAGCATGCATATAAAGACATTCATTAAAAATATTGTGTATAAATACACAACCATCCAAGATTATATTCAATCCTACATTAGCTAGTAAGTAATGCAATCTACATAATCATTCTAGGAGTACATGATCTTCCATGGGGCTTGCACACAAAATGGTTTGAAAAATTATTTTTGATTAAGCATTACATATGCTTAATTTGGTGAGAATGAAGGTGGTGGTAGTGTAGTGGGTGAATGATGGAGGTTGTGGTGGAGGTTGGTTGTTAAGCATGTGTTCAAGGGATGAAAATATGTAGTGTATCTCATCTCTAAGACCAAAGATGATGGTTTGGTTGTGGATGTGGTGGTATTGGTGATGATGAGAAATGAGCATCAAGAGGTGTTATTGGTGATATGGAAATGACAAGTTGGGTGAATGGAGGTTCTTGAGTAGGAGGTGGAGTTGATGCTCTTGATGGTGGTGATGAAAGGTGTGAGTTGATGTGGTTATTGATGGATGAAAGGGTGTTTTGGATGGTGCATTTGGTGCACTTGGGGATTAACATTGAGGTGGTGGTGATGGAGTTTTGGTGTCTTAGAGATGATTTTGGTGATAGTATGGTGAATGAAAATGGGTGTTTGATGGAGGTGATGGTTGATTTAGGTAAGGTTTGGGCTAGATAAAAGGGGTCGCAAGATGCAAAAGAAAACAGTAAATTTTACTGCCCAGATGGCCGGTCCCCTTAATTGTAGGCCGGCCCCTTAAAATTAAGGGGACCGCCTAGGGAATTTAAGGGGGGCGCCCATCTGGTGTTTTTCCAGGCGACCAAATTTGAAAAATTTCCAGGAAAGGGTCATTTTTAGGGTGTTTTTGCAGCAAGCTCCATTTGAATCATGTACATCAAGAATGATTAAATAGTGGCATAAACCTGTTAAATACGCATGCATACATTTAAAACATATTATGGAATAAGCATGTTATTAATCATCAAGCATGTATATATATCATGATATCAACTATACAAGCAATAAGCATAACAATCATATATTAAAGACAAGAAATAAAGCATTCATTTGTTGAAAATAATTATGTTAAAAACATAATTATTGATACAACACATATTTTGCTTATAGCATACAATAAGTAGAAAATTTTAAATTGCCTAAGAGACCCACTGGACTTGCTTGAGACATGAAAACTTGGATTATTTTGGATGGATGATGGTAAAGAGGGGGTAAAAAAAATGTTGGATTAATGGGGTTGTAAGTTTGGGTGTATGGATGTTGGAGAGAGTGTTGATAGAGGAATTGGAGGTGGAGAGCTTGGACTTGACCATGTTGAATGAGGGTTTTGATGTTGTTCAAGTGGTGGTGTTGGATTAGATCTAGTGATAAGATACTCAATCCAAGTGAGACGCTCATTAAAGGTGATGGTTTGATTTTGGAGAAAGATGCAACAAGGACTATTGTTGACATGTTTCTCAATTTGACTCAAGTGATGTGGTGATGATGGTAATGATGGTGAGATGGATGGTGATGATGGTAATGATGGTTTGATTTTGGAGAAAGATGCAACAAGGACAATTGTTGACATGTTTCTCAATTTGACTCAAGTGATGTGGTGATGATGGTAATGATGGTGATATGGATGGTGATGGGTTTAAGTTGCTTTGAGCAAGGTGCAAAGCAAGGAGAGCTTTAAGCTCATGGGCTTCCTTGAGTTCTTCAATGAACTTCAAGTGTTGAGTGGAAGGTGATGATGATGGAGAGTGGTTGTTATTTAGTGGAAGTGGTGGTGACACTTTTGGTGGTGGATACATTTGTGAACTTGGGTAGTTATGAGTGAATGAAGGTGGACATATGGATGATTGGTTATGTGTGTGAAAGGGTTCATTAGGATGAGGTTTAGGTGTTGGTTGAGTTTGAACAACATCATTTGTTGGGTTATGGCAAATGTCAAGCTTCCTCCTCCAAATGGGTATTTATGGTGTAGTGATGATGTGATTGTGGAAGGTAAATTTTGGAGGGTGGTTTGTGACAAAATGTGTTTGTGAATTTTGGGGAGTATAGGATAAAATGGGTTGGAAATTGAAGGAGAAATCAGTAATCAGTCACTCCAGATGGCCGGTCCCCTTAATTTTAAGGGGGCCGCCTGGGTATTTAAGGGGGCCGCCCATCTGCTGACTTCCAGATTACTGGAAATGGGTTTTTGGCATAAATTTGTAGAAAAGGTTGTGTTTTCGGGTTTAGTTTCAAGCAAGTCCAACTTCTTTCAAGGCAATTTAGGATTTAATAACTCATATATGCTAAGCATATTTATTTAAGCAACTTTATCTAACATGCAAACTACTCATTAAGCATATAACATGTATATACATATATTAGACAAGAAGATAATACATAGCACCAAGTAATTCATAGTATCATACTTAGGAAGATTAAAAGGCTAGTTAATTAATCCTATTGATTATCTATGTACAAGGGAATGTGGAGTTGTGATAGCATGGACTTCTAGACTTGTACCAAGTGAGATCTTTAATAAGTAAACCATGATTTTTCATTTTTGATTTAGTTCACTTATAAGTGTCATATACACAAGTATATATGACATATATGAGATCACCAAGCATGATTTAAAGAAATGTTTTTGGCATTATTCAACAATGCTTGAAAGTAGGTTTTATGTGGATGTGAAAAATATATTAATGAAATAGTTTTGGCTTTATTTCAAAATGTTTTTATGAGGAAAGAAAACATATTTTTCCAATCTTTGGTTTTTGATAAACTAGTAATTATGGACACAAGTTTGGAAGAAAGGTAGGATGGTGAAACATGTTTAATAGAAATGTGTCATAATCTTTTGAAAAATCATTTTTCCAAAATGTGAAGTTTTTGCAAATTTAAAAATAAGTCCCATTAATTATAGGTTTAAAAATAGTGGTTTATAAAAGATCTCATGCTCAAGGGCATTGGTTAAGTCTATTGTCACATGCTACCTCTTTCTACATATCCTATGACATTTAAGCATGTATTATGACTAAATACAAAAATACATCATGTCAAAGTAGTTAGAGAAAAACAAAAGCTATTATAATGACAATGCATTCAACAACTAAACAAATAATTACGAAGGCATGCAGTCAAATCACATAGGAGGAAGTAAACATCTAGAAATTTTATATACGCAAGATGACATAAATCTAGGAATGAAAAGCTCTAGTGAAAAGCAAAGTTCATAATAGTAAACTATCGTTAGGTATATTTAGGAAGAATAAAGTATTCAAGTTGGAGAATGAGTATGAGATTATTACTAGTGGTGCTCAATTCAGGCTAAACACGACCATTTTTACGGGTTACACACACCCAACTTCTCACATAGAAGCAATTCAACCGTTAGGTCAAATTGAGTTTCTAGTCAATAGATTCTCCAGTAGTCATTCTCTTTTTAGAAGAAATTAAGTTCCTAAATTTACCTATCGAAGAGTACCAAATATGAAGATTGCTTGGTTTACTAACACTTAGGGGGGCTAACTAAAGGGTTTCTAGTTCATTAAGCCACAGAACGAATATAACTAAAGTGTAAAGGCAAAGCAACCTATCAGACTAAGCATATCCTAAGGCATTAATAAGATTATATGCATGAAGTAATTACTTATGAAATTTTAAATAGAGAACTTACCTCACGTCCTAGCTTTTCTTCGTAATGTCTCAGATGATGATCGACGTGTGAATGATAGGTGAGTCTTCAAGATACACAAGGTGTGAAAGTATATTATGGCAAGCTTCTAACACCTTATTTAAACCGAAGTGGCTTGACCCGAACATGTCTTGTACGGATCATGATCTTCTCCTTCGTCTGTGTCACTCCATGATTTTGGATTGAGTTCACTTTGGAGTTGATTCATGTAGTCTTCGTCGTTAATACCTACATTAACAACATTTGAACTAGTAGCATATGTATCTATTTTATCTAAATGTTTATCTATTAAATTTTCTAAGATACCTAATTCATGTACAAGATCAAAATCCTCATCTTTGGCTTGACATTTTTCTTGATGAAAGTTTAAGAAATTTTTCCAAATATCATTTGCCGTTTTACAGAAGAATATTCTTTCATATTCAACTTTCGGCAAGGTTTTATAAATAATTATTTTAGCTTTATTATTTATTTCATTCTTTGTTTTCAAATAATCAATTTGACTTTCAAAATCCGTTTTTGTTTGATTTTCAAAATATGTTTTTGTTTAACTTTCAAAATATGTTTTTGTTTGACTTTCAAAATCACCAATCGAAATGACATGCCAAAGATCTAGATCAATTGATTTCACATAAGTTTCAAATTTATTTTTCCATTCAAGAAAAGTATAGTTTTCAAATAGTGGTGGTTTTAGCAAAGATTCCCCTTCTAGATATTTTTCTAATTCCATAGATCGATTCATGTTTTAAAATACAGTATATTTTAAAAATCTTGATTGACGTGGCTCTTGATACCAATTGTGGAAAACTAGAAGGGGGGTTGAATAGTTTTACGTCTTTTTAATTTATTATAAAACCTTTGTTTACTTTTTAAAAACTTAGATTCAAGTTTATTATGAAAAATAAAACTTGAACCTTATTATTAGTTATATAAGTATTCTTTTAAATTGATTGTAAAAGTTTTGGTTTCTTGAATGGATTTTCAAATTGATCTTTATGTGAAGTCGACCTCTAATTAATACTAGCAATTATATAAACCTATGTGTATGAAAGTAATGACGATGCAAGTAAAGAAATAAATAAGGTATGGAAAGATCTAACCGAGACACGAGAGATTTATAGTGGTTCGGCTACAAGGACACCTTCCTTGCCCTACTCCACTCCCCGAGCACACCTTGCTCGAGAGTTTTCTTCACAACTTCAATAAGCTCCCTTATGGCGGAGAAAACCGTACACAACTTTGGCTTACACGGGTTTAACGACACAAAGCTAAATGTCGAGTTCTAATAGTAGCTAGAACCAATCTCACAACTTCACAACACAACTTATTCACGACTACTTCACAACGGCTTCACGACTGCTTCACGACTTCTTCACGACTTCTTCACGACTTCAACACGACCGCTACACAACCTCTATGATGCGGCTTCACGACTTCAACACCATGTCTTCATGACTAAGACTTCACGACTTCAACAAGACCGCTACACAACCTCTATGCTACGGCTTCACGACTTCACGACTAGGACTTCACGGCTTCAACACGACCGCTACACAACTTTTATGCTACGGCTTCACGACTTCACGACTAGGACTTCACAACTTTAACACGACCGCTTCACAGCTTCTATGCTACGGCTTCACGACTTCAACACCACGGGTTTACGACTTCTACACAATGGCTTCACGACTTCTACACTTTGACCTCACAACTTCTATACCACAACTACTTATACAACATCTTCACTACTTACACACAACACTAATCTACAACACACACCTTACATACAAATGAATGAATGATTTACAAACTTTGTTGAACACACAACTTAAGTAACAAAATGATACTAAGTTGTAATACTTCTAATCTTGATTGATAGAAGTATTCTTCTTTTTCACTTTGATGGTGGAAGCTTGGATCACTTGGAAACCAATGCTTAAGATTACATGATCAAAGGTTTATTTAAGATATGAAATGAGATCTACAACAGAAAGTTTTAGTGCAAAAGGGTTAAGTAAAAATCCAGGGGAAGGCTGGTATTTATAGGGAAAAATCTGGACAGCTGGAGCCTACTGGAGCGGGGGCGGTCCCCTTAATTATTAAGGGGGCCACCTAGCAAAATTAAGGGGACCGCCCCTACTGAACGTTGGCCAATTTTGTCCTTTTGTGGGGAAGGTTTTTCTGGAACATTTTAACTGATTTTGGTTAAAAATTTGAATACATATTTTTATAAAAGATTAAACATTTTTATTTAATACCAAAAATGTTTTTCAAAAAAATATATAAAATGTTTTTGATGTTTTATAAAAAATCTAGTTATTAAGAAAATGTTCCTTTGATCATATAATGCATTAAGCATTAGTTCATTCATACCTTTAGTGATTTTAGTTGTAGAAGTGAATATTTACAACTAAGTACTTGTTTAATTTATAAGTTTATGTTTTAATGAGTTTACATTTTGTGATCATCAAAACATAGAGATATGAATAAATATTGGTAATGTTTTTAGGCATTTATTTATGTCAACAAACCTTCAACCCATAGATCATCACACTCAAACATTACAACCTTCAACTCATCAATCATCACACTCAAACCTTACAACTACTCCTCACTTTGGATAAGTGATAGTTAGTTAAACAACCTCCAACCCTCACAATCACACAAAACCTTTCATGCACCAAATTATCTCTAACACACAACTAGGATCATCCAACCTAGAAACCTAGAACTTCGTTACCTTAACCCCGTTAGAGATATCCACCAACAATCCTGTTAGGATCACATGCACCTTTTCTTTTTCCCTTTTGAAATATATCATGCAACTCATTGTTAGTGCAAACGATATATTAACCTAAACCATCCTTTCCCACCTTTCCTCAAAGGGCAAAACCAACATCTCCAACCACATCATCATCATCCTCCACCTTTAGGATTCCTACACCCTTACCTCCACCAAGTCCACCACAACCCTTAGCTATCACACTAACCCTATCACCATCAAACCTATTTGGACTTGGCACCAACACATCATCCTTGTCACCATCACCATCACCACAACCTTTAGCTCTCACACTAACCTTGTCACCTACATCACCTTTTGAACTTGGCACTAACACATCATCCTTATCACTATCACCATCACCACAACCACTAATGGGTCATCCCATTATTTATCCCCTACAACCACATAACCCAAGTTGTCCTTGTTGTCACCACAACCAACACTCTCCCACCTTATGGAATCATTTAGGTATAACCTCTTGATGCGTGGTTTTGTAACCTTACAACAGGTTTTACCTATCGAGGGATCTCAAGAGGCTTACAACCCCACCAGGCAGTGTACCTGACCGATGTTGTATAGTGTAGTGGTAAGTACGGGGGATTGATCGTTCTCCACAGGGAATAGTGTTCGTTAGGTATGAAAAACTACTCTAATAGGTCTAAAGGTTGAGGAAGATTCTTTTTATGTTTTTATATTTTTTATGAAAGCAAGTAAAATCTCGGTTTTGAAGGAGTGGGCGGAATTAGTTGCTAGTCAACTAACCCAAATAACTACAAATGCAAATAAAATAAATAACTGAAAATAAAATGTTGGTGAGAAACTTATGTGTAGAGAAATGTGTTTACTTAGATTTCCTTACTCCCTAACTATCTTTTACCGGTTAATTAGTGTGTATTAGTCGCGTGGATGACGGGTGTATTCCTTAATACCAATCGTGGGGTGGCGTACGTACTTCCCCAACTCTACAAGCTCCTACTTCACTCCTATGTCGAGCCGGCTAGGAAGCTCCTAACATGGGATCACTAGAATTCGCTTGTGCATTAAATACAACCATAAAAACCTTTAGTACGCATTTGGTTCATGTTTCTTAAGACGTTCAAGCAAGTTACCGAATAGGAAGTTAGCCAGTTTTCTTAAGCCTAACATAGATAAACAATCATCCAATACAACTAATAACACACTAATAACCAATAATCAATAGCTAGGTTTCATTAGATGTAAGCAAACACAAGATAAATCTAGCCTAACATGTTAAACAAAAGACAAGAATAAGATAGAATCAAACAACACATAGACATATTGAATGATTAATTGATAACTTATCTTTCAATGTAACATGGAAGATCTCAAGGCAAAAAGCCTTGAAAAAGAAGCTAAAATCGTCTTAGGATTTTCTCCCAAAATTCCACACACTAAGCTCTCCCTTAATGACAAAAAATTAGAAAACTATATATAGATTTTTGGATCTGACAGCGTCACGTTATGGAGTGTGACGCCGTCACCTCGCCGCTTTTAGGGTTCCCGGATGACCTTCTTGACGCCGTCCCTCTTTAGCTCTTCAAAATCCATTCTGGCTTATCAAGGCTTGACGCCGTCGAACCTTGAACGTGACGCCGTCCCCTTTTGATTTAAGCCGTGACGCCCTTGATCAGGTTAAAGCGTGACGCCGTCAGAATTCACATGCTATTTTCACTGGCTTATCATGAGTAAATTTCACGTCCACCTTTTCTTGCCAAGGCATGACGCCGTCCAGAGTAAATTGTGACGCCGTCAAAGGTAACTTTCAGCCGATTTTTGAGACTTTGCCGTTTTCTTCACTTTTATGCTCCAAAAACGTCCAAAATGCCTCCTTTTCCAGATTTCTCCTCAAAAGTACCTAAAATGACAAAAGGAACGATTTAGGGCAATATTTGATCAAATAAATACGATTTAGGGCTTAAATGACCCCTTAAAAGCGGTACACTTTTCGCTTCATCACCTCTATCGAGTCTACTTTATGGCACGACTTGTCATAATAGTAATCATTTAGAGTATGTCTTATCAACAAACTATCCTTAACATCACTCATCTTAGGTAGATGATTATGTTGTTCAAAAGGTTTGTTAGAACTTTCCTTCCCAATGACAACTTGGAATAAGTCATTTAGTGCGTCAGTCAATGAACGAATCTTGTTCTTGATTAGTATGATTGAGTGAACAATTACACCTTAGGTTTTCGGTCGGGTTGTGACACTTACGTGTTAACATAGTTTAACCCATGCATGTCTTGCTATGTGTATTCTATCCCTATAATGTTGCTCCTATACTGTTATATATTATGCTACACGAAGCTAACCCTTGATGTAGGAAAAGTCTTTGTAAGAATTTGATCCATGGATCCGCTAGATACTAAGGTAAATAAACAAGGGGATTAAGTCACCATAGGGGAGCATTGAGCTAGGGGGAGCTCGGGAGTATTTGAATACATAGCATTGAGTCGTCTTCATAAGTGTTGATAGAAGGCTTCACTAGGATGATGCAAACTCGCCTTTCTGGGGAGAAAAGGATAGTAGTGTAGTAAGGGGGAGTAAGAAGTAAATCCAAGGAAGCGCTCGAGGCAACTACCTTTTTGATTCGACAAAAGGGGGAGAAGGAAGTGTAAACAGGTAACTTTTACATTTTACTATGTCTTTCGGTTTACATATTTGTCATCATCAAAAAGGGGGAGATTGTTAGTGCAAATATTACGATATTTAAACTAAACGATTTCTTCGGTTTTAATAATGACAAACATGTAACTTGTAATACATAACGTAAAATGTGCAAGTTACTTGTAAACGCAAATCATCAATGCATACTTACATGAACACCTCCCGACGTCTCAAGTATGCTTCAACGAAGTCGTAGATTTCCATCCAGACATAAATCACTCAAGGTATGGACAGACAAATCTACTACTTGACAAATGATCAAAGGATTTTATTTTTCTAAACTTTACATTTTTAATGTGACAAAACATTTTTTCAAAAATATATTTCACAAATTATTTTTGAATTAAAAAGAAATGTTTTATTTTGAAAAATATGTTTGAAAATCCCAACAGTCAAATTTCCCCCCAAAACAGCTCCTAACTTTCCCAAATAAACCTTCCCCACTAAAGACAAACGAAGGAGCGTCCACGGCACCTTTAAATAGGGACGGCTCCATTAAATTTAACGGAGCCGTCGGGTATTTAGTGGAGCCGTGGGTCTGTAACGGTCAGATTTTCCCTTGCCTATAAATAGTGGACCATTCCACACTTCCAACTTGATTTTTCCAGTCCTTTTTCTCTGGTCTAATCCCTCCTCACTTAGATGACTTTCTTTGATCATTTGGAGAGTCTTAGTTTGTTTAAGAGTGATCCAATCCTCCATTCAAGTGATCCTCTTCATTCCTATTGATTAGCAAGAGAAGAACACAAAGTATCCAAGTAGATACAAAGTGTTGTCATCCCTCTTGATTAGCAAGAGAAGAACACAAAGTATCCAAGTAGATACAAAGTGTTGTCATCCCTCTTGATTAGCAAGAGAAGAACACGAAGTATCCAAGTAGATACAAAGTGTTATCATTCCTCTTCATTTGCAAGAGAAGAACTCAAAGTATCCAAGAAGATACAAGAGTTGTAGTTGTTAGGTCTTGTAACATTGGTTACACTCTTGATTGTATCATAGCATACATCAAGATTATTTTTCTTTTGTGAGAGAGTGAGTCAAGATCATTATGATCTTAAGAGATAGTGAAGATCCCTTGAAGCCATTTGGCTTGTGTAATTGATCATGTGGATCAAGGGTAGATCGGGTAGATCGTGGTAGATTGGTGCTAGCTAAGATTAGCACTCGACATCTAGCTTAGTGTCAGAAATAGGATAAGCGACGTGTAAGGTGTAGATGGGGTAGATCGTGGTAGATTGGTGCTAGCTAAGATTAGCACTTGACATCTAGCTTAGTGTCGGAAAACAAGTTAAGCGACGTGTACGGTTTTCTCCGCCTGAAGGGAGTTTGTTGATTAGTGAAGTAACTCCCGAGTTGAGTACTCGGGGAGTGGAGTAGGGCGAAGAGGAGCTTCGTGACCGAACCACTATAAATCACCGTGTCTGGTTTGCGCCTTCTTACTTATCTCTTTACTTTCATTTCATTCTTTATCGCTTTATATTTATATTTGAATGAAGTTTATGCTTGTGTGACTAGTTGCTTATGTTATGTTGAGTAAGTATGTGTCATGGCTTGATTGTGCTTGTGTTGTAGTTTACTACATTCATCTCTAAATGTTAAATGACCATAGTTAACACTTTTCATATTACGTCACACTTGATCGGGTGTTTGATACAAAAGTTTTAAGTTTTTAAATGGAAACGTATTCACCCCCCCCCCCTCTACGGTTTCCACATGGTGGAATGGGCAAAAGCCCGGTAGAAACGTCAATCTTGATGATCTTAAGGCTAAGTTCCGGTCACACTTCAGTCAGCAAAAGAAGTTCACAAGGACTCATTGAATGGTGCACAACATCAAACAAAAGGAAAACAAAAGCACAATGGCCTTCGTTACTAGGTACACCGATGAGACTTTGCAGATTTTGGGTCTTCATGAAGATCAGCGTATTTCGGGTTTCGTACACGGTCTTCGAAATAGGAGTTTGGTGGAATTCTTGTCCACCGACCTTCCGACAACTTACAAAGGGTTAATGGAAAAGACGTATACTTGGATCGAAGCGAAAGAGGTATCTACTAATGGGGCTCCGATAGACAGAGACAGAAACAACAAGTTTTCGAAGCATTCTTCGTGGGAAGAGTCAAAGAACAGGAACAAGAACAGAGACAGGTTTTCTCCATACAACAAAGGTCCCAACCACAGTTTGTTAAGCAATCTAACCAAGTCTCCAAAGGAAATACTTGCTACGGAGAGGGCTGCTAAGGCCTTCGAAGCACCCCCTCGTATGACAAGTAAGGGCAAAAACAGGGATACCAGCAAGTATTGTCACTTTCACGAAGATTATGGTCATGATACGAACAGTTGTAGAGAGTTAAAGAAACAAATAGAAGAAGTTGTGAAGTCCGGGCAATTGGCACACTTGGTGAAGGGAATAAAGAAGGGAAAGGAAAAGATGACCGACACTCAATTGGCTAAAGATACTACTCCTCTCGAAGCCCCAATACTCATGGTTCATTGGGGCGAAACCAGTTTGAAAAGAAAGGTGCCGGAGACGGAGACTAACGATATAAGGGAGATAACGTTTCCCCCTATCGTAGGCAAGGTCTCTTCGAATGATCCAGTGGTCATCGAAGTCCTCATTTCTAACCAGGAAATGAATGGAGCTTGTATGGACTGCGGAAGCCCTTGTGAAATCATATATGAGCATTGCTTCCGAAAGCTCGAGCCTTCGATCAAGTCTCAAAGGGTTGACTCGAAGATACCCTTGGTAGGATTATCTGGCAAACATTCGTGGCCTCTGGGAGAAGTTCCATTAGAAGTAACCATTAGAGAAGGCAAGCTCACGAGAACCGAAAACCTCATGTTCACCATCGTAAGGTCCAACTCCCCCTACAACTTGCTGATAGGAAGGACAGCCATGCAAAGGATGGGCATCGTGGTATCCACCATACACGCGGCAATAAAATTCCACACACCTCATGGAATAGGAACCGTACTTTCTAGTTATCGTCATAGAAGGGAAAAAGAAATTGGTAGAAGGATCAAGGAAAGCCCTCAGGAGCCTTCAAAGGCTATTCCAAGTCATACGAGCACCAAAAAGCAAGTTGTGACAAATGAGTACCATCCAGAGCAGGCGATGGTCACCAAAGAGCAACCCCCTACAAATCCCAAGACAAATTTGGAAAAGCTGCGCAAAGCCAACAAGGAAACCCTCGCGCGGACATGTTCTGACACAGCTAAAGCCCCTCAAACACTAAGGACCAAGGGCAAGTCCTCTGACGCAGAACATAAGCTTGATAAATCCGAACACGTCGCAAAAATTAAGCAGTGAGTCAAGGTTAATTCTTCAAAAGTCCAAGCTACCGATAATCTACAAGCCTCGAAATCATCAAAAAGGCATAGGGGGTCAGACTCTGTCAGAAATAAGATATTCGCAAGTCCTCTCGCTAAAGCACCTTCCGAACACAGTCAAGACAAAAAACAACCACCAAGGATGAAGGAGAAGTGGAAATTATACATAGACGGTTCCTCGAATTCCGATGGTTCGGGAGCGAGTCTAATCCTAATCAACCCAAAAGGAAAAGAGTACGCTTACGCACTGCAATTTGAGTTCAAGGCTACGAACAATGAAGCAGAGTACGAAGCTCTATTAGCTGGCCTCCGGCTCGGAAAAGGCATGGAGGCTGATGGCCTCTCCGCCTTCGTAAGCTAACAGCTAGTTACCAACCAAATCAAAGGCTCCCACGCGGTAGAACAGCCTACAATCAAGAAGTATTTGGACGTGACCAAGGAGCTTCTTCAGGAATTTAAACCATATGAGGTAACGCATGTTCGTAGAAGCCAAAACAAGAAAGCAGGCGCCCTGAGCAAGCTATCTTCAACGGCTATGGCTCACCTGCCCGAAGAGGTTTTAGTAGAAATATTGGTCCATAGGTCAATCGCACAAGATGAAGCCTCTGATGAAGGCTCTAGCTGGATGGCTCCAATAAGGACATACTTGATAAGTGGTATTCTACCCGATAGTCCAAAAACAGCACGAAAGATCAAAGTTAAAGCCCCTCAATATAGGCTTATAGGGGAAAACCTTTACAAAAGGTCTTGCTCGTCCCCATGGCTTCGTTGTGTGGGACTGAAGCAGGCTTCAAGCATCCTCTATAATATTCATAAAGAATCCTGTGGAAGGTACGCAAGCCCTAGATCCATCGCCTCAAAAGTAGCAAGATGGGGGTACTATTGGCCATCTATATTGGAAGATGTAACAGAAGTAATCAAAACATGCGCAACATGTCAGACATACTCAAGAGCTCGGAACCCTTTAAAGTATGATACGTCTTCTATTGCACCAGCAAAACCTTTCGGCCAATGGGGAGTCAGCATAATCGGACCCCTAGCAGCAGCCCCCGGAGGGGTACAATTCTTGGTCATAGCCATAGATCACTTCACCAAATGGGTGGAGGCTCAGCCTTTGGCATCGATAACAGGAAAGCATGTGGAAAAATTTGTGTGGGAACACATAATCTGCAGGTTTGGAGCCCCACAAGTCATCACTTCCTATAAAGGGAAACACTTTGCCGAAGGGATATTCCCTCCTTTCTGCGAAAGCCTGAATGTGAAGCAAATATTCACTTGTGTCGACAAGGACATTGTCATTGAAATCGAGACAAAGTTGGGGCAGTATCAGCATGAGTGGGTAGATAAGTTACCCAAAGTCCTGAGGGCATATAAGAATATGTCCTTCAAATAAACACAAGCAAAGCCAAGTCGAAGGGTCCAGTGGCAAAGAGAGATGCTGCGAAAACAAAGCATGCGAGCCCGAAGAACTGGATACTAGCTTTCGTAAGTTTTTACATATAAGACTTATATTTAAAAATATAAAAAAAAAAAAACACTTAGTTGTTTTTCAATTTCATGTAACGAATTCTTCTCACATGGGAAAGAAGCATTAATGGTAGGTGTCCTAATGTTCATTTCTACAAATGATGTAATCCTCCCTACCCACTTAATGATACAACGCATTTCCCTCAAAATCTCTTGTTTCGTTTTATACAACAAAGATTTGTTCAGCCAAGTACTTTACAAGTTTCAATGTCGAAGGATGAAGCAAGACACATGTCTTGTATACAAATAGCATCCATTACAATTCACATTAACTTTCCTATAAAGTCTTAGGGTAATAAAAGCCCTCTGCAACTTAAGGATAAAGACGGAGTGGGTCGCGACCCTCTGTCGCAGTCAAATTATACGATTGCCAAAATCTTGGTCCAAAATACACACAATGAGGATATAATCTCAGGATGTATGTTTACGTTTTTTAAAAAAAGAAAAAAAAACGTAAGAGAAGATAAGCATGATATCAAAAACGGGATGTAATCCCTACGATTGGCATTTATAAGGCCATATCCATCATAAACATGAGAATAATGGTCTAAGTTTTAGGTCGAAGCCCAGACATACGAAAGATAAATTGTTCAAACAGGCACACGCTTGACAAAAGCACCATAAATTGTTAAACACAAAGGCACATGCCTTCAACCATGGTGAATTGTTTAAAAAGGGGTACATGCCACCCCCAGAGACTGAATTAATGCCAACATGGCAACCTTCAAGCATTCTTAGAAGAGTTTGGATCGTCTTGGTGAACTGGAGACATAGGCTTCACAGATAAGGTCCTCTTGGACGGAGACGGAGGCTGTATCTTCTTTGGTTTTTTGGAGAGGAGATCTTCGATGGAGGCTGAAGGATCTTTGGTTGCTTCGGCAAGGAAGGGGTACTCTGCTGTGGTGAATGCATTGCCGGCGTCATCATATTCTCGCACAGAATTCGGGCGGTAGTATGGTACCTCCGACAGCACAACTGTTTTTTTGGTCTCAGCAATCTCCTCCAAAGTTGTGCACTTGCCATGGAATATAGCCGCATTCACTAGCTTCCTCACAACCTCTCCAACCTCATCGCTATGGTATAGCTCCATAGCAATGTAGGGGACAACCTTCGATACAACTTCAGCCCTATCTCTCCTCAAATTTTGGCATTCAAACTTCAACTCATCCAACTCTTGACAGCGCTTGGCATCCTGCTTCACCAATCTGACCCTCTCAGTCTCCAAACCAGTACATTTAGACTCCAGGGCACTCACCTGGGTCTTATAACCAACAACCTTAGCCTCTTCCACCTTTAGCCTACCACACTCAGCCTGCGACTTCTTCAACTGCTCTTCAAGATCTTCTATCTTTGCTCGAAGGGCCTCGTATCTGGGATGCTTCTCAAAATCTGCCATTGCTTCATCACATCTGGACTCCAACTTAGCATAGTTCTCCTCCCTTTCTTTCTCCCTAGCTACGATGACAGCAACCTCCTCTTTCGCCTCATTAACCTTGTTAATCAACGCCCTTGTACGAAAACTAAAATGGTTATCCAACATGGCCTGCCTAGTGTAACTCTTGTCATAGAGATCACACAGCATCTCAATAGACATCTCATTCATCGTTTTCCTCCAAGAAGCGGGAGTAACATTTTCAACAAGCAAGCGGCAGGAAAGGGCATCAGGCAGCTCCTTGGTATTGGGCAGTCCTAAATAAAGAGAAAGCAAGAAAAACATAAGATGCAGAGCATTTTAAGAAAAGAAAAATGAAGAGTGGCTTGCTCACCATGAATGTCATCATCACCAATTTCTTCAGTCGAGTACATCAGGGTTTTCCCATGAGCTTTCTCTACTTTTTGTTTGATATTCCTCGATGTGAGGGTAGGAGCATTGGATTTCCTCTTTGGGGCAGCCTTGATAGCTTTGGCACTAGTACCTTTCCTAGTCCTCACCCTGTCTGCAATAGCAGAGGAGCCCATGATCTTCAGTTGATCAGAATCGGAAGGTGGGTCATCGGAATCAGCAATGTTCTCCACAAAAAGAGGGGTTTCCTCAGTACTCACTGGCTTAGTAGGAGGAAGTATAGACAGAGGTTTCACTGCAGAGGCATCGACATCATTATTGTTAACAGATCTAGATGGAGATCCCACTCCATAGCTTGCATCTTGAGGGTCCCTTAGAATGAAACTAACTTCTTTGGCACCTCCGGCAACAACAAAATTTCTGAAAGCCATATCTGCAAAAACAAACGAAAAAGAGATGAATATCAGCAGATAAGTTATTTAAATTATTTAAATAAGATATATACATACTTTTTCCTTCACAAATTATTTCAGGATGCAACGGAGAGCCTTCCCAACTCTCAGCAATACCAGCCATGAACAGTATAGGTTCGGGGAATGTCTGGACATTAGCAGGATGTAGTGCAAGTCGCTGATACAAGGGCTCGCTCCTTACCTCGTAGGGCAAATGGTCATTATATTTCTTCTCATCATACATAAACGCTTCGTCAAGCAAAGCTGGGTACCCGGACGGTATAATTGTACTTTCAACATAAAAGAATTGACCTTTCCAATTTCTTATATTCGAAAAGGGCTTTGTCACAAGGACGGGAACATCATGTTCACCTCTTTTGGCAATAGTCACCCAATCCCCGCCGGGATACAAATTTACAAAACCCCTAAGAACATCTAACGAGGGCTCATGCCCGTAAGCTTTACACATCACAATGTAGGTGGTCAGTTTGGCTAGCCCAAGGGGTTTAAATCTGGAAATGTGCACCTTATAGTAATGCAAAACTCAAGAATCAAAGGATGAAGGGGAATCCGAAGGTTTGACTGGGTAAATGCGTGCACATACAAGCCCACATACCCTGCGGGGGCATCAAAAACATTTTGTCTTTTACTTGGAAGTATGATTTTGAGCCCAGCAGGTAAGGGGTAATCATGAAGGAAATCAGATAATGCTGCTTTTGATAAAGTGCATGTTTGTTCCCTAATTATTCTTTTTGCTGCCATACTCATGTCACTATAAAAAAGTATAAAGATCAAAGAGATAGGATGGATATTTTACCTTTTCGTTACAACGGAAGCACAAGAACACAGAGTGTTGTGTGTGTATTTTGGGCGAAAGGTTAAAGTGATCTAGCGTTTACCATGTTAAGAGTTTAAATACCCATCATGCCTTTAAATCCTGGCCATACACGTGTTTATTTACCCCTCTTATGCAAACGGATTTCAAACAAATTCAAAAATTGAATTGACGTTTCACATTTACCGAAGATTGGGTTATTAAGGCTAATGGAAGGATAATGATTAACCCGCATTAAATGCACGGGTTAGTTGGACATTTATTTTATTTTTTCACGGAAGTGTAATTTAATGGGTGTAATGCATGTAGATTTTTTGAGTCGAATGCAATTAATCCTTGTACGTATATATCACTTTCGACTGGGGGGCTTGATGATGTACCCTCCGAACGGGTCGAAGGACTCCCCTACGAGCCTGTAGAAAGCCCTCCCTTCGGAGGCCCAGGTTAATCTCCTAACACGTTTCATTGGCGTAAAACCATTCGCCTGCGAACTGGTTACCATGTGGGAATCCGCCAATCGAAGCCTTAAGTCGTTCGGGGTATCTCCTATGAAGGAACTAGCACGAAGGACAATCCTGACCTGGTCAAACCCACGTCTCCTCTTCCCTTGGCTTTCCCGCCAAAACAGAGATCGTGGGCTACAAAGCCCTAGCGGTTACCATAAATCATGGGACCCCCCCATGATCTCTGAAACATGTGCAAACCGCCCACTAAGGCCTATTTCTCTCCTATAAATAGCTTAGTCGGGCATGAACAATGTAAGTTAACTTCATTCTTGTCATTTACAACATACATTACCCTTACACATACTTACTCGCACGCCGGAGGTGGTTCGCAGGGCCCAACCCCTGCGCAATCACTTAACGTAGTGTCTTCGTATTTCTTATTTCAGGTTAAGAACAAGCTTGGCGCAATCTCAACACCCCATTATTCCTTTGATCACCATCGAAGGCTTGATCGTGCAATTATTTGTACAATCATATACTTTGAATGATGTCTAGTCTAGCACGCGGAATTTACTAGCTAGCACTTAGAAGATTTGTTTGTTTGTGTTTCGTATTAACGAATCAACAATGAATGAACAATGAACACAATATACTTGAACTTTAACGATTCAATATTATTAATGAATAATACGAGTGATCTCCTATCACTAGGGTTTACAACCTTGAATCTTAACAAAACAATCATAAAACAATCGTATAAAAACTTTAACCTAGGCAATCCTTTTATAGACTAAGGATTCCTTTACAAGATAACTATCAACCTAATCGTATAAGATATACACAATATCTTTTCTATAATTATCTTACACAAAACATAAACCGTACTAACTTCTTCATACAAACAGTACTAACTGCTTATGTCTTCAAAACTCTTCAGCAGTACTAACTTTCTTTTCAACCGTACTAACTGCTATAGCTTAATTTCCTAACAACCTACCATTAATGCTTCTTTCCAAAGTGAGAAGAATGCAATACATGAATTTAAAAACAAGCTAAGTTTTTTTAAAAGTGGTAAGTTTCATATGTAAAACTTACGAAAGTTAGCACCATCCCAAGTCCTATCTGTGACTTATATGCTCCGTTGTTGTAGGCTTTCGAATGACGTAGGGTCCTTCCCATATAGGCCCTAGCGTCCCTTCGTAGTCAGTTGTGCTTGCAGTATTTAACCGAAGGACATATTCCTATGTGCCCACAGAACTAGGGGTATTTCATCTACCCATCCATGATGGTGTCGTCTTAACCTTTTCTTGATTCCATTGACAATGTCCCTGTCAGTGACTTCAACTTGTCTGTACACGGAAGTGAACGACTGTTTGATTTTTAGACCTTCACAGAAAGCTGGAAACATCCCTTCGGCGAATTGCTTCCCGTTGTCGGAGATGATGGTGTGAGGGACTCCAAATCGGCAGATTATGTGTTCCCACGCAAACTTTTCCATATGCCATCCTGTTACTGATGTCAAAGGCTTGGCTTCAACCCATTTGGTGAAGTAATCTATGGCTACGACCAAGAATTTTACCCCTCCTGGAGCTATCGGTAGGGGTCCGACTATGTCGATTCCCCATTGGCAGAAAGGTCGTGCTGATGCGACAGAGGTCATGTCTTGCTCAGGCAGTCTTGGAACTTTTGAGTGTGTTTGACATGCTTCACATTTTTGTATTATTTCAGTTGCATCTTCCTATATGGACGACCAATAATATCCCAAGTTCGTTATTTTTGAGACGAAGGAGCGAGGGCCTGCGTGCTGACCGCAGGACCCTTCATGAACCTCGTAGATGATGTTCGAAGCTTGCTTTGGCCCCACACAATGAAGCCATGGAGATAAGAAGGACCACCTGTAGAGATTATCCCTAATAAGTCTATATTGGGGAGCCTTGACCCTTACCTTTCGTGCAAGCTTAGGATCTTCTGGCAGAATATCACTGATCAAGTACTCCCTTATCGGAGTCATCCAATTGGAGCCTTTTTCAAGTATGACATCAGAAACTTCGCCTCGGTTGATTGACCTTTCGGCCAATACTTCCACTAAAACTTCCTTTATTAGGTGAGCAAATGCCATCGAAGCCAGCTTGCTTAAAGCATCTGCTTTCTTGTTTTGGTTTCTGCGAACATGTGCTATATCATAGGATTCGAACCCGTTTAGGAGTTCTTTAGCCTTATCCAAATATTGTTTGATGGTGGGCTGCCTTGCTTCGTAAGAGCCCTTGATTTGGTTGGCGACTAGCTGCGAGTCCACAAAAATAGAGAGGTCACGAACCTCCATGTCCTTTGCAAGTCGGAGGCCAGCTAGCAAAGCTTCGTTCTCAGCTTCATTGTTTGTAGCCTCGAACTCAAAACGTAATACATAAGGGTATTCTTTTCCCTCCGGACTGACCAGCATTAGACCTGCTCCCGAACCGTCGGAGCTTGAGGCTCCGTCTGTGTATAATTTCCACCCCTCCTTCGTCTTTGGGGGCTTTTCCTTTGGGATTTCCTTGTCTTGACTAGTTCCGAAAGATGTTTCAGCGAGAAACTCTGCAAGTATCTGACCTTTGACGGAGTTTCGACTCTTGTATTCTATCTCATGCTCTCCCAGTTCGATAGCCCATTTGGCTACTCTACCTGATTTCTCAGGCTTCAACAGTATCTATTTAATCGGCTTGTCAGTCAATACCGTAATAGGATGAGCTTGAAAGTACCTTCGAAGGCGCCTTGCAGCATAAACCAAGGCTAGGATTAGCTTTTCCAACTCCAGATAGTTTAATTCAGCTCCTTGCAGGACCCTGCTGACGAAGTAGATTGGGACTTGCTTCTTTTCCCTTTCTGCCAAGAGCACAGCACTGATGCTTTCGAAGGATGCCGCAATGTACATGAATAACACTTCGCCTTTGATTGGGGCTGTAAGTGTTGGTAAAATTTCCATGAACTCTTTCAGCTTCTGAAAAGCGGCTTCTGCCTCACAACTCCATTGAAAAGTCTTCTTATCTATACACCCCTTGAGTGTTTTTAAAAATAGCAAAGATTGATCCGCGCCTTTTGACAGGAACCTGCTAAGTGCTGCGAGCTTCCCATTTAGGCTTTGTATCTCTTTCAACGACTTCGGAGCTTGTAGATCAGTGATGGCTTTGACCTTCGAAGGGTTAGCTTTAATCCCTTGCTTCGTGATCAAATGTCCCAGAAATTGCCCTTCTTCCATGCCAAAAGAGCATTTCTTTGGGTTAAGCTTCATATTGATTGCCCTTAATTGATCGAAGGTTTCTTGAATGTCGGTGAGTAAGTCTTCCTCAGTTCTGCTTTTGATTACCATATCATCAATGTAGGCTTCCAAGTTCCTTCCTATTTGCTTATGGAAGGCTTTGTCTACCAGCCGTTGATAAGTAGCCCCTACGTTCTTCAGACCGAAAGGCATTTTCTTGTAGCAGTAGACCCTCTTTCCTATATAGAAGGTTGTCTTCTCCTCATCTTCCTCCGCCATTTGTATTTGGTGATACCCTTTGTAGGCATCCAAAAAGCATTTCAAATGGAACCCCAAGAGAGATTCGACCTTCCAATCAACTTCTGGCAGAGGGTAGCAGTCTTTCGGGCAAGCTTTGTTGATGTCGGTGAAGTCGACACACATTCACCACCCTCCGTCACTCTTTTTTACCATAACTAGATTAGCTACCCAGGTTTGGTATTTTACTTCTCTAAGTATTCCTGCTCGTACAAGTTCATCCACCTCTTTGCAAGCGGTTGCGTTCCTTTCAGGTGCCAGGCTTCGTCGCTTCTTGTAACACCCCCAAATTACCGCAGCGGAACAGTAGTGTCAAGGGGGTATTACTTCATAATACAGATCAAGGTATAGAAAACGACCTCTAAATGAGACGTTTTGAAAAGTTATCATTCGAATTATTAAAATCAGAGTTATGACAATAAGTTACAAGGTAAAGATTACATAAAAGTTTTCAAAGTGTATCGAATGATAAAGATAGATATGAGTCTTCAAAGTATGCCATTGACTCTATGCATCCACTATCGCCTTAATAACCTGAGATAAACATGCTAAAAAGTGTCAACCAACGGTTGGTGAGTTCATAGAGTTTAGTTTAAAAGTAAAGTATTTGAATAAAGGTTTTCCAGTAAAGGCCTTGTAAATCCACTCAGTTCCAAGCCCCGCCCATACAAGACTTGCAACCTGTGTGTTTACAATCTACTGCTAACATAATATGTCTATCAAGTATATTATAATATAGATTTCACAGCAGAGCCCTTGTAAATCCACTCAGTTCCAAGCCCCGCCCATACAAGACTTGCAACCTGTGTGTTTACAATCTACTGCTAACATAATATGTCTATCAAGTATATTATAATATAGATTTCACAGCAGAGCCCTTGTAAATCCACTCAGTTCCAAGCCCCGCCCATACAAGACTTGCAACTTGTGTGTTTACAATCCACTGCTAACATAGTATGAATAGTATAAGTACGGATGTATAAAGAAGTATGTATCAATGAATAAATATGACTAACACTAGAACAATACAGATGTGTATAGAAATAAGTATCAATGACTTGCGTATAATTGATGACTTGCATACCAATGCACAACGTATTGAATGACTTGCATATCAATGCACAACGTATTGAATGACTTGCATATCAATGCACGAGAATAGATTTACACATAAAAGTGTACCGCATAATAAGACTACGCATCACATATGAATAATATAAAAGAATAATAATATTATATAGACCTGATTCATTTAGTAATTGTATCAAGTACAAGTATTTGATAATAATAGAGTTTGAGCATGTATCTCCTCCAAAAAGAGTTATTAAAACAAGTATTGAAAAGTGGGGCTATGACTCACGGTAATCCGTGAAAGTTTTATAAAGTATTCGTGTAAGTAAATAAATATAGTTTGAGCATGTATCTCCCCCAAAAGTAGTTCAAAACGTATAAAAATAGGGGCTATGAAACTCACCTCAGAAAATAGTCCTCTGAAATGAAAAGTCAAGTAGTAGCAGTGTGTGGCACCAACACGCGACCTAAATTAGTATGGCAATTCTTAGTTTTACAATTATGTGTACTCACGACTCAATGTGTTTAAATAAATATGAGTGTTTTAAAGTGGTTGTGTTTGATGTTGCTTGTGTGGCGGAGTTTACGTTTAAATCATTTCAAAATGTTTGTAAGTATTAGCTCCTGGAAATATGTACAAAAGTATTCATGACGAGTAAAGTATTTGTGAAAAATTATATGTCGTTGGTAAAATAATAATAAATACTTTACTTTAAGTATTATATTAATAACGTTACGTGATACGATATGTATGAACATAGTTAGTGGATGATAAGTTAGAAAAGATTTGTATTAATTCTTGTTATAAATGTTTTCTTTAATTCTCGTCTTTTAGTCGGGTTTTAGTAATAAATACTAAATATATTAATAAAACATTTGACAAATATGTTGAAAACTATAAGTTTTGTACTAGATCGGTCTAAAAATAATAGTTAAAATGTTAAAATAAAATAATAAAATAAATCACTCACACAGCGCCAACCACCAGGTTCGAACCTGGGTTGACTAGGAGAAGAGGAAGTGACACAACCAGTGGACTATAAGTCCATTGTTGCATGATTTGCATATGTTAGGTATATATCTTAGTTTGTTAACTGAATTTTTAAAGTCTAAAACTCTAACAGTGAAGTTATATGTTATCATTTGTTTGAGTGAGTTTCGAAATGTGCTTAAACAGTACGCACCCTTATGTTGGGTTACATGGGTTTTCAACACGGGCTAAAGAACAAGAGTGAACCAATCTCAACTCATCAACGCAAAACTTTACTCGACTCTGGTCCGACCACAGTGGGTTTCGACCCAAAACACATTCCAAAGATGACTCAAGTCTTTAACACGATTAGCTAAATTTAAGTAGACCAAGTTACGTTGCCATTCATATACACTTCCATTGTTAGCCAATACTTAAGTGTAGTTGCGATTTTCATTTGCCACACAAGATTTAAACATCACCTTAGTTCATTCATGCATGCATGTTCAAAAATATACATGTACGTAGAGTAGTAAAAATCAATAACTCATTTGCTAGTTTAGTTTCCAAAACTTTAACACCTTAATAATATAACACATAATACTACATGTGACATTCCTTGTAAATTATGCAACTCAAGAAACACAAGTTGGAAAGTGTAGAACTCTTACAGTGTGTAAGTGAGTGTGTCGAAGGAGATGATGAACCAAGAACCAATTCTTAACCCAAAATATTAAAACCCAAGTTACTTATCACCCAAAACTCCAAGGCGTATACCCAAAACTAGTTCCAAGTTTTTACCCAAGATTAACCCAAGATTTAGCTTACCCAAAACCTTCTTGAAATACTTGTGAATTTGTATGAAAATTGGAAGTGAAGTGAGTTGTGAGACTTTTGTGTTTGTCGTGGGTTTTATAGACACACAAGGGAAAGAGTTTTAGTCTTTAGCTTTTGGTCATTACCCAAACATTAATGACTTGTGTACTTATCTTTGTTATTAACCAAGTGGTTTGAAGAAAACCAACAAATGGTATGTTGTGTTGGGTGGTATTCGACAACCAAAAGGACACAATAGGGGTGGACTTTTGTGACTTATGACATAAAGTTAAGATTGTACCTAGTACTCCTAGGTTGATTACACAAGTTCTTAAGTGGTATTGAGGAAAACAAGCAAAGTTGTTGATGGTTTAGGGGGAACACAATATGACTAGGGTACCTTGATGGGATTAGCATAAAACAAGGAAAGAAGTGTTAGGAGGGGACATGAATGACTTGTGGTACTAATGATGTGATTAGCATATCATATTATAGATAGAAATAAAACTTTGAAATGTAATGATGTATTTTGTGTCCCGTTGAGCTTAAATGTGAGTCGCGGTGTCTTGGTTTGACACTTACAAGAAAAATGTATAGAACACATTTTTAGGAGTGTTTTTATATAAGTATTATTAAAATGTTTTGTAGACTCGAACATGAGTTTATTTAATTATTGCCATAACTAATTGAGTGTCGGTACGCGTGTGGGCTCGTTCTATCAAATAATAAATAACATAACAATGTTTATATAGAAATGTAATAAAAAGTTCAAATTGGCTCGTAAAAATGGTTAAGTGCACAGTAACGACGTGTTAATAATATATTAGCGTTCACTAATGACTAGGAAATTTTACGGGTTGCTACACTTCTGCTTAATTGGTTCAATGTGCTTGAACTCATTAAGCTTATGCTCTGTGCCGAAGGGCTTGCCATCGATCATAAGAGTCCTGGGGACCCTTGTCATGTCTGAGTACGTCTATGCGAAGACATCCTTGTTAGCTTTGAGTAGCTTCTCCAAGTCTGTCTTGAAGTTGGCAGGGAGTTGCTTTCTGATTATCACCGTTTGCTCTGGATAAAGCTCATTTACCACAATGCGTTCTTCGGCATCTGTACAACTTAGAATGGCCTTCGGAGGATCCTCAGGACTTTCTTTGATCTTTTTGCCAACGTCTCCTGCCTTTCCCTGGTTATAACTAGAAAATACGGTTCCTATCCCATAAGGCGTATAGAATTTTACCGCTACGTGTATGGTGGAGACTACAATACCCATCTTTTGCATGGCGGCCCTTCCTATCAATAAATTGTAGGGAGAGTCGGACCTTACGATAGCGAATGTGAGGGTTTCTGTCCTTGCGAGCTTGCCTTCTCCAATTGTTATGTCCAATGGTACTTCTCCCAAAGGCCACGAATGCTCACCGGAGAATCCTACCGAAGGTATCTTTGAGTCAACCCGTTGCGACCTGATCGAAGGCTTGAGCTTAAGGAAACAATGCTCGTATATGATCTAGCAGGAGCTTCCGCAGTCCATGTAGGCTCTGTTCACTTCTCGGTTGGAAATCAAGACTTTGATGACCACTGGGTCGTTTGAAGGGACTTGGCTTGTAATAGTGGGAAATGTTTCCTCCCCTACCCCGTTTATCTCCTGCTCCGTCACCTTTCTTTTTAAGCTAGCTTCGCCCCAACGAACCATGAGTATTGGGGCTTCAGCAGGAGTAGTGTCTTTAGCCAATTGAGTGTCGGACATTTTTTCCTTGCCCTTCTTTATACCTTTCACCAAATGTGCCAACTGCCTGGACTTTACAGCTTCTTCTATCTGCTTCTTTAGCTCCCTGCGATTGTTCGTATCATGGCCATAATCTTCATGGAAGTGACAATACTTGCTCGTATCCCTATTTTTACCCTTGCATGTCATGCGAGGGGGCACTTCGAAAGCTTTAGCAGCCCTCTCCGTTGCAAGTATTTCTTCGGAGACTTAGTTAGGCTTCCTAGCAAACCGTGGTTGGGACCTTTGTTGTGCGGAGAAAACCTGTCTCTGTTTTTGTTCTTGTTCTTTGATCCTTCCCACGTAGAATGCTTCGAAAACTTTTCTCTGTCGATCGGAGCACCATTAGTAGACACTTCCTTTGCTTCAATCCAAGTATATGTCTATTCCATTAACCCCTTGTAAGTTGTCGGAAGGTCAGTGGACAGGAATTCCACCAAGCTTCGATTTTGCAGGCCATGTACTAAGCCAGAGATGCGCTGATCTTCATGTAGACCCAGGATCTGTAGAGTTTCATCGGTGTACCTAGTGACGAAAGCCCTTGTGCTTTCGTTCTCCTTTTGTTTAATGTTGTGCACCATCAAATGGGTCCTTATAAACTTCTTTTGCTGACTGAAGTGTGATCGGAACTTAGCTTTGAGATCATCGAGGTTGACAATGCTGCAAGGCTTTTGCCCATTCCACCAAATACGGGCAGAATCCCGTAGGGTGTTCGTAAACATGTGACAGGCTACAGGCATGACCCACTTTTGCATCTTAATGGCCCCTTCGAACAAATGTAAGAAATTGTTCGGATCCCTTTTCCCATCATAAGTCCTAATGTGCGAAGGCATTTTCAACCCATCAGGCAATGGGTAGTCTTCTATCCATCTAACGAAAGGTGTAGCCGAACCCATGAGGTCCGAATATAGGCATTTGTAAGGTGGTGCATACATAGGGACAATATTATATGGATTATGGTTTGGGGGTACTCCCATGGGAGTTTGGCTAGGGTAGGACTGATAAGATGTGTTCATGCCGAACGGATAACCATTTCCCATGGTATACGGAGGGTATACCGTAGGATGCCCAAATGGTATGCTCCCATAAGGTTGAGGGAGACCTGGGTTATTAGGTTGCCCATTTACTGGAGGATATAAACCTTGAGGGTAAGATTGAGTTTGGAACGAGGGGTACATACCATTGGGAGGAATATTTCCTCTCATATTAATTGTAGGCGGATTGCCTTCTACGCCTGATGCGTGAGAATGCTGCAACGGAACCCCTGTTTCAGTTCTCCCAAGATGAGCTGCTAACAACGGAGGTAGATTCACCCCCGTCTCTTCCCCTTCGTTGGCTCCTCCCGTTGGAACCTTCGGCAACCGCTCCTTCTCTCCTAGTCGGAGCCCTCTCCGGGACTCCTTCGAACCCAACAGACCTTCTACTTGGCCTTCGACCAACTGGTGACCCTATCCTTAGGGCTGAGAGTGTTGCTCCTTGCGTCGGAGGCCTAGGCTCCATTTCCATCTCTACCTCATAGTCATCACTTGAGTATTCCAACTCCCTTCGCATCTCAGCATTCCGAACTTGCCTTTTGCGAGCCCTTAAGAAGGATTCCAACGCTTCGTGGTTGGCTTCGACAAAGGCTGGGCTGATAACAAGCTCTGGATTGGTTGATGTCGAAGCATGATGGTTGGGTGTTACTTCTGGGTGAGAACGTGTTGTGAACGTGGAAGCGGTTATTGGGGGGAAGTTGTTGGAGTCGTTAATTGGTATTGGCGCCAAGGTCGAGAAACCCGGTGGGGGAGTATCTTCTCTCCCTTGATCCATGCCGGATATATAGTGAAAGTAGTTGGTTAGTTATAAGCTTGGAAATAACGAGACCAATTGTAGCGGTCCCACGGATGGCGCCACTGATCATACAATAAATTGCACGACCAGGCCTTCGATGATGATCAAAGGATATATAGGGTGTTGAGGTTGCGCCAAGCTTGTTCTTAACCTGAAATAAGAAATACTAAAACACTACGTTAAGTGATTGCGCAGGGGTTGGACCCTGCGAACCACCTCCGGCGTGCGAATGAGTATGTGATATGATAAGTTGGTAGTGAAATGAGAGAGTCTAGTTTGCCTACCATTGTTCTTGCCCGTCTAAGCTATTTATAGGGGATGAAATAGGACTTAGAGAGCTCTTGCACATAATTCGGAGATCATGTGGGCGTCCCATGATTTGTGGTAACCGCTAGGGCTTTGTGGCCTACGTTCTCATCCTTGGCGGGAATGCCTAAAGAAAGAGGGGACGTGGGTATGGCCAAATCAATGTGGTTCTCCTTTCTAGTATCCTCGCAGGAGGTACCCCGAAGGGCTTAAGACTTCGATTGGCGGCTTCCCACTTGGTAACCACTTCATAGATGAATGGTTTTACGCCAATGAAACGTTTTAGGATATTGACCTGGGCCTTCGAAGGGAAGGCTTCGTACAGGCTCGAAGGGGTGTCCTTCGACCCGTTTGGAGGGTACATCATCAGTATGCAACAATCAGTTGAAACCGTCATCTCCATACTCCCCTTTTGCAGGCACAACATTTAAGCTTTAGTTAATGCTATAAAAAGGACTTCAATAGACTATTTCCATACAGAACAAAACACACCAAAACACACATATGAGAATTCCATGAGTTTATTGCTGCCATTTTGCTTGCGTATTTTGAGCCTTATTATTTGTTTCTACTACTACCATATTCATTGTGTTGTTATCATTCGCTGATGATCGACAACACGGGTCTGCATTAATCATGGGGTCGTTACGTTTGAGGCTTGCAGCGAATCGAGCACGTAAACACCTTTTAAGGACAGGAAATCTCTTTCCATGCAAGACTCTTAATATTTACGGTTTGTGTCTTATAGAAAAGACAAGAAGCTGAATGGAAGTTTCGGTGTTGTTTTATCAAAACTATTACTATATGCGTGGTTGTTACAAGCCTTTCTATCTGAATCTGTCACGAGATGGGTGTTGTGGTTTTATCTCGGCTCCACGGGTTTCATCTTCATTTAATGTAAGCTCTTTATCATTTCTTAATGCATGTCTCTTTAGAGCTGTAAACGAACTGAACGTTCAGTGAACATTTCATGAACCGTTCGGTAAAAAGTTCGTTTATGTTCGTTTATTTATTAAATGAACGAACATGAACAAAATTTTACGTTCGTTTAGTTAAATGAACGAACATGAACAAAAGTCCTGTCCGTTTATTTATGTTCGTGAACGTCCGATTATGCGTTCATTAACGTTCGTTTATGTTCATTTATTTATTTATATTCGTATATCATACCTTTTAATTGTATAATTTAAAAATTGGTGTATTTAAACAAAACAAGACTTATAAAAAATATATTGTGCATAATTTAATAAAGTTTATGTTTGTTTGTCTATGTTCATTTACGTTTGATCGTTTGTGTTCATTTAGCGTTCGTTTAGTGTCTTAATGAACGAACATAAACGAACATGAACAACTCATTTTCTTAATAAACGAACATGAACAAGAAAATTCGTCCGTTTAAGCGTTCGTGTCCGTTTATTTGTCCGGTTAAAATCAAATGAACGAACATGAACAAGGCTCCGTTCGTGTTCGTCCGGTTCATTTACAGCTCTATGTCTCTTAGTATCACTTGTATCATTTATTTATTTATTTATTTATTTTTTCTTTTTTTTAGAACAGCACCACACTTGAAATCTGACCCGAACTACTAGGAGAGACCCGCGAAGGGAAACTCCTTGAACTCACGGCCTCGCACTAAGAGGAAAATTCGGATTTTTTGTCACTTGCGATACTCGAAACCGGATTTTCTTTATTTGACTCAAGTAGGTGTCGACAAATTAATACTCTTAAACAACATGATCTTACTTTTCTTATTATTTTCCATCACAGTTTTCACCAAGATCCACCGGCTTACGATTACAACAGTAAAGGAAAGTGGTCATGGCGTTGTCCATTCTTTGGTTTATAACTATAGCATGTCAAATAATCATAAGAATGACTAAAAAAATATTGAAACGTGCAATAAACGCACATAAGCAAATTACTGGTCATTTCTACCAAACAAGTTCTTATACATACTGCATAACAAAAACAACTACTAATATAGAGTAATAGATTACTTTCTCATATATATAGATTTTAGAGTAAACTACATTGTTCGTCCTTGTGGTTTGCGTTGACCAACGAGTTTCGTTCTTTCACAAAAAAAAATGCACCATCCATCCTTAAATGCGAAACGTTATGCATCGTTAGTCCTTCATTTTAACGGACCATACTAACAATCGTTAAGTCTTCCTTCATTCCTTATCCATAAGGGTAAAATTGTCAATTTACTTTTTTTTTTCACACATTCTCCTCCCATCATCTTCTTTCTCTCCTCATCTTCTTTTTCTCCTTATCTTCTTCCTCACAAAAAAATCATTTTACCATCATAAAACCATAATCATCACCCATCACCCACCATCTCCGGCAACAACCAACCATCACCCACCATCTCACACTATCTAAAAAATATTTTCAATTGTGGTTTGAGCTTTAATTTTTCTAAAGGCGAACTCCACCATCACCATCGTCGTCATCATAACTACAACAAAAACCCATTTAAAATGGTGACACGATTTCCAATTTTTTTAATCTCGTCAGGCGATTCGATTTGTGATTCAGTTTAAGGTTTTTTGTATTTGGTTTATATAGAAATCTCCCAGGGATTAATGTATTTGGTGTCTGTAATAGAAATAAAAAAGTGTATGATGCTAAAATTTGATGACTACAGCCTAATGGATCGAGAAAGTGACTTACATGTTAAATAACCTTTTGGCATATGTAGTCTTCACATGGTTTTTTATATTATATAAAAAAGGTCCATAACTTTATTTATGGTAATTGATTTTGTTATGAAGAAAAGTAAAGTACATATCGAAGATATAGTGGATGTGTTTACAGGTTTTATATTTATGAAGTTATTTGTTTTGATTTTATTATTATTATTATTATTATTATTATTATTATTATTATTATTTTTTGTGTTTGTTGGTCTTGATTTTGGTGGTATGACGTTGGCCAGAATCTTGGTTTGGGTAGAGTCTGTGCGAGGGATCAATGAAATAAGTGTTTGTGATTTTTAGTGATTATGTGAAGGATTGTATATAATAGAGATGAAAGATGATTTATTGTGATTTGTGTTTTTGTTTCTTTGAGAAATATGTAACTGACAAATATGAAGATAAGGAAGATAGAATGAGATGTTCGATTTTTAATTGTGGGTGTTTGTTGGTAGAAAGGGATGAGAGAGAAGCAGAATGAGAGATGAAAGAGAAGTGTTTTAATCTGTTAGTTGTGAGTGAGGATGTTTGTATTTTGTTATTGAATTTTTTATTACTTAATAATTGGTAAGTGATAAAAGAAGAGGTAAAGAATGACTATTATACCCTTCTGAGGATGAATTTAACAAGAGATAACTAATGTCTGTTAAAACGAAGGACCAACGGTACATAACGTTTCGCATTTAAGGATGAATGGTGCATTTTTTTGGGTCAAAGGACGAAACTCGTTGGTCAACGCAAACCAAAAGGACAAAGGGTGTAGTTTACTCTAGATTTTATGACATGTATTCCGTCTTAAACGGTTTATATTTCTTGAGATCGCTCAATATATAGTCCTTGGATAGATCCAGTTGCTGCAACCAACGAAACCACCAAACAAGTATAACTAAGGATCTTCAGCCACACCCAAGTGAACGAAAACCTGGGTATCTTAGCCCTAGCAATATACATCTCTATTGGGATCTCCATTCTTTGGGTTATAACTATAGCATGTCAAATAATCATAAGAATGACTAAAAAAATATTGAAACATGCAATAAACGCACATAAGCAAATTACTGGTCATTTCTACCAAACAAGTTCTTATACATACTGCATAACAAAAACAACTACTAATATAGAGTAATAGATTACTTTCTCATATATATAGATTTTATGACATCTATTCCGTCTTAAACGGTTTATATTTCTTGAGATCGCTCAATAGTCCTTGGATAGATCCAGTTGCTGCAACCAACGAAACCACCAAACAAGTATAACTAAGGATCTTCAGCCACACCCAAGTGAACGAAAACCTGGGTATCTTAGCCCTAGCAATATACATCTCTATTGGGAAATAGACCGTCAAAGGGTAAAACGAACCGGCCCCAATCAACCCTAAAAAGCTGTTGAAAAACGGAAAAATCATTGCAATCAATGCGGTTAACGTCACGTATGCTGTCCTCCATACCAACCTAAACATGTTAAAGCTGAGTTCTCCACAACAAGGCACGTTAATTGCATGGTCCTTCGTTATAAACTTGCTCTCAGGCCATCTTTGTTTACATTTCATCTCAACAAACCCGAAAATAGGTTGGCAAAAGACCTGCATTATTAAGAATTACACAGGTTTAATAATAACACAGAAAGTACAACGTGGATAATGAATAATGGCTTAGAAACTTAGATTTAACATTAATGTTACATTGTACCTGATATGCACCAATAAGGTGGATGGCAATGCAAACATTTGCAATATCGATGAGCCAAAAAGGCTCGTAGAAACCAAAGCCAGTCAAGAAGTTGCCTGGTGCATCGTTCCCGAATGCTGCATAACCGATGCACCCACAAAGAATGTAAAACAATGTAGTCGTCGAAACTCCAACAAGTGATGCTCTTTTCATCATCCTGTTTTCTGGTGGATACGATTTTAATGTGTCCTATACGAGCAATTCAAACATGCATGTTATAAACTTATAATTATCTGTTTATTACATGAAGCTAATATGAAATCACACATAAACTATTTCATTTCGTTCTGTCACATTTCAGGACTTATTACATGTGCCCAAAAGATAGTGTCTTTTTGTGGCCAAACCAATTAAAAGAATCCACCCACTAAAAAGCAAGTGGTCATATCTCAAAAAAAAAAAAAAAAAAAAAAAAAAAAAAAAAACCCTAATTATATTCTGTAAATATTCTATCAAAAATAGCAACTAACTGTATAGTCCTTTCATATTTACATAAGAAGATTTAAATATAAAAATATTTTATCAAATTTATATGTAGACATCAAATCGCCAAGTAAAATAAACAGAGCAAAAAAACACAGATGCTGCATTCAAAGAAATACCATTTTTTCAAACTGATTTGACACCTGTGGAATGTGGCCAAACTTAAACAAACATTAAATTTTGATATCCAATCAGCACAAATAATTTGATAATGATTTCAGTACAACATAATTTGGTTATCTTGACTACATATCATGTTTATTAGGCTGCACACAGTGTCAAATGCACCGGTCGACCGATATTGAAATCGGTGGAGACGACTGTGGCAAAAAAAAAATATCAGTCATGGCCACTTGAATTCGTAATATGGGTTACAAATTCGATCGACTTTGTACATCACAAAACTCTAAAAAAACTTACCGTTTGCATATTTAAAATATATATATATATATATATATATATATATATATATATATATATATATATATTTATAAATATATATATATATATATATATATTTTAAACTTTAACACTTTACAACCTTATATATACCAACCTCAAACACACTTCAAAACACACAATTCAAACAACTTCTCATCCATATTCTATCATGTTTTTATTTTTAATAAATTTTAAATTTGTTGTTTAAAATATTTGAATTAAAAAAAAAAAAAAAAAAAAAAAAACCTCGGTCATCGACTGTGGCAATTTGGTCATGTCTGGTCACCGGAGAGAGAAAGCTGATGTGGCAGGGGATGACCCGGGTCACGATTGTGCATAGCCTTATCATCACATACTTGTGAAATGGTAGTCAATACTCAATACTCCCTCCGTCCCAAAATTATTGTTCTCTTTTAACTTTTTCGGTTTTTACTTTTCAACTTTAACCTTAAGTATTTTTGTTTATATTACATAATACTTGATACAAAATATATGAACGGATTGATTTTTAAATGTATTTTCATTGGTATTATTTTTATCAAAAATTGAATAACACAAACAAAAATATTTATAGTCAAAGTTGAGAAAGAAAGACCGAAAAATTCAAAAGGGGACAATAATTTTGGGATGGAGAGAGTATTTCTTAACGTTCAAAATGTTATACTCCGTATCAGGTAGAAATTTAAAGTAATATGTAGAGATATCAATGATCATGTTATACTCCATATTAGGTAGAAATAAGGTTATAGACAGACGTATCAATGATCATTTTTGTCGTGTAACATAGTTCCGTCGGAATAATAACTAATAATTCAAGTTATTTTATTTATTTATTTTATTTTTTTAAACTAAACATACTGATTTATATAGTAGTATCAATATGTCAAAACACATAATATACATATATATGGTTTTATGGTTTAAATTAAAATTAATAAGTGAAATAAGTTTTACAAATATAGCAGCGATCCAAAAACAACATGAAATGTCAAAAGAAGTGGTTGGCAGAAGACATAAGGTAGTAAAACAGAATATAGATATGCCATCTTATTCCATAAAGGTTGGCTCTTCAAAACCTTAACCTTTTACCACCACCCTATCTCCAAACTTCTTTGAAAACTACAAACACATTTGATGGCCTATAAGCATTACTGTTTGAGGTCCATAAACTAATGGTCCATGAGAATCTAACCTCACAAATTTCATTTTTTTGGACTCTTTTCGAAGTGGACAAACTTCTTTTGTAAATAAGACAGATGTATAGTGTTTAGTATTCCATCAATTATGTATATCAATAATTGAACCAAACAATGAACAAATTGCTAGTTCCGTTAGAAGATTGAACATGCATCTAGTTAACTATTGAAATTGAGCCAAAGATTACGAGCGACGGGTGTTTAATAGGTTCTGTCTAAAGCATCACTGTTTAGTATCCTTGTTTTCTTTCTTGTGGTTCCTAATAAAATATTGCCTTTCTAAAAAAAACGTCACTGTTTAGTTTTGAGGTATGCACACGTGAATATGTGATTAAGATTTTTAGTGTTGATATTGATGTTGTTCTAACTTGAAGGAGTGAATGTGACATATATGTATATTAGTGGACTAGATATGTCACATGAAGGTGATGTTTGGATACGGGGAAAGACAAAGATATTACAACAGCTGTCGATGAACATCAACAACGTACACGTACTATTGTCATTGTCACACCTCTTTGAACTTATTTAATGAAACACTCCATGTTTTTCTTATATTCATGTTTTATTATTATTTAGTGATATTTTAGCTAAGTTCAAAAAAAAAAAAAAAAAAAAAAAAGTTGATATTTTAGCTTTTATTTTGAGTTAATTGTCAATATTACTATCTAAAACTTTTAAGTATTTCGAGTTGATTGAATATTCTTATTTAATAATTTAAGTATTACATTAGTGATTTAACTTTTTTTAATAAGCATTTATTATATCAATCACGAGACTTTGGAACCAAAAAATGTTAGGAGTATTTTTATGAGCCGAATGTAATACTCCGTATTATTAGTCTACCTTCTTAGTTTCTTTGATTATACAAGAAGTAACTTGTGGCATTTAGTAACAACTAAATTTTTTTAATTATTAAATATTTGGATTAACACGTTAGAGTTCAATGGATAGTAGATGGAATTCCAAAATGGTTAACAAAATATTTTTTTTGTGTTACCACATTTAAATATTTAGTTGTCACATATCAGTAAGAAACCGAGTTTGTAATCTTTTAATTTTCTTCTACTTATTGCTTGTAGATCGACATCTTTATTTTATTTTTTAAACAAGAGAAACTACAAGAACCACGAGTATTATATACTCTAATTGAGACAGTTTTGAAAGGTAGGATATTTATTTATTCTTGTTAAGTTATTAAACTTTGACCCGTATAATATGCATGTGTGTCAGATATTTCTTCTGTTTCTTTTTTAATGTAAACATAGATGAGTCACTACTCGATTCCTACTAATGTATGATGTCCTATTATTCAAGGTTTCAAGATTCCATTTGAAGTATAGTAATATTTTATAGTAACAAGACAACAGAAATAACATAGAATATATGTAACAATAATTCTGTACTATTTAAGTACCTGAATTTCAATTAGAACAGTTGAATAAGCGTACGCGAAAGCAATGTCTCCAATGGCTTGAAATGCTCGCCACACCTTCTCCGAACCTGACAAATCTTGGCCCACTTCCGCACCGGTTAATGTTGTTTTCTGAACACCACCTATCAAAATTACGACAATAATTTTGGTTTTAGCCTATGGATAAAAATCCACATAGGTAATTATAACGTAATATTCATAGGTTCAAAGACGTAAAATGATGATTTACCTACAACTTTCGCTATTGAGAGGCCGAGGCCAATGAGAGAGTAAGCAAACGACATAACGGCAGCTAATATCGATAGCCATGATAGTTTGTGAAAATTTGGTATCTGACTTAACATAATCTGGATTATTGCAAACAAAGCCATGTATGGATAATTCGACGGATTACAATGTGCTCCATGACCCTTATCATGAAAACAATTTGATCTTTTTACCGCCCTGAAAAGTAAATCCATAAAAAGAAAATGAATTCAAGTAGAAGTAATTGCATCACCATTTTAGTGGTTAATGGTTAAAACTTTGTCTAAAGGTGCAAAAAGTTCAATTAATATAAATGTAAATGTAAAAGGTCAGCATTTAAATTAACAAATTTAATACAATTCTTTTTATTTACTACGAGTAGATTAATACTGTACCATTTTCTGAAGCGGTTATAACAAAACAGCCTGAAAAAAAAGTCATCTATAATTGAACCTTAAACTTAACACATGACACATGCATTCTAAATTTAGGAGCCACCCAATAAAAACAGGTGCACTGTTACATAAATTTTAGGCACTAAAAATAGTCATGGTATATTTCCAAGTAGAATTTACTTACACTATGCTTATCGAAGCAGTGATTGTGTATCCAATAGTAACTCCCACAAGATTTACATATTGAGCTATCCCACATAGTTTCGCTCCTTTCCCTCCTATATATCACAAAGACCATATATTTGCCGTTAAATATAACCACAGTAAGAAATTTAACCATAAATGACTAGTAAACCATATATGTAACAGTGGACATTTTGTACCTAAACTAGCTCGAACCACATCCATGTAGGTGTAGTTACGTTTCCCTGTAACGGGGTCTGGTGCACGGTACGAATCCGCAAGGAGAGTCGAGGTGAAGTAAGTTATAAAAGAAAAAGTCATTAGTACAGCAGGACCCGCGATCCAACCTAATTGCGCAATTGCCCATGCAAGAGACAACACGCCTGACCCGATCACTGCTGTTATAATGTGCGCACTTGCGGTCACCCAAGTCCCTATATAGAATATATATGAGTCGGTCAGCGTTGCATGTTATCAACAATATATACTCCATAATTTTGCAATAAATGTTAAGTAAAATAATTTTAATTTTAATTTTAATAGAACGTTACCAGTTCTCTTTTCACGACCATCGTCATCAAGGTTCGACTTAGTTGGGTCGTTAGTGATATGAAGTGTAGAAGGGTTGTTGTTGTCCATGGCTTTCTGCTGTATAGATGTGTCCATGGCTTTGTGTGGTTAGAAGAAATGAAGGTGGTTTGAAGAAAATGAAGGTATGATTGGATTTTTAAAGGGAAAAAAAAGGGTAAAAGTGTCAAGATAGCATTTAATGAAATTGAAATAAAGGGTGTGATGTATTTGAAAAGAAGTCAAACTTTTAATTCTAACTTTCATAAACTTGGTATCTTTATAAAGTTGATATTTACCTTATCTATTTTCTTTATTACTAAATTTATAGATAAATCAAATTGCCCATTTTTAACAACACAAAAGCTTTTTTCTTGGTAACTTACACGACATATGCAAGTCAATCATCGATGATCTGTTTGGCTGAAATTAGTACCGACCAAATTAGAATTCTTTTAAAAGATTTGCTAATGGGTGCCCAAAGGTAGGGGAGGGCAACAAAACCGAAAAATCGAACCAAAAACCAAAAAACTAAAAAAATCGCTTCAAAAAAGCCGACACAATTCTAAAACCGATGATGCGATTTTGGTTTAAAAAAAAAAACCCCGAAAGTTTTGGTTCAGTTTTTGGTTTTATATGAAAACACAAACCGAAAAAACCGAACCGCCCCATACTAATATTTATAAAACTAATAAGAAATATATACATACTAGTTTTGATACAAGTTATCGCCAAAGTCCAAAAACTAAAAGACACATGTATTAGATATTCGTAACATATGTTTATTTAGTTAATATTGCAATAAATTCTTAAAGTTAGTTAGTTTTTTTTTTGTTTTTTTTTTGTTTTTTTTTTATTTTTTATTTTTCCATATATGTTGGCACATATCATCTTTATATACATGTTATTAATCTTATTATTATTCGGCAAAATATTTAACTTACTTTTTAAGATTTCTTGATTTAGGTTGTAGGTGTTAAAAAAATATCCGTATTCAGATATCCAAAAAATTGATCAAAATTTATTAAAAAGTTGAGTTTTATGAAATGTCAATTTTGGAACTCATACAAAAGTTTTCCAAAAATTATATATATTTGAATATTCGTATATATAAAACTGTTATCTGAAATTTCGCATATCCGAATTGAAAAAAACTTAGCTAAAAAATGGGTCTAACATAAAACCGTTATCGAAAATTACGGATATCTTAAAACCGAACCGCAAAAAACCAAAAACCGAAAAAGCCAAACCAAACTGTTGGTGCAGGGGTTGGTTTTAAAAAACATAAAACCGAACTTTCGGTTCTGTTTTTGGTTTTAACCAAAAACCGCCCCAAATTGTCCCATACTCACCTATACCCATTGGACACCTTATAAATATAAAAAATACATTTAACATTTAGTTAATACACTTAAACTTTTCTTTTCGAATAAAAAATACATTTATTAAGAATTAATAAAACTTTTAAATTAATTAAAATGTGAATTTTCACTTAATACGTTCAGACTTTCATTCATTTACATCTTAAAAAATGCTCAATGGACACCTGTTAGAAAATTCTTTTCTAAAATTGTATACTTCCTTTTTTTATTTAATTTAGTTTTTGTATTAAGATGCCTTCAATTTTATTATTTATTTATTTTATAGCAAAATGGATAAATTAAATTCAACTTTAATGATCAAAAGTTGGTTGTTTAGATTAATCCCAAAATTAGCAGCAAAAATATCATATTTCCGATTATAGTAAATTACTGTGTTCTTAATCATAGATTTTAAAATTTTATTTGTAAATGAATTTAAAGGATTTTTTTTTTTTTTTTTTTTTTTACGTCACAAGCTACTAAATTTCATGATGCATCAAATGCTTGGCAGGAGGTTGGAAGGAAACTAAACATTTATGTTTCGTGGGAAATTGGGATGATTAATATGATCCATCAGGTAAATAAAGAAGGGTGATAAAAACTTTAAATTTAGATATTTTGTACACTAATTTCTATGAACATTTGTATAGTTACAATTAAAGACACGTTTCCTAATTATAATTAGGGGTGAAAACGAGCCGAGCCGATCGTGAAAAGCTAATGATCAGATCGGTAAAAAGCTCGAACGAGCCGAGCTTAAATGAGCTTGAGCCCGAGTTCGAGCCTAAGTTTGGCCTCATTTAATAATCGAGCTCGAGCCCGAGCTTTATATACTAAACGTGCCCTTAAAACAGATACGTATATATACTTTTCTTTACATATAACTATGTATAAACGAGCTTAAAAAACTAAACGAGCTCGAGGCTAGTGCGAATAACGAGCCTTTGAGCTTTATCTCCTCACATATAAGTAGTCGAGCCCGAGCCGATCTCGAGCTTGTTTTTACGAGCCAAGCTCGAGCTCAATGTATGAGGCTTGAATTGAGCTCGAGCTTTATATATATAAACGAGCCGAGCTCGGGCTCGGCTCAGCTCGTTTCCACTCCTACTTATAAGTCACGTGCACGAACATTATTTAAACATGACCCAAATTTAATTTGAAATTTTAGTTTAATATATGAGATTTGAGCTATCAACAATGTCAACTTTATGAAAAAGTTGTGTTTGAAATAGTTTATAAACTGAGACACTATAATGGAATGGAGTTTATGATGACATGGAACGAAATAGGTTTACGTTTATTGAACTTTTCATTAAAACTAAATAGTAAATACATGTAGCTCTTTTAATACACAATTACATTATAAAACTTTAACAAGTATAAGCATAGTAATAATAAATTTATAAACCGTTTTAAAAAGTATATCATTGGAGATGCTCTTAAAATAATTTTTAGTGGTACTTCATTTTTTCTCTCGTGCACGCACGAGTTATTAAACATGTGTTGTAGCATTAATAATAATTTTCCTACATATTATTGGTCGTAACATTATAACCCGGTGTTAAATATTTCTTATAGACTAGCTATATATACATATTTGAGAATTTTAAATAGTAAGATACACAATAATAACTTATATTAGTTGTTGATACACATGTATAGTCTCGTGTTCATTTGTATACACAATAACTCATGTTTTATTTTCTTACATATAAACTCATGCAAATACGAAGTTTGGGTATTATGATTAATCTAATCTAACAATGATTATAATAATATTAATAAATAACAACGATAATAACAAATGTTATTTATTTGAAAAACTATAAGTACAAGGGCATTTGTTAAATTTATAAGCATAAATTATATCAAAAATTTTATATTTAAGTCCATAAAACTGAATTTAAAATTAGCTCTTCTTTTTTTCTTTTTTTTTTTTTTTTTTTTTTTTTTTTTTTTTTTTTTTTAAGCTTTGAGTTTGATTGTAAATTCTATTGGCCGGTCAAATCATTATCATACATTTAACATCTAAAGTTTAATAAATTACTTTTTTTGGCCAAAGTAAACACACCTTCAATGTTATTTTTAAAGAAACCATTTAGTTTTTTCTAAGGTTTAATTTTCTAGAATATGAAATATTTAGTTTTTCCAAATGTTAGTTTTATAAGAATGACATTTCCTTAATAATAAAAGTAACCATTTTGTTTTTGAATTCATACACCTCTTTTTTTATATAAGAGATTTAGTTTTTTCAATGACTTAGGATTTTTTTATTTTTTTTTTATTATTATTATTATTATTATTTTTTTTTTTTCTAACATGATATTTTCATTTATTATATTAGTGATATGTTTAAAGCTTATGTAGTACTTCTTCTATCTCATTTTAACTGTCAACATTATTATTTTAGTTTGCTCTAAAGTTCAAGTTTTCTAAATTGAGAGCTTCAATTAACCAATCTATTATATCTAAAGATTCAAGTGCTTAATTTAATGTGGAATAGTGATTGTGCATAGAATCATGTACGGTACAAGATAGTTTAAGCAATATGTAGAGTATATGAATTATTATACGCATAACCCAAACATTATTGAATGTAACCATCATAAGTATACAATCATGAAAGGAGATGAAGTGCAAGGGTTGCCGGAATTGATTATATGGTATTTAGTATATAATTAAAAGTTGGCTAGATGAAGTGCAAGGGGTTGGTTAGATGAAGTGAAAGGGTTGCAAGAATAATTTATGATTTAACCTAATCCATGCCTATATAAACCGGCCAAAATCACATGCACAAACACAAAAGTTCGAATCTTCATTCTTGATTTTCAAAAGTTGAAATCTTCATTCATGCTTTTTTTTTCGTGTGCAGGTTCACGCCAATATCTTTGTGTTTTGTTTTTAAATTTGCGTGTTAAGTTTAGTGTTTTGTTGTACGCTGTTGTTCTATATCTATTGACGTTACAGATCTTAAATTTGTTGATTAAGGTGTTATTATGTTAGAAATTGATGAAAAATGCCTACACGATATTAAGACGTTTGATGAATTTATGTGAAGTTTATTGTTGTGGTAGGTCATGAACATGCTTAATTTGGTTGCAGGATAACGTAGGTGATCATTTTGTGATTGTGAAGCGCTATCATGTGGCCACTATACACCAAGATGCATGTACATAATTATATGTGTTATTTTCATATTTTAAGTATTGTTTAATGCAACTGTTTGTTTTGTATTTGCAGCTTATTGAGCGGTTTCGTCACTGCGGACGTATTGAAGCAACTTACATGTTCCAGGATTATAATTTACTAATCTGATTCTTCCATTAATCAAAGGCCGGCCTCCCCATAGAGACAAGAATTAACCAAAAATGGATGTTTATTTGTGATGGTTACCTTTAATATCAAAGTGATGACAAACGATATTAAAGAAACGCATCGGTATTTGTATTATGACGTTTCAATAATTTTGAAGTTTCTATGAGAAGTTCAAAAATTGATTGAAAGGGTCTTGAGAATGATTGATACACATAGATCAAATAGGTGTTGATCTTCAGAGTCAATTATTTTCACTTTATTTAACATGTATGATCGGGAATCGTCAACATGCAAATAATGTAGAATTATTAATGTTGTGTATATTGTTGGAACAAAGACGAAAGTTATACATGTATGAGTATATATATGATATAGATACATATAACTGGGAATGAATTTTATAAGATATAATGCATGCTAAGAATCTAATTCTTTTGAAGCATATTGTTTTGAGTAAAAAATTTGAGGTTTGAAGCTATGAGATTAATGTCGAAATTTTTATGAAAACATATGATTAAAAGATAGATTTTTGAATGGCCAAACGTCTTACTACGCTACCTAAGAAAAAACATATTATGAAAAGGATGATTAGAATTTTTCATGAATATGTTGATTAAAATTCTTTAATTCATATGGTTGGAATTTTGGAAATTCTACAACTACGGTTAAGTGTAACAAAGCAATAACATGGAAATTGGTTTGATCAATTGTTTATATTATTCTATTTCTAACCAACATAAATATGGGCTAGCATATGTATTTTCATTTTGAATGAAAGTTGTATATGGCTTGGAAGAAGCAGGACTATTGTATAATGTGTCTTGGCAAAGTTTAAGAATAGGATGTTATTGCATTCGTAAAGATTCGCAAATTCGAACGGTAGCAGTACAAACACCTTTTCTCGAGCAGTACTAAAAGAACCCGAGCAGTACAAAGTGAAGTATTGAGAGCAGTACTAACCCGACATCCTAGCAGTACAAAGTCGAACAATATGAAGCCTCTTCTGTCAGTTTGATCAACTTATCGTTTGTCTCTTGGATCGACTGGCATTCTGCTTCATATTAGCGAAGTGTTATTGGATTGAGATCAATGTTGTATGACAGGATTTTGTCCCTTCATAAAATGCAATGAAAGAGTTTAAACATCAAAGCACCATTTTCCTATATTTTTATTATGGCGGTTGATTCCAAAGTGTCATGGTTTAATGAAAGTGAAGAAACATTGAACCGTGGTCGAAAAGGTTAAGCAATTACTGTGTGTTATATTCAGACAACCCAAATAGTACTGTACATTACTACAAGTAGTCTTTTATTTGCAATTAAATTTAATTATTGTTGCGTGTCAAATACACCTATCTAATACACAAGTACACAACATTAAACTAAATAGCCATCAATCACTTTCAATAATCTAATAGATAGTTACAATATTTTAATCATTAGTTGACGTACACTATATATTCCTAATTAGTGAACTTTACGACTCAAATATATAGCATATGTTACATATACGGGGTCATGTATGCATGTCACTTTATGTACAATTACTTGAAAAGACATACACTTTTGTTTCTCAATAAATGTACATATTAGAAAAAAGTCTCTTCACGTATACTCTTTTAATGTGAAAAAATAACTTAAATACTGGAATGCCTTTTACGTCAGATGTTGCATCAATTACAATGTTATCGAATCGTGATATTTGATCAAAGTACATTGCTTTTGAATATACAAGTTATACGTTGTTATATATTTTAGACTCACCATCACGTTAACAAGTCAACAAATTATTATAACATTGCGCAATGAATATCAAGATACAATTCGTGCAACGCACGAGTTTTCCACGCCTCAATATTTTAAATAGTGTAAACCTAATTAGTACCAACCATTAAGCTAATGAACACTTAGATACAATTGGTGCAACGCACGGGCATGACCACGCCTCGTTAAATTATATTACCCAATCTTTCGAAGTTGGAAAATTAATTCCTCCATTTAATGCAGGGTATAAATGACTTTGTATAAATAAAAAGTTGCATCAACTAGTTATATCATAATTTAATCATTTTTTGTCAGTAAACATTTTTTTTTTTGGAACGTATGGACTATGGAGTATGTATCTCACTACGTGTAAATATAAGTTGAGTATAAGTAACAGTAATTAAAATGTTAATATGAGCGTTTTACACGTGTACCTTTTATTTTTATTTTGCAAAACAGTGATTAAGGTAAATGATAAAATAAAAGTAATTCTTTATAATTTTTTCATTGGTTAATTCTATAAGGATAAGAGCAAAGGGTGCAGTCTCGTTGAGGTTCGTTGTGTGCCTACGTGGCACCTCTTCATGCCTCTTCACTGCACCCCCCACCCCCCCCCCCCCCCCTATGCCATGGCTAGCCATCATCAACTTACTCGTATGCACGACGAAGTAAATTGTGTACGAATTTTGTTTATATATATATATATATATATATATATATATATATATATATATATATATATATATAATAGTTGTGTGTGTGAATAAGTGTGTATGTTGGGCTCAAATGAGTAAGTTGTGGTTTGTTATTGGGGAGGGGGTTGTAAGTTGTGGTTTGTCATGATGACGTGGCACCCCGTAAGGCCCGAATGAGGAGTTTTGGTATGTCGTTGCACCCTTTGCTCTAAATGACTTATGTGGAAGTTTCCAACGATCTCGAGACAACAAAACAATATAGTAATTAGTGAGTTGATTTTAACAAGTAGTCCCTGATGGTTAAAGTTTATATGATTTCTAAAAGATAGTAAGGATGATTAGAAGTTAGATAAGGTCTATTTGCTATCATCAAGCATTTATTGGTATCTAATTGTTAATAGAGGTGAGATCCACTGCAAACCAAGATTCTCTAAAGAACAAACCAGCGAATCCTGTCCTTTTATTCTACTTTTATCCAATGGCTCTCATCATCCCATACAATCACAAAGCAAGGGCAAAAACGTAAACATATAAAAACAAAAATTATCTCATTCCAGCTCATTTTCTTGTTAAAAGTTATGGTTTCTTCCCCAATTTTCTCTCGTCAATAACACAAACAAACCAAATAAAAACACACAAAATCATCAAAACACACAAAAAATACACATAAACCACCGTAAACAGTCGTCTTCGTCGATCCTCCATATCACGGTCGATCAGCCGTCGATCCACCGTTGAGCCGCCGTCAATCAACCGTCGAGCCGCCATCAATCCGTTGTTCCGCCGTCTAGATGTGGAACTAGTTGAATTCGAAGGTGAGGTCGGTGACGGTGGTTTTGTCACCAACAGCTGCAAAGCTGCAACCACTGTTAAAGATCCTCTTTTTGGGTTAATGTTTAGATGTTGGACTCTAGTTTTTGTAGACAACTTGTGACCATTGATGAATGCTTTGTTTGAGGTGATGTGGTAGGTGACAAAATATCTATGCACATCTTTTTTGTGTAGGTTGAGTTGAGACCAGCTGGATTATGGTTTGATGAGCTTAGATATATGTGTTTGAGGATAAAGCTAAAATATATTATACATATATCTAAAGACCAGGATTTGTGTTGGGCCTAATTGTTGGTTTAAGAAAATAATTACAGGTAACTAATTACAATGTATGTGGTGTATATTGTTTGAGTGGATTTGTGTTGGGCCTAATTGTTGGTTTAAGAAAATAATTACAGGTAACTAATTACAATGTATGTGGTGTATATTGTTTGAGTAATTGTTATAAGCACTGTTTCTTGGTTTAACAAAATAATTAGAGATAACTAATTACAAAGTATGTGGCCTATATTGTTGGAGTGCACTGTTATAAGCACTTTTCATGCATAAAACTCCCCAAACGAGCACTGTAGCAGTACGTATTCAATCTCCAATACCACCTTTAGGTACTTTGCCACTGTTGCCATTGTGTATCTACCACATAAAATCAGCCCATAGTATCCTGCACATAATAAAAAACCAGAAACTTCTATCACAAAGTTTGTCTATTCTGATCTAACATATTAGCCATCAAGAAGAAACAAAAAAATAGAATCTTTGTTTTCCATAGGTATGTTAACAGTCTCAAAGTTTCTAGCCACTTTTGGGTTGTTTTTTACACTCCTTTTGTTATTTAAATTTTTCTTCTTTCATACAGCTACGAAACAAAATCCAAAACTAGAAGCTTGCACTCTGTAATTACAGGTATGTTTACATATAATCTGTTTGCTACTTTAACTTAACCATATGGATTTTTGTTTACTAACCTTTATACTTATGTATTATTCCAAAAAACTGTTGCCCAGCACTGTAAATTGCATGGATATTTATTACTTATACTATTATATGCATGCTGTTATTTGTTACATATTCTATATTTCCTTAAAATATCTACTTTGCAATCTAAAAGATGCCTAGAAATACAAGATCTTTAAGAATAGATATGTTGCACCAATTTGAGAATTATATGTACAACTTAAATGGTAAGCGTGTATTGCATATGCAACCCCCATCTGAGTTAGATGCTGTAGAGCAACAAAAATGGTTGAAAAAATAGGCTCGCTATCGTTGACCAACAAACAATGCCATGCCAAAAGATTATGGCACCGCCTGTTGGTCTGCAGATGAAGGAACATCTGCACTAAACACCCTACAAACAGGTCCCCAAGGTTTACAAGGAGTCGAAAACTTACCAGAACAGTGCCCATCGAATCTGAGTAAACATACTGACAATGTCATACGAGACACTCGCAAACGTAAACCACCTCCAGCAAATGTATATGCATTCCAAAACACAAAAAAAAGGGTGAGTTTCATGCATTTATCATATTTAATGCAACTAAATTTTATACAAACTAACTTTCTTGCTTATTTATGCAGAGTTAATGCACACTCATGATAATTGCAGTTCAGAGGATCCCTGTCATTATTTACCATCTACATTCATTAATGAAGGTTCACATCATAAAAGCAACACTATATCGAATAGTACTTATGCTGATGATTATCTGACAAATCAAAATACTATAACTTTTAACAATAACAATGGTGGGCTCTTCTCCTAATTCTCAAATGCATACTACAAATATTCTCTAAAGACATATTACCAACCACTAAGAAAAAAAATTGCAACGAATGCAGGTTGTGTACCAAGTTATGCATCTACAGCATCTGTCGTACACGATACTAGGGAGCACAAAATCAGTGTAACAAATATGCTTGCACTCCACAGCGACACAAAAGAAAAAAGTAAGTTGTAGAATTTATTACATGTTATGTACTTAAATTTAATGACACTTAAATTTTGGTTGTCCTCCATGTAGGATTAATGCATAATGATTATCGTTGTGATATACATGATGATTGTCATACCTTCCAACCTACCTCCATTAATGAAGACTACTCCCATATACAAGAATACAGGCACATTTCGGAAGGCTCCCATAAATGTGGCATTTCTTTTAGACCGCCGGTGTATCATCACAAAGAAGGTAGCCATTTTTCTTGGCCATTCAACAATTAACAATTTATTAGAAAAATTAAGCCAGATAGCGTAAGGCAATATAAAATCCACTTATTCATTCAACTAATTCCTACAACATCCATGACATTATTAGTTACAACAATAGTGTAATTCTGTATACTAATTACCATTATCCTTTTTTAACATAGGATATGTTAACACTAAAGTCAAAAGTGTATTCCTACAAGATTGCAATACTCATTACAGTACCTCCCTTTCCACAAATCAGATTAATATAAATTTTCCCTACAATAACGGTGAGAATTGCTGTTACTCCCAAACTGTAAACTCCCACTATCATTTAAACAGAAATTATCAATTGCAAATTAAACAATTTATACTAAAAGCAGATGTTGTACAAGGTTATGCCAGCACACAAAATGATCAGGTGTATGTGAGCAACACCATAGAAAAACAGACAAGTCAGCAAAAGACAACAGCTGCAGCGACATATACATGACATAAAAGGCACCTGGCGTGTGAAAATCCACCTACCCATACAAGAGAGCCTCGATAAAAAAAGGCAACATACAACTGACTATTTGTCTATGGCTTCAACACAGGGCTGCACTGAGGGTATAAGAATTAATTATAATAATAAGAATATCAAATTTAATTTGACCTAATAATTCATGTTAACAGGAAAGTATCTCTAAAATCGTTTTGGCTTTAAACGTGCAGGTGTGTCACGTTTGTACATTGATTTAGGCGATTCTGATTATACATGTCAGTATTGCAATGCAACGTTTTGGTATGGTGAAAGGTTGAAAGGAAATTATCATCAATCTTACCCAAAGTACACAAAATGTTGTGGAGGAGGGAAAGTGTATCTTAAAAAGGAAGCAGACCCACCACAATATTTCAAACACCTTTTAAAAAATAAGCATTTCTTAGATAACATACGGGCGTATAACCAGATGTTTAGTATGACATCTTTTGGGGCAGAAATTGATGAATCAATAAACAATGGAAGAGAGCCGTATGTATTCAAAATTTCGGGTCAGGTACACCATTGGATAGGTACATTGTGCCCAACCAATGGGGAAGACCCTAAGTTTCTGCAACTTTATATCTATGATACGGAAAATGAGGTTCGTAACAGGATGGAGCCTTTTGGTGGAACCGAACGGAGTGGTTTGAAGCCTGAAATAGTAGAAAGCTTGATACAAATATTGGATGAACACAACGAATTGGTTCAGCTATTCAGAACAACAAGAGATAAACTTAATGAAGAAAATGTGCCTGAATTCAAGATCCAGCTTTATAATGTAGTTGGAGCTCAAGAATATCAGCTCCCTTCTTCCGGAACTCTTGGAGCAATCGTCTTTCAAACTGATGCAAACAGCCAAACAGATTATGACATTATCGTAGAGTATAAAGATCGACACCCAAAAAGAATCAATAAACTTCATAGTTCGTACATGTCTCTCCAATTCCCTCTCCTTTTTGTTTATGGTTAGCCCGGTTACAATACAAAAAAGACATTAAAAGGTGTCAATACAACTAGGAAAAGGAACAAGCTATCTATGAATATGTATTATAAATACCAGTTACATGAACGGTTTGACCAGTTCGGTCTTCTCTTTAGAGGTGGCAGGTTATTCGAACAAGATGTTGTCGTCGCTTACTGTACACTTGAACAAGAAAGACTCGATTTCAAACGATCCAAGCAGAACAACCTCAGAACTGAATGCCTTTCAGGCATTTGTGATGCGATATCAAAAGGAGACCATTTTGGAGCTGATATAGGCCAAAAAATAATCCTTCCTTCAAGTTTCACGGGCGGTCCAAGGTACATGTATAGCCATTATCTCAATGCGCTTGCCATATGCAGAGTTCTTGGTAACCCTCAATTTTTCATAACTTTTACATGGAATGTTAATTGGCCAGAAATCAAACGCCGAATGAGAAGATATCCAGAACTCACCCCATTAGACAGGGCTGATATAGTGGACCGGGTTTTTGAGCAAAAGGTGCAAGATTTTTTAACGGTGCTCAAAGAACAACAGATCTTTGGTCGTTGTACTGGAGGTAAGTAATACTTTTATACCATTATATTAACCCAAAAACTAAATTGTCCAATATAAACTTCATTCTGTAAACCTTAATGTTCTTACTCATTACATTTTTTTACTGCAGTTCTTTACACAATCGAGTTTCAAAAACGCGGCCTTCCACACTGTCACACACTCTTATGGGTAGACGCAAAAGACAAAATAAAAAATCCAGAAGAAATAGACAATTTCATTTCCGCAGAACTACCAGACAAAACATCTTATCCAGAAGCGTATAGAGTTGTTTCCGATATGAGAAATTGCAGCAAGCATTTCCCAAAAAAAATACAATGAAACTACTTACTTTGACGACAACGGGCACGTACATTATCGGAGAAGAAGAACACCAGCTTATGTGCCAAAAGGTGAGCTGAGATTAGACAACACGTACGTTGTACCATATAACCGTCTACTTTGTCTCATGTTTCATGCTCACATTAATGTTGAATATTGTGGCTGGAGCATGTTGATAAAGTACCTATTCAAATATATCTCCAAAGGCACGGATCGGATTGCTTTGCGTATTATAAAACCAATTGGTGATCCAGGACCATCGTCATCTGCTCCAAAGATACAGATAGATAAAATAAAAAACTTTATTGTCGGCCGCTTTATTTGTCCACATGAAGCCTGTTGGAGGATACTTGATTTCCCGATACACCATAGAGTGCCGGCCGTGCAGATACTTGCAGTTCACCTTAAAGATATGCAAAAAATCACTTTTCGTGATAAAGAACCTCTCGGACACGTTGTAGCAGATGATGGAAGAAAATTAACAACTCTCCCACAATGGTTTGCGTATTCATCCGTGCTAAAACGTATACATAAATATTATGCAACGACGGATACACGTGAATAAATACAAATCACCCATTTATGAAAAAGGATACTTGCAAAAACTCACGTTCGTGTGTAGTGTGAAACCAGGTAAGTGTTTACCCGGATCGATTCCCAACGAGGCTGGAATGGGCAAACTGTGGAAAGTATGGATTAGAGTGACTGATGATTAGATATGAGATTTTTTTGCTTTTTTATATGTAATTAAAAATTGAGAAATAAATATACAAAAGAAATATAAACACTTTTTTAACTAATTATTATTAATTATTTATTATTTAATTACTTTTTAAACTATTTTAATTTATAATAAATACTAAATGAACAAAGAAAAATCTAAAACTTTTTCTATAAATATTATGAAGTGAAAAGGAGCTAAGAAAATTATAAAAATGAAAAGTGCTTAATTAAAAATTTAAAAAGATAAAATCTATTAAATAGAAGCTATCACTTATTTTATATTTTATTTTTATTAAGGTCTATAGATATGATTATATTTTTTCTAGATTCTACTTAATAAAAGAAAATTTTTAAAATTAAAATTATATTTTTCTGATTATTATTCTATTTATTATGATTTAATTACTATTATAAACTAAATAAAAAGATTAAAAATATCAAATGACTTAGGAAAAATCTGAAAAATTCAGGATAAGTCTAAATTAATATTCTAAGTATAGGAAAATTGAAATCAAAAGTCTACTAAACACTAATAAGCAGTTGGGCAGATAAGCAGTTGGGCAAATAAGCTAAAAATAAGCTAATAAGCACAAAATTTTACCAAAGGCTCAGAACAAGTTTAACCAACTTATATAAGCACAAAAAAACTTAAATAAAAGAGCTAATCCCATAGAATAAGCAAATGAGCACTTAAGCAGTTTCACAAATTAGGGCAGAAATTGTGTTTAAGGCCCCTACTTACAGATCCAATTTAAGCACTCAATAAGCTGTTGAAAGGCAACCTAATGGGGGCAAAAGCTTCTCAGCATATCAGGCAACACTAAAAACCCAAAAGCCCTAATTTTAATAAGCCAATTGACCTTCAATTAAGCCCTAGAACAGCTGATGTTAGAAACTTAAAAATGTGCAGGTTTGTGTAGTGAAATGGGTAGAACTTGCAGGCCTATTTTAAGCAATCAAATAAGCTACAATGGTGAATACCAGATGATATATCTCAAGTTAACCTAGCAAACTATAGATAAGCCAAAGATTAGCGGCTGATTAACACAAATAAGCACTAAATGAGGCCATGAAATTGTAGCAGACTGCTGTTTTGGTCTGAGTGTGCAGATTTGCACAAAGTGGTAAAAACAAAAAGGACCCTTGAACAGACCTATGTGTTATCACTATATGAACTAAAAGGACCTCAGAGAAGCCAAGTTTGCAGGACAAAAGAGCTTATAGCTTATAATGGCTTATTTGGTCACTATGAGGGCTGAAATGATCAAAGGGTATTAAAAACTTGGTTTTCTATCTACTAGGCTAATCAGATCTTCAAAATAGCTTATAATGGCTAAATTAAGCTGATACAAAGTTGGGATATTGGTAAATGTACAGTACACTAGCTTTTGACCTAGTTGACTGCTTAAACCAACAGCCCTTAATGGGTGTTCTGTGGTGATTTTTCAAAGTGAACAGCTACTTTTAACTATGATATCTGGATTTTACTTAATAACTAACTTATACTAACTATATTAAGCAACTTTCAATACAGAAATAAGCACTAATAAGCTAACACCTATATTTTGACTTATTGACTGATTTTAAGTATTAAGTGGAAAATGAGACCAAGGCTAATTAAAACTGATAATATAGATGGAATATACTTAAAAACTAATAATAAGCAGAAAATAATAATAATAAGCTAGAAATAAGCACTGGTACAGTGAAAATGGAAATTAACCAAAAATTTAGAAAAAAGCTTACAACTGAAAAGGGGCTATTGGGATAGCAAGAACTAGATCAGAACCAATCCTAGCTTGTTATGAACAAGCTAGAAACCAGAAAAGCCTTCCAAATTAGCTTATTACCCAGAAACAGCTTTTTGGAGCTTATGTTGACTTTTTGTTGACTTTCTTCATATTTGAAATTCAGAACTGATTTACACTATATAAGCTTACAGAAAGGTATATTAAGCTTGTATAAGCTTATAGTAAGGGAATTTGAGCTTTTTGTGATAATTAATAAGGACCTAGAGCTTATTCGGATTAACAGGTTACTTGAAACTGAGCATAACTTAAAATCTAGAACAAGAGTACTTGAAATAAGATTACTTTGATTGCATTCAACATAAATTACAACCAAGAAATGAAAATTACAAACTATGATTACTAAAATTGAAATACGATTTAACTAAGTTAACTACTTGCCATTTAAGGCTTACATTGCTTCCTATTTATACTAAAATATTAGGGTTTACATTGTCTTCATTCTCTGAACAAATCCCAGCCTTTGGATGCCCTTGAAATGATCTCAGCCTCTTAAAACACTTTTGGCGCCAAAATGAGATAGTGGTATAAACCACTAGGTACTGGTCTGAGGTGATGGGGAAGAGGCATTTAATGCCTTTTGGTTTGTTAGGTAAGGTGGAGTGTAGCAGAGGAGGGGGTGGGTGTGTCAGAGAGGCGGTGGAAATGGTGGTGGTATTGGTGACTGGTTTTGGCGGGTCAATGGTTTAGAAGAAGAGTTTGACTGAGGGTCAAACCTTCGGGTTTTATTAATAAAAAGGGTACGGGGTTGGGCTTGTGTGTTGGGCTAGGGTATTTAATTATTGGGTTGGGTTTAGTTAATAGGATTGGGTTGGGTTGGTTTGTTGCTGGGTTTAATTTAGGAAAGGGGTTTAGTAAATATAACATGGTCCGTTTGGTTTTGTATTAATATACCTCAAGGACCAAAAGTGTAAAGATGCAAAGTTCAGGGACCTGATGTGGTAAGTTTCCAAAATTATCACAAGGACCAAAATTGTAATTTTCCACTTTTGAAAACCAAGGGACTTGTTTTGCCATTTTTGAAACTTCAGGGACTGAAATTGCCAATTATGCAAACTTTGTTCATTTTTCACTTGTTTTCAATCTTTTTGTTCCTGAATCATATAAAAACACATTTTATGATATTTTCTGTATTTTGAAGCATTTCTGAGTGTTTTTAAATGTTTTTGCAGTTCAGATGGGAATAAAATGATGAGTATTTAGACACTCATCAATCCCCCACACTAAACTATTGCTAGTCCCTAGCAATCATTTATGAAAATTTAATGGATTTTATCTCTTTACCAAAAGCCATTACTTCTGGAGTAGCCAATGTTTTAGTATGTGATACTTTGGTACAATGATAACCAAATGATTTTGAGCAAACCATCAGCTGTCAATGGATTTGATTTGTCTTTACCAAAAGCCGTTTGCTTCTGGACTAGCCAACTCTTAGATAAAATACAGTTATTATCTTTGGTGAGCTGATTACCAAATATTGTTTTTCACTGCCTTTACCACAAGCCATAACCTTGCGGGCTAGCCAACTCTTAGATAAAATACAGTTATTATCTTTGGTGAGCTGATTACCAAATATGGTTTTTCACTGCCTTTACCACAAGCCATAACCTTGCGGGCTAGCCAACTCTTCACTTATAAAGATATGGTGAGTCGAATACCATACAATTTTAGGAAAATTGTAAGCCATAAACGGATTTGAGACATCTTTACCAAGAGCCGTTTGCTCTCGGATTAGCCAATCCTTATGTGGGTTAGACATGGCGGACTGATAACCATTTATTGCGTTCTAAGTGAGAAAAATTTTTAAAATCTTGGCCAAAATGGGGGTACTAGATGGTACATATGGTCAAATTCGCTAGAATTCCCCCTCACACTTAGAACTGAATATTGCCCTCAATATTCAAAGCACCGGCTATTATGCCGACACTTAGAACGTAAAAAGGAAACATTACTAATAGCCCCGTTTTTTTTTTTTTTTTTTTTTTTTTTTTTTTTTTTTTTTTTTTTTTTTTTTTTTTTTTGATTGAAATGTACATATTTACAACATGTGGGGCATCTCCCCCACACTTAGGTGAGACATAGGTGAAAACCCATGTTTTACTACTATTTTTATTAACCGAGTTGCTAGCTTGACTCGACCCCGAATTCCTTGGTTCATGGGGAAGTAAGTGGAAGAGACCATCTCAATCGGACTTTTATTCAAGATGTCAAGATAAACATTTGAAGTATGTGAAAGGTCCACACCGATGAGATATATCCGGCATTTAAACCAATGTTAGATGGAAAATGCCGGGGTCAAAGGTAATATCCTCACTCCCGAATGAGTGAAAGATAGGGGAAATCACCGGGTAGGTGAAGGGAAGAAGAGAGATCTGAAGAGAAATTAAGACAAGAACTTCCTCCTCAAGAATTGTATATTCAAGTGGAGGAGGCAAGTCCTTAAACTTGATCTCAGGAAATTTATCAGTTTTCTCAACTGACTTGATTTCCTCATTATGAAGTTGTTTTGGTGGAAGAGGGGAAGATGAATCTTCGTTTAACAAATTCTCTAGAAAAAGAATGTCCCCCTCTGAATCAAGATAGTTATCATCAACCTCATGCGGAAGTGAGCTATCTAGAGCAAGAAAAGCATCGACCTCATCCCAAAAGGGATCACTTCTCTCAAACGAAGTGAGAGAAGGGGAAGAGTCGGCTATGATAAGTTGAGAAGATGTGGTGGGATTCCCACTCACAGAATTATGAAAATAACCAACACTTTCATGAGAGTACTCCTTTGAAGTAATATCAATGACATCGATTCGGTTAACCGATGCAGGATCATAATTTGAGGAGTACCTCGACGTTTGATCATGGTTAAAGGTAACAGCTTCATTACCCACACGCAATGTGATCTCATGCTTAAATACATCAATAAGAGCATGGCCTGGTTTTAGGAATCCTCTTCCAAGAATGAGAGGAACCTTTTGATCTGCGTCGAAGTCAACAACCACAAAGTCAGCTGGAAAATGGAACTTTCCTACTTTCACAAATACATCCTCCGCAATGCCGCGAGGATGAGATATGGTACGATCTGCAAGCTCAAGAGTCATGCAGGTAGGAGTAAGAGCCGGAAGAGAAAGTTTCTTCCAAACTGAATGAGGCATCAGGTTGATGCTTGCACCAAGATCGGCCAAGGCATAGCATTCAACCATTCCCGGAAATACACAAGGTATTAGAAACTTTCCAGGATCTCCTAGCTTCTCGGGAAGCTTTTTCAAGATAACCGCTGAGCAGTTCTCATTTAATGGAGTTTTAGCCATTTCAATCAGTTTTTCCTTGTTGCTTAACAAGTGTTTGATTGTTGATGCAAACTTGGGCATCAGAATGATAGCATCCGCAAAACTTATGTCAAAATGTAATTCTTTAAAGATTTGAAAGAATTTGTCCATTTGTTGACTAGCCTTTTCGCGGAGCTTTTGCTCATTTAAGCGCGATGGGTAAGGAATGTAAGGTTTGGATTTAGGGGCAATGACTTCAGGAGTCTCAACAGATTCAAAGAAAACTCCTGGTTTGGATTTCTTTTTCGGGACAACCGGAGGATGGACTTGTGCTGTACTTTGTGGGCTTGGAATTTGCACTTTGTCCGTTGTATCCTCCGTCTCTTTTTCCATTTCATACAACGGCGCCAAAATTTGATCCGTGCTAAAACGTATATATAAATATTATGCAACGACGGATACACGTGAATAAATACAAATCACCCCTTTGTGAAAAAGGATACTTGCAAAAACTCACGTTCGTGTGTAGTGTGAAACCAGTGTGGAAAACTAGAAGGGGGGTTGAATAGTTTTACTTCTTTTTAATTTATGAAAACTTTTGTTTACTTTTTAAAAGCTTCGATTCTATCTTATGTGAATTCAACTCTTGATCAATATGAACATATATAAACAAATATATATAAGTAATGCAAGTAATGTAAATGTAATGAAATAAGAGAGAGAGATGGAAAGATCAAACCACAACATGGAGATTTATAGTGGTTCGGCTACAAGGACACCTTCCTTGCCCTACTCCACTCCTCGAGTCACCTACTCGAGAGTTTTCTTCACTATGTCAACAAACTCCCTTATGACGGAGAAACCTTACACAACTTTAGCTTACACCGGCTTAACGACACAAAGCTAGATGTCGAGTCCTAATCGTAGCTAGAACCAATCTCACAACTTGTACACAACTTCTACATGACTTAATCACGACTTCTTCACGACTTCTTCACAACGGCTTCACGACTTCTTTACGACTTCTTCACAACTTCTTCACGACTTGTTCTTCACGACTACTTCTTCACAACTACTTATTCACAACTACTTTACAACAAATTTACAACACAACTACGTAGTTACACTTAGATCTATTTATCACAACTACACAACACTTTACACAACAACACAATTGAATGAGGTAAGTAATAACACTTCTTCACTAGTTGAAGTAGAGTTCTTCTTTTGCACTTTTGGTGGTGGAAGCTTGGATCACTTAGAAACCAATGCTTAAGAAAATATGATCAAAGGATTTACAATGTTTAGAATGAATTTAGAACAGAAAGTTTTAGTGTGCAAAAGGTGAGTAAAAGTCCAGGAGAAGACTGGTATTTATAGGAGAAAAATTGGACAGCTGGAAGTCTACTGGAGCGGGGGCGGTCCCCTTAATAATTAAGGGGGCCGCCTAATAAATTAAGGGGGCCGCCCCTTCTGTCCGTTGGCCAATTTTGTCCTTTTGTGGGGAAGGTTTTTCTGGAACATTTTAACTGATTTTGGCTAAAAATTTGAATTCATATTTTTATAAAAGATTAAACATTTTTATTTAATGCCAAAAATGTTTTTCAAAAATATATAAAATGTTTTTGATGTTTTATAAAAAATCTAGTTGTTAAGAAAATGTTCCTTTGATCATATAATGCATTAAGCATTAGTTCATTCATACCTTAAGTGATTTGAGTTGTAGAAATAGATATTTACAACTAAATACTTGTTTACGTCATAATTTTCCGAATAATGATTTTACATTTTGTGATTATCAAAACGTAGAGATATCGAAAAATATTAATAACGTGTTTAGGCATTATTTATATCAACAATCTCCCCCTTTTTGATGATTACAAAATCTAAACTCATTAAATCTAAAAATTAGTTTTTAGACAAGTATTTAGTGAGTTTACATCTATTTCTCTCCCGTTTTTGTAGAATCAAAAAGGTTAAGCCGACAATTTTTAGAGTTAAATATGTCGGGACGAAAACTCCCCCTTGATGTGTACTCCCCCTCGTTTGGGGGCACCAAGGAAACGAGCTATGGAATGCTTGCAAAAAAAATGTTAGAAGCACAAGTATATATAACAACAATAAGCAAGCATATAAAATAATTCATTCAATAAAGGTGTTGTGTATAAATACACAACCAAAAGATTACAACATGAAGTATGCAAGCATACAAATAAAAAAACTACTAATGAAACTACATAATCATCTTAGAGGTACATGGTCTTCCATGGAGCTTGCTTGCAAGAAGGGTTTGAAAAATTATTTTTAAGCATTGCATATGCTTAGTTGGGTGAAAATGGAGGTGGTGGTGGTGTAGTGGGTGAAGGAGGTGGAGGAGGTGGTGGTTGTGGGTTGGCAATCATGTGTTCAAGAGGTGAAAACATGTAGTGTATCTCATCTCTAAGACCAAAGATTAAGGTCCGGTTATGGACGCAACAAAGACAATTAACACCATGGGCTTCAAGCATTGCCCAAGGTATAGGAAAGAATGGTGGTGGGGTTGGTGATGGTGAAAAATGAGCATCAAGAGGTGTGATGGGTGATAGGGAAATGGCAAGTTGGGTGTATGAAGGTTCTTGAGTGGATGGTGGTGATGATGCTCTTGGTGATGATGTTAGGTGAGTGTGGATGTAGTCATTTATGGAGGAGGTGGATGGAATGGAGGAAGATGAAGCTCCATGGGTGGATGGTGTTTTTGATGGTGCATTAGGTGCACTTGGGGATGAATTTTTAGGTGGTGGTGATGGAGTTTTGGTGTCATCTTGGGTTAGGTCAATGAAAGGTTGTTTTGGTGGTATGATACCAAGTCTTTGTTTCCTTGAAGGCTTAGAGATGGAGGATTTAGGTGATAGCATTGTGGATGACAATGGGTGTTTGATGAAGGTGATGGTTGATGAAGTGAAAGGTAATTGTAAGGAGGGTTTTTATATTGTGAAAAAGTGGTTGATTTAGGCAAATTGTGGAGATATTGTGATAATATTCCAAGTCCAGTTCGTGCATTAAGGGTAATGGTAGCTGGGGCTAGGTAAAAGTGGTCACAAGATGCAAAAGGAAAAAGTAAATTTTACTGTCCAGATGGCCGGTCCCCTTAATTGTTGGGCGGCCCCCATAAAAATTAAGGGGACCGCCTAAGGAATTAAGGGGGCCGCCCATCTGGTGATTTCTCAGGCGACCAAATTTGAAAAATTTCCAGAAAAAGGTTATTTTAAGGGTGTCTTTGCAGCAAGTTCCATTTGGATCATGTACATCAAGAATGATTAAATATTATCAATTGCATATTTAAAACATTATACATAAAACAATTATATTAGAAACATAGTCATATAATTTTAAATAAACTAGTAGCTAGGTTCTAATAAGTTTATCAACTAACATAATAAAGGACATAGCAAGCAAGTGTCAAGATAATAGAACTACATATAAGTGTCTAATAAAATTCAATTAAACATTCATCAAATATGTTTATTTCTTCTTTTTCCCAAACAACTTTCCAAGTGACTTTCCAATAGACTTGAAGCCGCCTCGTACTTCTTGACGCATCTGATGTGTGGTGTTGAGTAGTTCGGTTTGTCTTTCATATAGCAGCTCGTCTGTTCGTTCGGAAGGAGAAGGTACTTGATACTCGGTGTAATCAAGATCCGAAAGATTTTGAACGAAGGTCCTAGGTGATGGGGTACTAGCACGTGTTGTGCCCTCCTCCTCCTCCTCATCATCATCATCATCGTCTCCTTGATGTGATGTGGAACCACGAGGTGGAAGTGAGACAGATTTACGAGATTTTCCTTTGTCACTTCGGGAGCGACGAGCACGGACACGAACAAGTGGATTGAGGACCGGTAGAACAGACTCATAGAGTGGACTCCGAAGCTGTGGATAGTGTTCCATGATATTATTGTAGAGACGGGTGAGAAACATGCCATACGGAAGATTTGCATTACGAGTGTTTTTGGCGGACATGATTCGGTAGACAAAGAGATATGCCAAATTGTACGGCTTTTCAGCAACGATACAATACAACATGTGGAGTATGCTCGCCGTGACATGATCACAGTGACCACTGGTACCGAACGCATTCTCACGAATGAGTTCTTCCCAACGTCTCATGTCTTTGCGTAGCTCCTTGAGAAGGACTTGGTTTGGAGTGATGTCAACATCTTTTGATTTGATCTTTCGACTAGTCGTACCATGAGCTAGTCCAAGATATTGACGAATCTCTTCAGGAGATGGAATCTCTGAGTAGTAAGGACCCTGTTGAGGTCGATTTTCCTCAAGAGACGAGAGGTCCCACTCATTAGAGAAGATGGCTTGACCGGAAAAGGGAATTCTTAGAATTTGCCCGAATTGAGAAAGAGTAAGAGTGATGAATTGGTTTTGAATCATGAAGGATATGAGGATATACCCATAGGGATCGGTTTGTAACATCACTTGACTATAAAAGTCGAGGACAAACCGGGGAATGATTGGCTCATTTATTTTGTAGAGACAATCAAGACCAATGTTGGTGAACATACGTTCGATGAAGTCGGATTCATAAAACGATGGATGGACAATTCTTCCTTCGTGAATGTTCCTATCCTCAATGGGACGATAGAAACAAGCAACAGAGGGAGCCATGCCCGGAGTGGAAGAGACTTTAGGAATGTATGCTTTTGTTTTTGAGACATCGCCAACTGTCACTTTGGGCATTTTTACCTATATAAGATAGCAACAAACAAAAAATAAGAAAATGACATGCATATATTAAATATGCTACCTATGTGGAATGTAAACATACTTCGACTCTAAAACTTAAGTCCTAAGAAGTAGCTTACAATGTTCCTTACTTTTAATATTTAACTCGCTTGAAATGTATTTTATGATGTTAAAGAATAGTTATAGGGATATTATGACAAGAAATCAACAATATCCGAACGTTCTTTTATACGTCATAAGCTACCTTGAAATGTGGCTAGACAAACATTGAATTGTATATCTAGCTATTTCTTACGAGTGTTTATGTTAAGTAACTTAGATTTTGACTCAAAAATTTCTTTCAAAATGTTGTGCCAAACGCTCCTTTAAATAAAAAGATAACAAGTAAAATTTCAATATACATATGAATTATGTATCTTGACGACTTAAAACAACTAATTTCATGTTTACAAACTTTGACAAGTAGTTATAAACTTAATTTAGATTAAGTTTTAATGATTCTAGCTCCTAATCCAAACACTCTCTTATATTTAACAAAAACATTTTTTATGATTCGAAAAATATATTTTTAGGATTTGTGAGTTGTAACAAACCAATGTGATTAGTTTTAACATGTGTTTATGGCATAATTCAACAATATGATTAGTTTTGAAAAGGAGTGATTAGTTTGACATAATGGTTTTTTAATTACTTAGTTTCTAGGTTGTTTAAGCATTCTAATCCTATGGGGAGCATTTGATTACAACATTCTTAGACTCAATTTCAATAAAAATTAAAGTTTGGAAAAGTTTAGCAAAAGACCTAATTAAGATTAGACTCAAAATTGAATGAAATTAGATGAAATGTATAAAGAAAAACTTACTAAACGTGTTGCTAATCGATGTATAGATGTTTGCCCTTTGTGAAATTGACTCGAAGAGGTGATTTGATGATGGATTTGTGATGGCAGTTCGTATACAGCAGAGTGGGAGTGAAGTGAGTTTGAAAAATGGGGTGTTTGGCAAAGATTTCAAGGAGAAAAATCTTTTTGGCAGCAACAGTAGGCCGACCCCCTTAAACATTAAGGGGACCGCCCCCGTTTACTAGCCGGTCCCCTTAAACATTAACGGGGCCGCCTGCCAAATTTCTGAATTTCTTGATTTTTGTTTCTGATGGCAAAACATTTATATGTATATATTTACAATATATCAAAAATACGTTTATTGGCACGAAGAAGGAATACTTGACACATTTTATTAACATTTTGTTAATAAACTTAATCTTGATAATTTTGGACAAAATGCTCAAGACGTCAAGTCGACAGGAGGTTTAAGGATTGGGAAGAAATGTGTGTGTATATATATATATTAGTATTATGTGTAAGTGTGGGATGTTAAGTAGATTATGAGGAATGGTGAGGTAATGACGGAAATAGGTGCTGGCGGTGACGGGAGTTTGTTTCATCCATAGTTTTCTTGACTCGACAGTCAAAGTGCTACTTCTACGTTAATCCACTTAACTCACTTCTCTTCATCACCATGAGTTATGTGACAGTGGACACGGAAGATTTTCGTGTTGAACGTTAAAGTTCAAAAGAGGCAAAGGGGGAAGAAAAGGTTCGAGGACGAACAATTTCTTTTAGTTCTAGATAGTCAACAAATGACGTATCTAGGTTATGTGCGTATATATTTATATGTATATATGTATATATATATAGTATGTATAAATAGTAGTATAGGTATATATATTTATAAGGAAAAATCTACTAACTAACATACTAAGCATAAAAGATTAATGGGGCATGCAATAGGCTAGTTCATTTATCTACGCATATAATGGTGAGCATGAAAGAGTGGCGTACCTTTTGGTCTTCAACAAGTGGTCTTCAAGTTCTTCAAAGCGTATTAACTTATAAAAGTCAATTACGAAAGAGAAAACGCCTTTCCCGATGAGTATGCAATCTAGCCACTTGGTCCCCATGATCTCATTTGTCCATAGTTGTTTGGCCCAAACATGGTTTGCAATTGACTCGGATGCATATATGGTGGAAGTATTCCCCAAGGATTGTAGCTTGGTGGATTGGTATTACTTGATGAGTTTGGGTATATTTCACATTGGGGTAACTTATTAATGACGGTTTGGTATATTTTGGTTTCTTTTAGGTTGAGAGTTTTAGGCGAGGGTGAGACTAGTGGTCTTCTAGGTGGAGGTAGTTTTTGACCTAACTTGGTTTAGAGTATTTTACTTCATTTTTTAAGGATGTTTATAAAAGTTTTTACTTCCTCATCACTAGCTATGGGTATTTTTCTATCTTTTTAAGTTATACTTAGTGTTTATGACTCTAAAGGTTTTTGCTCACTATTTCACATTCAAACTTTACATTTTTAGTTTGACTATTTGAATCCTTAGTTGAATTAAATCCTAATCCGGTTTTATCACTTGATACTCTTTGAATACTTATTATTTCCCTAAGAGAATTACTACTATTTTCGAATTTGTTAAGCCTACAAATTTCCTCCTTAAGCATTTCATTTTCATTTTTTGTTTCTAGACATGTTTTACATTCAAGAATTTCTTTTCCCTTTTCTAAGTTATGTAGTTTAATTTTTAATTCTAGTATTTCTTTTTCTAACTGATTATTAATGTGTTTTAGTGATTTATTTTTAGTCATTACTTTTTGGCCTAATATACATAACCTATTATATTCGTTATCTAGGTCTTTTTCATCTAATGATAAATTTTCATCACTAAAGTATTCGGTTTCGGAACGTACCTCACTTGATGTCTTAGCCATGAGACACTTCTCTTCTTTTGTGGTTTCTTTCTCGTCTTCTTCACTGTCACTCCATGCTCCTCCAATGAACGCCTTTTGGTTTTGCTCCTTTGACATCATAGGGCATCTTCCAATGAGATGATTTGGATCACCGCATTTGAAACACTTCCTCTCGCTCTTGCTACCTTTGTCGTCTTTGTTTCTTTGGAGTGTTTTCCTTTCGTCATATGGTTGTCTAACGAATCTTCCTCGTCTTTTGAAAAACTTCTTGAAGTCTCTTACGGCCATGGTATATTCTTCATCATCACTTTCGAAGGTTGAGCTATCCTCGTCACTTGATGCTTTCCTAGCCTTCAACGTGATTGATTTGCTTTGCTCTTTCTTTCCTTTGACCAACTCGAAGTCTTTCTTGATTATTGCTTCGTAGACTTTCAAGTTGCCAATCAACTCGTCAAGTTGAAGAGTTGACAAGTTCTTTGATTCTTCAATCGCCGTAACTTTAGCCCGCCATTTTGGATGAAGAGCCCTAAGAAATTTCCTGAGAAAATTCTTACTAGAAAAACTCTCATCAAGTGCCTTTAAACTTGTGATGATTGTGTTAAACCTAGCAAATGCATTATCAATTGATTCCTCTTCCGGAATCGTGAATTGTTCATATTGTTGAACAAGAAGATCTATTTTATTATCTTTGACTTGACTATTACCTTGGTGAGTTATTAGTAAAGAGTTCCAAATTTCTTTTGCGGTTTCGCACATAAAGATTCTTTCGTATTCTTTACGTGGTAGCGCATTATAAATAACCATTTTAGCCTCATTATTTTTAGAAAGTTTTCTTTTTAAATCATCACTTTGTTTTTCAAAAGGTACAATTTCATCCTTTTTAGTTTCAAGATTATGTTGAATAGGTAAAAAATCACCATTAGTGTAGGAAATAACCATATTGATTGTGTGGTTGATTCGGGTGGTCTTGGGTTGTGGAAGATTAGATCCATAGTTAGAGAGATGATAAGAACTAGAGAGAGAGGGAACCCTTTGAGAGAAAAACCTGAATGTTAGATTAATGTGTGAAGAGTTCCAACCCTTCCCAAGTGTGGGAAGGGGTATTTATACTTCTACATATTGTTGCCCCTAGTGGGCTGTGAAGTGAGCTGACAGTGGGGAAAGCCCCGACCCACTCCACAAATATAGATACTACTACTCTAATAAAACTAATAATACTAATAATACTAAGCTTATATAAATAAGCCTACGAGCTATATAAATGCTAATTAGATGCTCGGGGTGACCGAGCCTTCATCTGAATATTTATATTCCTAACAATCTCCCCCTAAGGGAGGTCACCCCGGAAATAATAATTCGAATTCTAGCATTCTTTCTTCTGAACTTGTCTTTATAGCTCGTAGTCTTTGATTCTTCAAAGTCTTGAAACTTTGTGCTTTCAGCAGTGATCTTGTGATGACATTTCTTTGTCTTGGATGATCGTTGAGTATTCTTCGACTTTATCATCCAACATTTGTTTCCAAGTCATCTTTCAGCAGTATGTTTCCATGTGATGTGTTATTCTTTGAGCCGACATGCTCACACTATTTGGTGTCATGATCTTTAGCATCAGAGTTTGCAGAAGCCGTGTAAAAGGTCTTTTAGGTTGATCATGACATTCTTGAGTTACAATGATGATGTAGTGTGAACATGTGGTAGAGGATTGGCATCTTTACTGCAACCAGCTACAACCGCATTCAGCTGCAACTTCAATCAGCTACAACCGCAAACAGCTGCAACAGCAATCAGCTACAATCGCCAGAAGTTCCTGCATACGACAGTTAGCAATAAAACATCCGGTACTTATAGGTTCGGACTTCGAGATTGTTAACAGCATAGTGTGAAAACTCTCTCTAATCCTAACCAAGACCGTTCCTAATCGAAAACCCACAGAGGGCTTTTTAAGATCGAACCGTAGCACATCAACGATTAGGTGAGTCGCTGGAGATCACTCCACGACTGTAGACCGTTAGAAACTGTCGTGACCACTAAGCGTAATCCATAAAGAATTACCGAAGTGACCTGCTTTCAGGGCTGCTTGATGTTGACCCTGGCAGAAATTTCCATTCAATCATTGAGAATTACATTTGTAAATTCTCTCATAAATGTTCTGGCAGATTGCTAAGATCTGCGTAGGACTCATAAGTTTACAACTGGTGTCCTTAATGTTGAACACCCAGTGTAGAAATAATTCGTGTCCCTATGAGATCTTATTATGCATCTCGTGGCTCTAGACTCGATAGTGCGTTTTGATTTAGTGAGCGGAGGCTGGAGAGGACTGCCACCTTTTCAATATCATCTAACTCGGAGTGAGAGAGACGATAGGAATGTATTGAACTCCGTGACAATTGAAACAAGAATCCTTTGAGGGACCTTGAGTGGCTAGGGAGGGTTGTGCAGCGTATCACTGGGTCCATGATACTTTGTCTTCAATGCCAGCAATCAACTAAGTGATTCTGACAGCATATGTATTGACCCGGTTTCTGCCTAAGTTGTAAGGAGGGCTATTTCTTTTCACCCTTTATCTTTACAATTCTTTTTCATTCTTCAACCCCTTTAGTGCTTACCGAGACTTCCTTACTAGTACCTTGTTGGGTTTGTTCCAGTACTAGCTCCATCTCAGTCGGCACTTTTCCCTTATTCACTTTTCTCCTTTTTAATCATACCTAAGGACTTCTACACTAACTAGTGGATTGTCCCTGGGTAGATCCCTCCGGCTCTGGCGGGATCGTGGGAACTTGAGCCTAACCTAACCATCCTTATAACTCCATACATTCATTAAAATGGTCGGTCTTTGGTGTACTTCCACGATTGCCATAAACCAAATCTTTGAAAAATCTCTCCAAGTGTTCATGATTCTGAAACACATTTTTGCAAACACTTGAGAGTTTTATATTTTTCAAATGCTCCCCCTCAACATGTGCTCGGTTGATTGTTTTATAAATTTGCACATGTTAGGTAGAGCTCGCACTTTTGAATTGATTGATTTTCCAAGAACATGATCATCGCGAGACACGCTTACATCACTAGTAAACTAGCTTGAAATTATTACCCGTCCAGATCACATTCAAGGAAAGTCGCTCGAAATCGGTACATTCTACTCAGACACGTCCTTTGCGAGACACGCTTACATCACTAGTAAACTAGCTTGAAATTATTACCCGTCCAGGACATGTCCTTTCGACTACTGACTTTAGCTATCGTCAATTCATTAGTTAAGTCTGAGTCACGATCTCATGTTATGCCAAATCCTTTTTGTTTCCACAAAACATTTGCTCCCCCTCAATGTGTGCATCGATATATAAAGTAGTTTAGCACACATGAGAGAGCTTACTTTTATGCCCAAAACATTTTGCTCCCCCTCAATATGTGCCTTGGTATACAAAAGAGTTTAGCACATATGGGAGAGCTTACACTTAAATCCAAAACATCACATTTTCATCAGGTTTCATATTTAAATCACATTCTCTCCCCCGATCAAAAATTTCAAACCTTTTGAGATTTGTGATCCCAATTGATTTAAATAATTTAGAAAACATGGGAGAAAATGTGGTCAGGTTTAACATGTTCTGATGATGAAACATACTTTGCTCCCCCTTAATCTAAGAGGGAGATTCACTGCTCATTTTGCACAAATTGATTATTATGACACAAATGATATTGACCTTTTTGCTCAAATGATGTAATCACCCACTTTTCTGAGTGAGTCAGTGGTCAACATCGATTATCCATCCACCAACAAATCTTCTCAAGTAATTTCGATCCCCACTTGGCGAGATCCGAGTAAGTACTGCTTTGTTGAAATGATGGTGGTGGAGGTGAAGGTGTTGTTGTTGTTGTTGCTGCCGATGTTGTTGTCGTGGTGAATTCCGAGCCAATCAATAGAATTTGAACGTCTGATTAAAAGGTTAGAATGGGAACTGGCACATTCATTTTGGCTATGGAATCTGCATAAGAATATCAACACAGATATACATGCATACAGATACACTATTCCTTAATAGCTACCCTTCAGCAGCTTGCCACATAATACTACCAAGTTCATCTTAAAATCAAACCCCAATCAGGAACTACGTCAAACCACTATCTAGCATGAAGAGCAAATAGCAATCATGAACATGGCAATTCACACAGATTTCAATATTTCATTCAGGATCTTAGGAACATGATTCTAACATAATAGCAATCTACCTAAGCGAATCCTGAGAACATATGCACAATATCAACAACAATTAAGCAGCAGAGACAAACAACATTTGAAACTCATTCACTTAGTTCATACAAATGTCATTGGAGTATTCAAAAACATCAAACACAACTGGTTTTCTAACTTCTTTTAGGTTTTGAGTCATAAAGCATTTTGGGGATTATACGAGGATACCAAAGTAACACAAATGAACCTTCTAGATACATAAAGCTAGGAAACTATAAGCAAATTGCACATAATGTCCTAAACTTTCTAGCAACTAACACACTTGGTCATTTGATATATTTAAGCAAGATCCTCTTCAACTAATTCCCCATTAACTACAAGACCATTTCTAACAAGTATGATTTAACCAATGAATCCGTTTGATGATATAAAATTTGAATTCACTCTCCCCCTCAATCAATGACCCGTATTCTAGTTGAACCTCAACTAAAATCACGCTCAACCCCACAACTCATCAAACAAGAACTGTCATGAGGTTGTGTAGTCGTTGATTGAGTGACAAATTTTATGCATAATCCAAGTATAAACAAATTTCATACAACACATATTCACCAAGTGTCTCACAAATAATTTTCAGAAGAATCATAGAATGAAAACTATTTGTATGCAAAGAAGACTTCTCTTCTTTTTCAAGAAATGATGCACTGAAACGTACATCAGATCGAAGAAACATGGATATAAAGTAATCCATGCCCAGGTGAACATCACCCAGTTGGAGGAACAGCCGTCTTTTTGGCGACGTGCTTTCCCCAATATGAAGCGCGGGTTGCTATCTAAAGTAATAGCAAGCCATTTAGACATGTTTTAATCCTCCATTTTAACTTCTGCTCGAGCTTCATTTAAAGACCCGTGCCATTATTGAATGACATTTCTAAGTCCGTAAATGTTATCGATAAACAGAAGACATGCCTAGGTGAAACTATTTTTGGTATTTTCTAATTTTCTGATTTTTATGGTTTTTCTGGTTTTACATTTCTCTATTTACAATTAGCAAGATTTTCTATATATCTATTTACAAGAAGGTATAAGATATGAACAAGTATATATATACAAGGATACGAACCAGAAACCATTACTCCTCAGCATTCTGAATCTTCTCCGCATTCATCACTTGACTTGCTGAAGAGCAATGTGAGCACTTTCAATCAGGGAATGATTCTGGCTCAACACTCTCCCCTAATTAGTGCTCTCCCCCAATCTGACAACCTCTGACGAACACCCATAATTGGAAGAAGACTTTGGATGAACGCCCGAAATATGAAGAAGTCTTTTGATAACCAAATGCATGCCGTCTTTAATCTTCTAATACTCCCGTCCTAGAGTGACTCCGTCAAAAACCTTAGGCAACTTTTCGGTAGTTTAAGTTGAGCCTCAACTGAAATCTAGCTTAACCTCACAACTCATCAAACAAGAACTGTCATGAGGTTAAACTAAACCACAAATTTAAGCCCAGTAACAACTTGATTTCAGCTTAACCTCACAACTCATCAAACAAGAACTGTCATGAGATTAGGTTAAAATCAAGTTGGACCTACCCTTAAACTACAGAACAACTTGAATCTAACTTAACTCCACAACTCATCAAACAAGAACTGTCATGGGATTAAGTTAAATATCAAGTTGTAAGAAAAGAGCTCAACATTCTTGAATGTAGAGAAGACTGAAGACTCGACCTTCTTCAAGATTGCCCAATGTGGAGGAACAGAATACCAATCATCTTCATCTCACCCAATGCCTTCCAGTAACCTTACATGTAACCCATTAGCCCGCAGCATACACATAAGATGATAACTCCCAACAGAGAACGTAGAATAGACTGACGACTCAACCTTCTTCAGTCATACGTATAGCACCAAAGTAACAAGTTGAACCACTGATCATCTATAGAATGTATCCATATTTGGATATTAAGCCCTGATCACGTGAACCTGTTGTGCGTCCTTGATGTACACATTCTCTCTCCCCTGATGGTTACGATTAATCAGCACATAACGTAGCAGTGAAACGATAATACCAAGGTAACAAGTTGAACCACTGATCATCTACAGTATTTATCCATCCTGGATATTAAGCCCTGATCACGTGAACCTGTTGTGCGTCCTTGGTGTACACATTTCTCTTCCCCATGATGGTTACGATTAATCGGAATCATCATCATGATGTGTACATGTAGCCTGATGACGTGTACTTGAAGCATTGACTAGAAACCCATTGTTGCTGATTAGACCAACCCGTGAGACTTTGTCGATTAGCATTCCATGACCATGTTCTTCAACACCTTGATATACGGAAGAAGTAGTGTTGGAGAAACATGGTTTGCACGACTCCTGAACTGACGTATTCAGGAGTCGTATGACCATTTCTCAATCATCAACCAACATGTAGATTAATATTCACCCTTTCCCCCCTCAAAAATTGCATATACCTTCCAACTGCAATTTTTGATGATTGAACTAGTGAATATGAATACCATCAACGGTAAGTAGCTCCACTTGACGGTTCTTGAAGACTAACATGTTGTTTATTCACCCTTTCCCCCCCTCAAAAATTGCATATGCCTGTCAACTGCAATTTTTGGTTGAATATGTGAATAAAAGAATACTCCAATATGCGCAGATCCACTTGAAGATTGAATAAGCACGGAAAGAGCATGAATCTTGTTGATGAGAATGGCCATAAATAAGAAGACTCCTCTTCTTTTGAAGATAAAGTGCACTCAAGCGTACACTTTTCTTTTCTTTAAAGAACGAGGCCTGCACTGATGTGTACAGACGTCATTATGTTGAAGAGCGAGGCCTGCACTGACTTGTACGGACGTCATTTGATGAAGAGCGAGGCTTGAACTGCTGTGTTCAAACGTCATTATCTCTCTCTTTACTACTTCTCTCATCTAACTCGTTACCAACCCCATTATCATTCTGTCGGCTTGATGTCGTGACCACTGATGGGGAAAACCCAATATGATGAACTTGATACTGAAGTAATATAACCCGAACTTGTGACTTAAACTTGTACTAATGCGTGACAAAGAGCGGTGTAGAGACTTCGTGCAACATCGAATCCCTAAGTACTCTATACTCTTCAACCAACCAACCATCAAGTATAAGACGTACATCACCTCTTGGATATCCACAACTGCGTGTGACACTGAGCACTACAACGTGACTCCTTAAAGTGATAGTTATTTTGTAGTAGGGAGAAAAAAAAAAAAACTAGATATCCAAGTCCTTGTCATTGTATTGAAAGCTCGAACAAGGATCTCGAAGAATCTTCATCCAACCTCCCCGATATCTTCAGATGCTAAGTACACGCACCCATGAAATTTCACTTCAGCCTCAAATAAATAATACTGAACTAACCCCGTAGACACATCTTGACAATTAACTGCCTCGATCCAGCCATTTGTGATGTAATACCTGAACTTAGATAATGGTTTTAACCCGATCCTGGTCAAGAGCGCATAGTCCATCATCACGGAATTTTACAAATCTATGGTTTAAACCGAGAAATAAGTTCTTTCGCGGGATTTTACAAAACCAAGAAGAAACCGTGAGACAGTAACCGATTGAATGTGGCGTGACTGATTTGGTTTTGGTGAACATCAGTTTGGGTTAAGAATATTTCGTGAGAATTACAGATCACATCACAACCTTTTAAAACCTTTGGCCAACTAACCAACCTTGAACCCAGATTAGAGACCACTTGATGAAGGAAACCCGACGTACCAATACTGAAACCAGAAGAAGAAATCCCCAAATTTGTAACTTAAGCTTGCACTAATGTTGGAAGAACGGTGTAGAGAATTAATGCTCCAAGCAGATCTCTAAGTGCTCAATACCCAACCAAAGTATGAGACATTAACACCTCTTGCGATTATCGACATCGTCATTGACGTGTGACACTGAGTACTCCAATAACTCTTAAGTGATAGTTACCCCGACTGCTGGTAACTAGATAACCCAAGTCTTCAACTTAAATTTTAGGCACGAGCAAGTTATCATTGAAAGTCATGCATCCAACCAACCCCGACTTCAAGATAAAATAAGTAGACGCCTTCGTGAAATTCAGCTTCAATCTCAAATAAGGAATACCAAATGAACTTCGTGATCATCTTGTGCTGTTGACTAGTCAAAAGGAAAAGAAACATGCGCAAATTCTTAGAAGTGCCCAAGACTCATAGTCAGTCCTATCAACCAAGGCTGTCTGATCCAGCTACTTGGATGTGGAATAGTTGTCGTACTGTGTACAGGATTTTACGGTTCTTGAGATTTATCTGAGAAATAAATTCAAGAACTAACTGCACAACAGTAAGCTTCAAACTGCTGTAGACTGAACCACTGAGTCCTGAATCGCTACGATCTGACCCGCTGTAACCGACACTGCTAAGATTCAAACCGCTGGAGACTGAACCGATACGATCTGACCCGCTGTAACCGGAACCGCTAAAATTCACATTGCTGGATACAGAACTTCTAGGAAACTTGCGATAATTCTCCCCCTCAAAAAGGACATGAAATGACCTTTTTGCCAAAGCTGAGAGTCCGTGATGTTTGTGAATTTGTCAGGCACAAAACATGGAAAGAGACAAATAAAACTACTGCAACGAAGATGGTGATTAAGACTCTCTTGTAGTAACCCCTTGCTTTCTTCATCATCAATGGTTTAGTAGATTAACAATTCATTGAAGCTCGTAATATGCCAAAACCGCTTGATGAAATGCATATGACTTTAAAGTGAGTAAAAGGTTAAAACATGTCTCCAAACAAATCACCTCTTGTCTTTTAAGCCTGACTACCTCTTGAGAAGATCTTGAACAACAATCCCATTAGAAGCTTGAGAAACAACAATCACTTGATGAAGCTTGATAAAGAACAAGTCCGCGACTTAAACTTGCACTAAATTATGATTAAGAACCTATATTGAGCACAACAACGTAACTCCTTTAAATATAGGTAGTAATATATACCCAACCTTCCATCCTTAATTGTATATATCCACTCCGTGAACATCCAAGTCTAATCACCCTAAATTGCAAATTGTGATTTAGAACCTATATTGAGCACAACAACGTAACTCCTTTAAATATAGGTAGTGATATATACCCAACCTTCCATCCTTTATTGTATATATCTACTTCTTGAACATCCAGGTCTAATCACCTTAAATACGCTCGAGCAAGGGTCATCAAACATCGTGCATCCATCCACCCCGAGATGTTTGTGACACTAAGTACACCAACCCGTGAATTAACAAACCAACCAAGTTACCATAATTTCCCAATTCCTGCTGATCTTGAAGCACAAACTTATCCCGAAAAAGCAGTCAAACCCCGTAAGTTTCATTATGTCTACATCCAAGTCTAGCCTACTTGTCCAATATTAATTTCACGGGATTTTACAGCTCTTGAGATTTAAACCGAGAAATCGAATCTTTCGCGGGATTTTCTAAAATCTACAAGAGAAACCGTGAAATCAACACGAACAGTTAAGGGTGAAGTGCAATATTAATCTTCGAAATTCAAGTCACAGGAGTCAAATCACAACTTGATCAAATCGCAACAAGTCGAGTCACAGATTGTCAAATTGCAACAAGTCAGATTGCAATCAACCAAGTCACAATAAGTCAAATCGCAAGTGTCAACTCGCAACGTCATATCGTAACTGGTCAAATCGCAATCCGTCAAGTCGCAACAAGTCAAAGCGCAACTGGACAAATAGCAATTAAACAAATTGTAATTCGACAACTATAACTCAAATCGTAAACATCAAATTGCAGACTCACTCAAGTCGTAGGTACTAATAGAACAATGCTGACAAATCCACAACGCTGAACTCACATTGACCATCATATACCCAAACACTAGCCTTTTGACGGTTTAAATGAACTATGATAATGGTTTTATCCCGATCTTGTCAAAAATCGTATCCCCGTGAAAAATTTGTGACCGAAATATTACACCCTTTTAACCAACAATTGTAACAAAAATAATTATCACAATGTATAAATAATACATTTGGTAATTAATTTTTGATTCAAAAGTGTTCTTATTCGGACATATTAAATCATTAAGCCCAAAATAAATTTCAGAAGTCAAGGCCCAACAAAAATTAATAACAGAAAATTTTCATCCTGGGCCCAAAGTGTAACAAAAATCCGATCCCAAACATCAACCCTAATAATTGGGTATTTAACAATCACTTAACCACATCTCTCAAACCCTAATCTCATAATAATCTTCTCCGCCCCCTCCTCTTCCATTCACACAGCCGATTCAAACAACACAAACCCTCATCTTCTTGTATCTGTCACCAAACGAAAAAAATATATTCATCTCATCATCAATCAATTAGATCAAGATTATTTCCATCATCATCTACACATCTTCATAACCGAACACAAACCCAACTTTGTTAATCGATCTGTGAGTTGTGGGACCACCAAAGTCACATCTTTGAATAAAGTCAAACAAGACAAAACCCTTTTGGAGATGTTTCACGCGGTTGAGCTTCAAGACTTAAGACGTGTCTCGGGTAGGTCAACTGTTGTAGTTTGTGTTTTTTATTTTATCTTTGAACGAATCAAAGATAAATGATAACATAGTTGTTATCGTTTCTCTTTATATTCGGATATGAATACGAAGTAGGACTTCGAATAGACTAATGATGAGTTGGTTTACTTTGTGTATGAATGTTTTAAACGTACTGTAAATCTCACAAGAGATACGAGTGAAAAACCAATCTGAGGTCTTTGATGATTTTTATTTATTTATTTATTTATTTTTTTTTTTTTTTTTTTTTCGGTTAATTTGAGTCAGTTGATGTGAAGTTGTAATAACCAGTGAATGTAAATGTAGATGGGTGTGATCTTGTTTGATATGCATTCGGATTGGATTTGTTTTAGATATTGCACTTGACTTTTGTTGTTGTAATCTGTGTGTTTGATAATTTGTAGTGGTAGATTGCTATCATACTTTTTGACATTTGATCCGGGTCTGCTACCACACTTAAGAATACCGATCATATACATCTCGACCTTAATGTGCCTTGGTATAGACAAACCGAGTTTGATAACCTTTATATGACCAAAGTAGATAGTATAACCATTTGACCGAGTAATCAGACAAACCGAGTCGATAACATGGTAGACAAACCGCATCTGTGCAAAACACAAACCGAGTTCGGGATTGTATGGACAAACCGAGTCCAGGGTTAACCAGACAAACCGAGTCTGTTAGCCAATAGACAAACCGCGCCTGGGACAAACCGAGTCCAGACAAACCGAGTCCAGGACAAACAGACAAACCGAGTACGTGACTATGGACAAACGATCCAGGTTAACAGACAAACCGAGTCTGTGAGCCAATGGACAAACCGCGTCTGGGACAAACCGAGTCCAGGACAAACCGAGTCGAGGACAAACCGCATTTGACCGGTCAACCTGTCACTTTCGTACTATCCTTAAAATCCGGATCTGTGTTTTTCACTTTTATGACAAGTCAAACAGACAAACCGCCTTCAAGAAATAATTTCATCACCAAACACAAATCCATCAACTTTTAACTCCAAACAAGTCACTAAAAGCAACAAGTTAATGAAAATATTGGACAAAGCAACCAAGACCAAGATGTATTATATTTGTGTGTGAGACAAAAAAAGTACGACTTGCTGCTCGAACATAACTGATAAATAGGCACGAGAATAATCTTCAAGCACACCCTTATAATCTCAGCCATAAGCTACCAAATCACCAAACCATGACCAATATTAACCTCAAAAATGAACAGGCAACCCACGTCCACAAGCAGTTAAGGCCCAAAATACCCAAAGACATGTGACACAAAAGTGATATTAAACTTGATATTCAAATAAAAACTGGACAGTGAACCTAAAGATGAAAATATGTTCAAACTAACTTGGAGAACAGAAACAAGAAACCACAAGTATCAAGCCATTGACCACAAAAAGAATTAATATTGTTCACAGATCTGACCACAAAAAGAAACCAACCGAATATACAGCCATTTGACCACAGATCTGACCAAGATGAAACCATGGCTCTTGATACCAATTGTAGGAAATAACCATATTGATTGTGTGGTTGATTCGGGTGGTCTTGGGTTGTGGAAGATTAGATCCATAGTTAGAGAGATGATAAGAACTAGAGAGAGAGGGAACCCTTTGAGAGAAAAACCTGAATGTTAGATTAATGTGTGAAGAGTTCCAACCCTTCCCAAGTGTGGGAAGGGGTATTTATACTTCTACATATTGGTGCCCCTAGTGGGCTGTGAAGTGAGCTGACAGTGGGGAAAGCCCCGACCCACTCCACAAATATAGATACTACTACTCTAATAAAACTAATAATACTAATAATACTAAGCTTATATAAATAAGCCTACGAGCTATATAAATGCTAATTAGATGCTCGGGGTGACCGAGCCTTCATCTGAATATTTATATTCCTAACAATTAGTAATAACATGCCAAAGATCTAGATCTTTTGATTTCACATAAGTTTCGAATCGATTTTTCCAATATAAAAATCCATCACTTTCAAATAGTGGTGGTCTTTGCATAGATTGCCCTTCTAAATATTTTTCAGATTCCATAGATCGTTTCAAGTTTTAAAATACAGTTAATTTTAAAAATCTTGTTTGACGTGGCTCTTGATACCAATTGTGGAAAACTAGAAGGGGGGTTGAATAGTTTTACGTCTTTTTAATTTATGATAACTTTTGTTTACTTTTTAAAAGCTTCGATTCTATCTTATGTGAATTCAACTCTTGATCAATATGAACATATATAAACAAATATATATAAGTAATGCAAGTAATGTAAATGTAATGAAATAAGAGAGAGAGATGGAAAGATCAAACCACAACACGGAGATTTATAGTGGTTCGGCTACAAGGACACCTTCCTTGCCCTACTCCACTCCTCGAGTCACCTACTCGAGAGTTTTCTTCACTATGTCAACAAACTCCCTTATGGCGGAGAAACCTTACACAACTTTAGCTTACACCGGCTTAACGACACAAAGCTAGATGTCGAGTCCTAATCGTAGCTAGAACCAATCTCACAACTTGTACACAACTTCTACACGACTTAATCACGACTTCTTCACGACTTCTTCACAACGGTTTCACGACTTCTTCACGACTTCTTCACAACTTCTTCACGACTTGTTCTTCACGACTACTTCACGACTACTTCTTCACAACTACTTATTCACAACTACTTCACAACAAATTTACAACACAACTACGTAGTTACACTTAGATCTATTTATCACAACTACACAACACTTTACACAACAACACAATTGAATGAGGTAAGTAATAACACTTCTTCACTAGTTGAAGTAGAGTTCTTCTTTTGCACTTTTGGTGGTGGAAGCTTGGATCACTTAGAAACCAATGCTTAAGAAAATATGATCAAAGGATTTACAATGTTTAGAATGAATTTAGAACAGAAAGTTTTAGTGTGCAAAAGGTGAGTAAAAGTCCAGGAGAAGACTGGTATTTATAGGAGAAAAATTGGACAGCTGGAAGTCTACTGGAGCGGGGGCGGTCCCCTTAATAATTAAGGGGGCCGCCTAATAAATTAAGGGGGCCGCCCCTTCTGTCCGTTGGCCAATTTTGTCCTTTTGTGGGGAAGGTTTTTCTGGAACATTTTAACTGATTTTGGCTAAAAATTTGAATTCATATTTTTATAAAAGATTAAACATTTTTATTTAATGCCAAAAATATTTTTCAAAAATATATAAAATGTTTTTGATGTTTTATAAAAAATCTAGTTATTAAGAAAATGTTCCTTTGATCATATAATGCATTAAGCATTAGTTCATTCATACCTTAAGTGATTTGAGTTGTAGAAATAGATATTTACAACTAAATACTTGTTTACGTCATAATTTTCCGATTAATGATTTTACATTTTGTGATTATCAAAACGTAGAGATATCGAAAAATATTAATAACGTGTTTAGGCATTATTTATATCAACAACCAGGTAAGTGTTTACCTGGATCGTTTCCCAACAAGGCTGGAATGGGCAAACTGTGGAAAGTATGGATTAGAGTGACTGATGATTAGATATGAGATTTTTTTGCTTTTTTATATCTAATTAACAATTGAGAAATAAATATACAAAAGAAATATAAACACTTTTTTAACTAATTATTATTAATTATTTATTATTTAATTACTTTTTAAACTATTTTAATTTATAATAAATACTAAATGAACAAAGAAAAATTTAAAACTTTTTCTATAAATAATATGAAGTGAAAAGGAGCTAAGAAAATTAAAAAAATGAAAAGTGCTTAATTCAAAATTTAAAAAGATAAAATCTATTAAATAGAAGCTATCACTTATTTTATATTTTATTTTTCTTAAGGTCTATAGATATGATTATATTTTTCCTAGATTCTACTTAATAAAAGAAAATTTTGAAAATTAAAATTATATTTTTATGATTATTATTCTATTTATTATGATTTAATTACTATTATAAACTAAATAAAAAGATTAAAAATATCAAATGACTTAGGAAAAATCTGAAAAATTCAGGATAAGTCTAAATTAATATTCTAAGTATAGGAAAATTGAAATCAAAAGTCTACTAAACCCTGATAAGCAGTTGGGCAAATAAGCTAAAAATAAGCTAATAAGCAAAAAAATTACCAAAGGCTCAGAACAAGTTTAACCAACTTATATAAGCACAAAACAACTTAAATAAAAGAGCTTATCCCACAGAATAAGCAAATGAGCACTTAAGCAGTTTCACAAATTAGGGCAGAAATGGTGTTTAAGGCCCCTACTTGCAGATCCAATTTAAGCACTCAATAAGCTGTTGAAAGGCAACCTAATGGGGGCAAAAGCTTCTCAGCATATCAGGCAACACTAAAAACCCAAAATCCCTAATTTTAATAAGCCAATTGACCTTTAATTAAGCCCTAGAACAGCTGATGTTAGAAACTTAAAAATGTGCAGGGATGTGTAGTGAAATGGGTGGAATTTGCAGGCCTATTTTAAGCAATCAAATAAGCTACAATGGTGAATACCAGATGATATATCTCAAGTTAACCTAGCAAACTATAGATAAGCCAAAGATTAGGGGCTGATTAACACAAATAAGCACTAAATGAGGCCATGAAATTGTAGCAGACTGCTGTTTTGGTCTGAGTATGCAGATTTGCACAAAGTGGTAAAAACAAAAAGGACCCTTGAACAGACCTATGTGTTATCACTATATGAACTAAAAGGACCTCAGAGAAGCCAAGTTTGAGGGCCAAAAGAGCTTATAGCTTATAATGGCTTATTTGGTCACTATGAGGGCTGAAATGATCAAAGGGTATTAAAAACTTGGTTTTCTATCTACTAGGCTAATCAGATCTTCAAAACAGTTTATAATGGCTAAATTAAGCTGATACAAAGGTTGGATATTGGTAAATCTACAGTACACTAGCTTTTGACCTAGTTGACTGCTTAAACCAAACAGCCCTTAATGGGTGTTCTATGGTGATTTTTCAAAGTGAACAGCTACTTTTAACTATGATATCTGTATTTTACTTCATAACTAACTTATACTAACTATATTAAGCAACTTTCAATACCGAAATAAGCACTAATAAGCTAACACCTATATTTTGACTTATTGACTGATTTTAAGTATTAAGTGGAAAACGAGACCAAGGCTAATTAAAACTTATAATATAGATGGAATATACTTAAAAACTAATAATAAGCAGAAAATAATAATAATAATAAGCTAGAAATAAGCACTGGTACAGTGAAAATAGAAATTAACCAAAAATTTAGAAAAAAGCTTACAACTGAAAAGGGGCTATTGGGATAGCAAGAACTAGATCAGAACCAATCCAAGCTTGTTATGAACAAGCTAGAAACCAGAAAAGCCTTCCAAATTAGCTTATTACCCAGAAACAGCTTTTTGGAGCTTATGTTGACTTTTTGTTGACTTTCTTCATATTTGAAATTCAGAACTGATTTACACTATATAAGCTTACAGAAAGCTATATTAAGCTTGTATAAGCTTATAGTAAGGGAATTTGAGCTTTTTGTGATAATTAATAAGGACCTAGAGCTTATTCGGATTAACAGGTTACTTGAAACTGAGCATAACTTAAAATCTAGAACAAGAGTACTTGAAATAAGATTACTTTGATTGCATTCAACATAAATTACAACTGAGAAATGAAAATTACAAACTATGATTACTAAAATTGAAATACGATTTAACTAAGTTAACTACTTGCCATTTAAGGCTTACATTGCTTCCTATTTATACTAAAATATTAGGGTTTACATTGTCTTCATTCTCTGAACAAATCCCAGCCTTTGGATGCCCTTGAAATGATCTCAGCCTCTTAAAACACTTTTGGCGCCAAAATGAGATAGTGGGATAAACCACTAGGTACTGGTCTGAGGTGATGGGGAAGAGGCATTTAATGCCTTTTGGTTTGTTAGGTAAGGTGGAGTGTAGCAGAGGAGGGGGGTGGGTGTGTCAGAGAGGCGATGGAAATGGTGGTGGTATTGGTGACTGGTTTTGGCGGTTCAATGGTTTAGAAGAAGAGTTTGACTGAGGGTCAAACCTTCGGGTTTTATTAATAAAAAGGGTACGGGGTTGGGCTTGGGTGTTGGGCTGGGGTATTTAATTAGTGGGTTGGGTTTAGTTAATAGGATTGGGTTGGGTTGGTTTGTTGCTAGGTTTAATTTAGGAAAGGGGTTTAGTAAATATAACATGGTCCGTTTGGTTTTGTATTAAAATACCACAAGGACCAAAAGTGTAAAGATGCAAAGTTCAGGGACCTGATGTGGTAAGTTTCCAAAATTATCACAAGGACCAAAATTGTAATTTTCCACTTTTGAAAACCAAGGGACTTGTTTTGCCATTTTTGAAACTTCAGGGACTGAAATTGCCAATTATGCAGACTTTGTTCGTTTTTCACTTGTTTTCAATCTTTTTGTTCCTGAATCATATAAAAACACATTTTATGATATTTTCTGTATTTTGAAGCATTTCTGAGTGTTTTTAAATGTTTTTGCAGTTCAGATGGGAATAAAATGATGAGTATTTAGACACTTATCACGTATAATGAAATGTTTGAAGACGGAAGGCATTTAACATATTTAGACTTTCCTTCCGAGTATGCTTGGTACGAAAACACAAAAACATGGAGCCGCAGAAAAGTTAAAACTAAATATTTAGTTGGCAGATTGGTATACGTACATCCAGCTGCAGGAGAGCTCTTCTACTTCCGCATGTTACTCGGCCTCCAGAAAGGCTGCAAATCGTTTGTTGATGTCCGTACTATTACCAACAAAGTGTTTCACACATATCGTGAAGCATGTCAGGCCATGGGTCTACTTGATGACGACAAAGAGTGGGACACAGCACTACAAGAAGCGGCAATATCAGCAACAGTTGCGGAATTACGTACACTTTTTGCTCACATTTTGATTTACTGTGAAGTTGCAGAACCTCTACAACTTTGGGAAAGGCACTGGCATCGTATGGCAGATGACATCCCAAGAAAAGCTTCGCAAACAAGTGGCATTAGAAACCTACATGTAAAAAGTCCTGAGATCAAGGACTATATCATTTATGAAATAGAAATGATCCTCAACAGCCGTTCCAAATCGGTCAAAGAATTTGGTTTCTCCTTGCCTCCACAACATCTTCTCGACGATTTGCAAAATAGATTGTTGATGGAAGAAAGGAACTAAAACCGTGACCAATTGAAATAGGATGACGCTAGCTCAGTTGTTAAATTAAATACTGAACAGCTACAAATTTTTAACCTTATAATCAATGCATTTAACAATAAAAAACAGGAATTGGTGTTTGTCTATGGCCATGGTGGAACAGGGAAAACTTTCCTTTGGAAAACGATTATTAACACCCTACGTTCAGAAGGGAAGATTGTCTTGGCCGTTGCATCTTCAGGTATCGCCTCTTTGCTCTTACCATCTGGCCAAACGGCGCATTCAAGATTTAAAATACCCCTGGAATTGACTGACGAATCAATGTGTAGCATCAAAAAGAATACGATGATGGCGAAGTTACTTATTGAAACTGATTTGATTGTATGGGATGAGGCGCCAATGAATGACCGAAGGTGTTTTGAAGCACTCGATAGAACTCTAAGAGATATTTTAAGCAACTCAGAAAAACCGTTTGGTGGAAAACCGGTTATGTTAGCTGGGGACTTCAGGCAAACATTACCAGTTAAAAAAAAAGGAACAAAGTCACAGATAATTGGCTCTTCAATTGCTAGATCACATTTGTGGTACCATTTTAAAGTCTACAAGCTTAAACGTAACACGAGAGTACTTAAGACAAACCTGACTGAAGAGGAAAGAAAGACAGTAAGTGACTTCTCCACATGGCTAATAGATGTTGGTGACGGAAGACTTGGACAACCTGACGAACAAGATCTACAGGAGGCTACCTGGATTACAATTCCTACACAATATCAGATACCAAATGGTGACAACGACACACAAGAACTTATTGATTTCATCTATGATAAGGAAACATTAAAAGAACCAACGGCGCAAGTCTTACAGGAGAAAGCAATCGTATGCCCCAAGAATGAGATCGCCGATGCCATAAATGAAAGAATATTGTCCCAGCTACAAGGAGAACCTAAAATATACATAAGTTCAGATGAAGCGATCCTTGTTGGAAGAGATGGAGCTGCAACTGAAATGTTATACCCACCAGAATACCTAAACAATTTCAAATTTCCAGGTTTACCACCAAACAAGCTTCAGCTAAAAATTGGAGTTCCAATCATGCTACTCAGAAATGTCAATCTCGCAGGCTGACTCTGTAACGGCACAAGAATGATAGTCAAAAACCTTATGTCAAAGCTTATTTTGAAGCAGAGATTATTACAGGAACCAGAATTGGGGAGAAAGTATATATTCCAAGAATCCCGTTGACACACAAAGACCCAAACTACCCTTTCATTTTCAAACGCAAACAGTTTTCAGTAAAAGTCTGCTACACGATGACAATCAATAAAAGTTAAGGCCAGTCTCTTAACAAAATTGGCGTCTATCTTTCGCAGCCAGTTTTCAGCCATGGGCAACTATATGTTGCATTATCCCGTGCGACATCACCTTACGGTTTAAAGATTCTTTTGACGCCTGACCCTGAACACCCACCGAATACAACTAAAAATATAGTGTATAAACAGTTCTTAAACAAAATTTTCCCATCACAGGTTGACATTATTTAACTACAATACATGCTAACTATTAATTTACTGTTACACAAACTGCAATTATACTTTTAAAATTGCATTTCCACTACATTACATAATACATCTTAGAATATATGCAAACTGAATTTGCATTATATACCATTACTAATTTTTTTTACTATTTTGCAATTCAAATGCAGTGCATTAAACATGTTATACTATAGGAAGTGGATATTCTATTTTGCCTAGACTAAACATGTTAACATACAAGAAAAACTGACACTAATGGTTTTTTTTTCGTATATGCGGGATGACAGAAACTAACATTAAGGACCTGCAGCCAACGAGCAGAAACAAAATTATAGAAACAAAAGTGTATCGATCATGGATTGCCAGAGATCTGCCAGACATTACAGAAAAAGGTTACTGGGCAATTTTGCTAGACAGACAGGTAATTTTTTAAAAACAAAAAAAAAAATTATTTCAAAAGTAATATTATATATCAGAATGACTATAAAAGAATACTTTAATATCAACAGGGTGATGCAATACAAGTGAACCTAGAAGTTAGTTACAAAAAACAGTTTATCACCTATCTTATACCAGGAAGAACATATCGAATCTCAGGCTTCACATGTATTCCTACAAGTAACTGGCAACGGAAATTGGAAAACAAAACATCACTTTTGTTTACACGATTTACAAAATTTGATGCTATACCACCAACAGGATTCCCGCACCGTTATTTCGACTTTGTTTCTTACAATCGGTTGCCTTACAAAGTGGTCGACCCAGAAGACAAAACCCGAAAACAGTATCCAGTTCTAATAGGTACCACGAGACACTTTCTACTTTCCATTTTCCTATATGACTATTTACAAACCACATTACTTTTTTTCCTACAATTGCAGACTACATAGGTTGTTACATAAAATCAGGAGAAAAGGAAAAATGGGGAAATTCGAACAAAGACCAAATGATGATCCGCAGAATAGAGATTCAAAATCTCAAGTAAGTATAATAGAAAAAACTTTATAACAATTTATGGAATATAAAATTGTCCACAACAATATACTCAACTTTAATACTTATTTGAAACTGCCGCAATTCACTTGAACTATCGCTATGGGACGACCTCGCTGAAACTTTTCCAAAAGAAGAGATTGATGCACAAGAAAAACCAGTCATAATAGCTGTTAGTTCCTGTGGAGTTTCAAAATTCCGAAACACCTTGCACCTGTCATCGACACCTGCAACTTACTACTATATAAACCCAGCGATCCCAGAGCTAGAGCAATACAAAGCAGAGTAAGTGCTACACCCTAACCTTTATCACATATAATTTTTTTACTAACATACTTATTAACTACGCCACAAATGTAAAACAGATACAGAGCAGCGTTCGACCTAAATCCACCATTGCAGATTGTTAGGAACCCATTCCAAGACAAGGAACAAGAGAAAACGAGAAACAGGATACCCTTGGCTACACTTTTAAATCTGACTCCAACAACTTATACAGTAAGTTACAATCAATTTTTAAATATACTCTTCCATTACTTAAAAAACACATAAAAATAAAATTAACTCTGAATTACTTTTTCTTGAAAAAAACAAAAGGGTGTCCGTTTTACTTGCGAATGAACTATTACAGGCATTAATACATCACGTGAATGGTACTACCCATCGTGTACATCCTGTACAAATAAAGCCCATAGTAATGAAGGCATATTCGAATGCAGGGTACATGGGCCATTGGTGTCTCCAACTTACAAGTAACAGTATATGACATAGTATTCTTACACAATGTACACTCATCTTACATCATCACCACATATATGCAGATACAATTTTAAAGCATACGTGACAGACACCACAGGAACAGTTATGATTACATTTTTCTCACCGAAAGCAGATGATATTGTCGGTATCAACTGCGATGCATTGGTCAACTCACTTGAAAATCCTAACCCACGACAATTTCCAGAAAAAATATTATCAGTTATTGGAAAAAGACACATCTTCCAATTTCACTATAACACATCTTCAAAACAAGGACCAGTTTACTTCATTTTGAATGAAATACTAGACAAACCAGACGCACCAAAACAGATCGAGGATAAACCATCAGGTAAAAAAATTTACAATGCTACCTATAAGTTAACTATAACCAATCAACTGCACTTAATTTGTAAAACATCGTCAATATTTTTTTCACAGGTTCAACAATAACACAAGAAGCATATCAAAATATTGAGATGGACATACCTCAGCACCAGCAAATGCCTGCTGCAATTGATTATACTCCAGCAATTACAATAACCGCCAACACAGAAACAACACCAACGCCTGCAACACAAGAACAAAACGATCCAGGAAAACAAATCTTGGTTTTAAGAAATTAATAGAAAAATATTACTTTTAATCTAAAACGGCGACTTCAATTGTTTAACAGCTACAGAAGTGGCAACAACACCACAAGCCTACACACATATGCAGACCAGATCAAGGCAAGGAAAACAAGCAGTTGCACAAATTGCAGGTTACAGACTTTATCTAACATCCACACATATTTAAAAACAAAACAGAAATACTTGTTCGCTGAACTTTTAATTGTTTATTTGCAACAGGTGATACACCACCACCAACAGAGAATACTTTCACTAAAACATCCTCCAAAATACCACCGCCAGACAGCGATAAACCTACAGCTGCTAAACGACAACTCTTCCAAGAAAAGACACCAGATGCCAAAAAGAATAAAAAAGAATGAAAATCTCCATGGAAATCAAGAAACCACATCCAACACCTACACTTTTGTTAACCAGATGCTGTTAAACCATAGACTCAAATGGATGCTATTGTAAATATGTATGTGAAGCAAAACAGTAGCAGTATCAAACTGCACTTAATAACTACTAATGACGTTAAAAATCCTTTTGTAACATGCTTGTGCTACAAGCAAGCGTAAATCATATGTACGAAAACATCCTATGTTATGCCTTCATTAAAATGCAATACCCCTTTTGCATTTACTTACTTTGTACAGTCTTAAAGATATACTACTATATTTAGCTAATCAAAGTTTGGAGTAGAAACCATTTCTTAAAGATAGCTTTTCACCCAAACGAAGTTTGTGTACCCAGCGTTTACAAAACCCTAATTTTTGGATGCAATTTACCCCCAAATTAATCTGACTAGAAGTCTATAACAGATACGTAACGGCCAACAAATGGACCAAAGACCCAAAACGCAGCCTACACAAAAAATACCAAAAGCCTAAAAAAAAGAAGGTCCAAAAAAAAAAAAAAGAAGAATGATAATATCTAAACACTTTCTTCAAAAAAATATTAATTGTAAAAAAAATACCTATACATATATATATATTCATATAAATAAAGAAAAAAAAAAATACAAATATATATATATATATATATATATATATATATATATATATATATATATATATATATATATATATATATATATATATATATAGGGAAGCGTTATTGTGGTATACAACTTAAAGTGAGAAACAATAGGCACAGTTTTGAACCATTAGATCAATGATTTTAGATGAGATTTAAATTTAATTAATGGGTGGCATTATTGTAATAAAATAGAAAATCAATGGCATTATGTACCAAATCAATAAAACTGATTTACGTGGGTTTTGATTTTCAGTTACAAAGCTATCCAAAATTTCGGATTCACATTCATAGTCAACGTCCTCCTTTTTTTTTCTTTTTTCTTTTAATATGTCTTTACAATTTTTTAATTTAATATTTCTATACAATTTTGGTGACACACAAAAATGGGTCATAAAAATTAGTGTGTCATTATAAATATGTCGTAAAATTGTGACACAATAAATTTTTTATACTTTACTTATAACACATTTAATTTACAGTGACACACCAATTTTTTATACATAAATAGTGACACACTTGTAGTGACACAATAATTGTTTTATACTTCTGTAGTGACACATTTATACATATATAGTGACACGATAATTTTTTTATACTGTTGTAGTGACACATTTGTAGTGACACATCAAGTTTTTTAATAATTTTTTATGACACATTTAGCCTTTTGATACATTTGTAGTGACACACTAATTTGTTAATGCACTTTTATTGTTAGAAACATTACACTGATCTAATAAGTTATACATGGATTACCCAAAAAAAATAAGTACATTAACATCATTAATACATCAATTGCAAGAAAGAAAAAAGATAGCAGATCTAGAAAACTCATACATTATCATCTAGTCTAGAAATAAAAGCCTAATAAAACATCATTCGAACCGTAATCTTTAAATTCCAACAGCTTTGATGCTACTAATCTCCAAAACAATATCGAAATAAAAAAACGGTTACAGAAAATGACAAAGAAATTCATTAACATAAACTAAACTCTATCGACAATGCCAACCATGATCATAGACCAACCATCTCAGACTGATCATTAGTAATTTAGTAAACTCGAGCACATATTTCACCATTCTTGTTTAAATAACCATTAAACAAGAACCGATTGTGGCCACCTTAAATAAGAAATGAACCATAAAACAAAAAATGAACCATAAAACACCATCGAACCCACCTTCGATAAACACCTTCGAACCATTAAACAAGAAGCGATTGTGTCCACCTTTGAACCCACCTTATTCCGGCGATTCAGGCGGCGGGATTGATTCGAAAATGGATGGTGGCGGCTGGTGTAAGGCCTCAAGGTGGCGAATCTGATAAAGACACATCGAAGATTTATGATGATGGCCCGGACCGAACGACTTAGTGTTTGGTTATTTAGATCTTCAAATATTACATTGAGATGTGAGAGAAAGATGGAACAAGTGATTTTGGAAGGAAGAGAAAGAACAGATGAAAAAAAAGTGACGGCAAATTGTGTGTAGTAGTAGGTTATATTAGAAATTGGGTTGTGTTAAATATCTAAAACACCTATAGTACCCTCAACTAAATTAAAATTAATTAACATTTTCTTTTAAATATAAAGGACACTTGTCATTTGTTCATTGGTGCCTATTGTATCCTACTTTAAAGTGTACACCATATGAACATAAATCTATATATATATATATATATATATATATATATATATATATATATATAATATATATATATATATATATATATATATATATATATATATATAAAACAGGATGCGTATGACGTCATCAATTCGCAATTGATGAATAAGCAGGCTGATTGCCCAGTAATCATGCTTTTATTCCACCTAAGCAGTCCACCTAAGCAAAGTTTGACCAAAATTCGCAGGTTTGACCTTTAAATCCGAAATTTTAAAAAATGACCATAGTGAGATTCGAACATGCATCTTTAGGTTTACATGGAAACGTCTCAACCAATAGAACCAAGCCATTGATTGTGATGAACCACCTAAAACAAAAAACATATACTAGACAAAATAGCAATTTAAATTATCAAGCATATCTTTTCCTTAAATATAGTTCTACAATATTAATTTGTTTTAATTAATATCCGGCCTTTTATTCATTCATCACACAAAACCCTAATATCATTCATATCACATTTTTCTCAAAACCCTAATAATAAACGTAATAATAGAGTGGCCATGATGCATTATGGGTCCAGATGACAGCCATTTAAAGAGCACACACTAAATACCAACGCATTCTCTTTATTCTTTTTTGGCGATATACTAATTTATGTGTGTTTGCAGGTACATAAAGTCATGAATCCTTGACGATATGAACAACCTGTTCTTCCTGAATTTTTTAATTATGTAAAAAAATACAGCCCATTCATAATATACTTTTTCTCTGCTTATCGATTTACTTGGCTTTTGAACGTTTTTTATTCATGTATTAGGGTTATTGAAACATTAGTCTCGAAGACAACTACTGATAATACACCAAAGGTAAAAACCCCGATGATGAAGCTAACTGTTTTATATATTTTTTTATATTGTATGTGTATGCATATGTTGATTTTGTTGCTTGATATTGGGTTCAATAGAGACGTTCGACTTTTTCTAGGTTGGTATATATATGCTTAGTCTCTTGCAAAAGCCTTAAAGTTCATATAATGATGTTTCCATTATAATGTTTCATTGAAAATTTGAACCAGGCAACTGAAGTTGTGAAGGCAAATAACCTCTCTGACAAAGTCATTGTTTTACATGGACGTGTTGAGGTAAATATTGATAAACAACACAAGTGCTTCTTAAATTTATGATATAATTCTTTAGTTTTCATAGTATGTTTCTGAAGGGCGTTTTTTAATTTCTTAGATATTACTATCCAAATTATCTTCAGTTTACATCAATATTTTGCTAAGAAATTAGTTTCTGGGAAGTGAACCAAAATGTGAACATGAATGATTATATCTTTTAATGTTTACTATTGTCCACATGCAGGATGTTCAAATTGACGAAGAGGTTGATGTTATAATTTCAGAGTGGATGGGTTATATGCTTCTCTATGAGGTAAGTATCTAATTGTTTAGCTTTTGGCATCAAGTTTCAACTTGTATTTGATATCTAATATGTTGTACTGTAGAGCATGCTTGGGAGTGTGATTGTTGCCAGAGACCGCTGGCTAAAACCCGATGGTCTTATTCTTCCTTCAAATGCTGTGGTATGCCATCCTTTTTTGTTTATTATTGTCGATAGTCGTAACTGTTAAACAATAAAGTTCACTCAAGATTTCATGAATTTCTAAATTCTTTTCATTGTATTTCCTGCAGCTATACATGGCCCCTGTAACGCATCCTGATAGATATGCATAAAGCAATGATTTCTGGCACAATGTCTATGGGATTGATAGTGAGTAAAAAACATAAACTCTATTTCATGTGAAAAAAGTTATTATTCATTCATCACACAAAACCCTAATATCATTCATATCACATTTTTCTCAAAACCCGTAATTGGATCAGAATGTACCAGCCTCCTGATGAGTGTGTAAATACTCATCATTTTTATACCCATTTAGACTAGAAAACGACCAAAAACACCCAAATATTACTGCAGATATCCTTGTTTTGTGTTTTTATTTGTTTCAGGTACAAAGGATTGAAAACGGAGCGAAAACGAGCATTTTTGGATCGACGCGACAACAATTGTGCAATTTGATCAAAAGTCAAAGTCAACTCCAAAATTACCAAAATGACACAATTGGTCCTTGGAGATATTTTTCAGAATGTGCATAAATGGTCCCTGAACTTTCAGATTTTACACATTTGGTCCCTAAGCATTACACTAAATCCATTTCCTTATAATCCTAACCCTTTTAACCTAAAACCCAACCCAAATAAAAATAAACCATCCCATTAAACCCAACTCCAACCCACGACCCACAAAGCCCAATCCCACCAAATAACTGATCCAACCCATTCTTTTTTTTTAGCTAAAATAAGACCGGTCAAAAAAAGTCAATCTTTCCTTATCCCTTCCCCAAATCCCGCCAAACCCAGTACACCATCACCATCACTTTCCCTTCTCCCCATAACAATACCATGTCCTCTCCACTTCCCAACACCTACTCATCAACCCTACTTCCCCCCTCCTTGTACTTGTTCACGTGATTCCAAGCCACGCTGGCAATCCGAGTGAGACAATTTGGGCGCCAAAACTGAATATAGGGCTGAGATTGTTCCAAGTTTAATCCAATGGTGGGATTTAATCCCAAAGAAGCACAGAAGCTATTCCAAGGCTGTTTATCTCACTGAAGAAGCACAAAAAGGAAAAAGACCCTTACTTAGTTAATATATAAATAGTTAGTCTTGTAGCCATTTTTTGGCAGGTTTTATTTAGCTTTAATTTTTAGGTAACTTTTAATTTTTATTTCAGCTTATTGTTCTTTATTTCCCTTTACTTTACAGCATTGTAATCGTAATTTTAGTTAATGAAATTCAAGTTCCTATTTTAGTTCCAAAAGTCAACTCTAGTCAACTGTACTGTTCATTTGCATATGTTTTAAGTTTGAACTTGATTAATTCTGCAATTAGGAGTTGTTATTAGAAGCTTTTTACCTATTTTGGATGATTAGTAAGATTTTAGTTCCCTAGGGTATTATTAGATAGCATTCTGAGCCAATAAGCTCTCACAAGCTTTAAGCTCTTTTCAGCATTGGTTTTTGGTGTCTTTAGAAGCCATTTAGTCCATAGTTAGTAGCTTGTTCAATTCCTTTAAGCCTTGTTCATTTATTTGCCCATATCAGTAAAATACCATAGCAGACCTTAAGTTGTTGATATTTCACTTTTTCAGCCATTTTTGTTGATTTTTAATTCCTCCATGTTAAGGTATTTTGAGCTGAAATTTTACACAGATGATCTTAGCCAGCTTATCTTTCCATCTCCATTTTTCCTAGATTTTTAGGAATTTTATTTCATAGCTTTTGGAGGGCTTAAACTTGCCCACTTTGCCCTGCACACATGACTGCATCAGCAGACATGTGTGGATTTTTGGCTTATTTTGGTTTTTGTTAATGCTTCTTTCTGATTTTCATAGATTAGTGTGACTTGGGTTTTTGTTTTCAGTTAAATTCTAGCTTATTTCTATGTTCTTAGCTTATTAGAGCTTATTTAGCTTTTTGGCCATGTTTGAGCTTGTTTCCCATTTGCCTAAGTCTGATAAGTTAAGACAAGCTGATTATAAGCTTATTTTTGGTTTTCAAACACTTTCCCAGTTTCAACATTGCTTAATTTGACTTATTGGTTTAAGAATTTAAAAAGAAAAACGGAAAAAAAAAATGTTTTGCAAAAATGCATGACCTGGGATTCGAACCCAGGTCTGCTGACTCACAACACAAACACCCTCCCAACTGCCCTTGGGACTTTTTCATTTATATGTTGCAACGTTTAATTTAAATCCCTCTTTTCCTTTTAAGCAGTTCGTACTTAATTGCTTTTTCCCAGCTTATTGCAATAAGCTGGGACATCCTTTATATTTTTCCTAGCTTTTGCTTACCTTAAAGTATTTTCACAAAAATTTTCAGATTTTTCTCTTGTCGTTTAGTATTTTTAATCATTTATTTTCTTTTAATTAGTATTTAATTATTAAAAAGTCAAAAAAATATAATTCTTTTTTTTTTAAAAATCTTCTTTTGTCATTTAGCACTTAGGAAAATTATTTTGGTATCCGTAGGGTTAGTTCTTATTGTATTTGACGTTTATGCTCGTTTTTCGTTTCCCAGTTTACGTTATTTTGATTTTCGTTTTAATAGATATTAGCAACCAAGTGACCCTCATCTTTTCAAGTGTTTTAATACCAAACCTCATACAATATCCTCGATTCACGCCTCGTTGGGACTACGACCCGGGTATTCACTTATCCGGTTTATTACAATTGATTGTTGCGTTAAATGGTCGCGAGTTAACTTTTCTTTGTGAGAGGTTTTGACTTGTGATGCGTTTGAGGCGATACCACCTCCGTCAAAATTAAATATTTGTATGACCTCTTCAATCATATTATCTAAAGAGATTTTGGCTAGCAATGTCGCCTGACAAAGTCTGCCTACACGTAAGTATAACATTTCTTAGATAAATTACTTTCAAATATTAATTTCAGTACGTTGCTTCTTAACACACTTACATGATGACACAAGCTTGAATCAGCATGTGTAGCCTGTTTACACATGAAAGTCAAAATACAAAGACAAAGTGGCGTTCCGTAATTGAAACTGCCGCTTCAATGCTGAAAGAAGAAGTGTATAGAAGAAGATTAAGAAAAACCTGTGTTTTGAATGGTTCACTTTGTGATTTAAATAAGAAAAAATAGTGCATTGTTACTATTGGTCATAACAAAAACCTAACTGATTAAAACATTTGAAATTGTTACTAATGTAGTTATTGATCTCCTTGAAATGCTGGCTTTTCAAGGTGATAGTTATAATGTAGGCTGACGATGTCTGTTCCACCGATTCATTATTTCATTTAAAATTATGAGTTCTTAGCTGCAGTTTTATAACTACGAAACCATACCCTCCTATATGTACATTACTAACGTGGTTTAAAATCCCCTTAACTTGGCAAGTGAGTACACAATATTATAGTATGTTTTTATGTCGTTTGGTAATCATTTGGGTATATAAGATAATCGTTCTATTCAGGGAATCGAGGCAGCAAGATTATTGGAGTCTGAGGGTATACAAACACACATGACTTTTGTATACAGGTAAGTGTGCTATGGAAATGCCTGTAAACTTCGAAAAAGCAGAATCAACATCCAAAACTAATAACTTGCTAATTCCTCTATAGAAGATACTGTCATTTTAGTTCCATTTTATACATTATTCACGAACATGCCTCTTCAATTCATGATAATCAGTAAAAAAGTTTCTCCATTTCCATATGCGTGATGGACTACATTTTGTGCTCTACGAATTATCAAAAAACAATTACTGCTATAAAACAAATATGTTTACCTGCATAAGGCATGCTAAAAGATGTGAGATTTAAAAATCGGAGACTACAGGGGGAAGACAGTAATCCACTAAAACCAGAATGTAGGTTCAAAGTTGCTTACCTTCATATGTCATAATGCTGAATTGTTGGTTGCTTTTATGCTTCTTCAGCTTCAGCCAAGCTGCTGCTGCTGCTCAAGCTGGTGCTTCGGTTATTAAAATCTTTGTTGGCCGCCTTAGGGTAATATACTCCTCAGTTTTCTTATTACACTAATATTTTCCAATTTCGTTATGGTAAAGGATAAACCTTAAATCTTTGTACGAGTACTTCCTGACTCACCCTGATTTCACACATTGCCAGGATTGGTCCCGCAACCACAGTGGTGATCCTCAGATAGAAACTGCTCTCAAAAGTGGATAAGATCCAGGATTGGCTTTGGTTTGTCTCCTAACCTGCTACATCAACTCAGGTACTTTGTGTTTTCATTTAAAAAATGATTTGAACGTGTGTTTTTGTCTCCTATGTGACAAAAGCTTACAATTATATTCACAAATACAGGCATAAATCGAAATTGATGGTTGCCTCAATTCGGAACAAGCAAGACGTGTTCAATGTTTTAGGGTACTTCATATTTCTTACACCTTTAGCATCATGTGTTTTAGTACATTCTGGTCCGAAGAATGATCATTGGCTATTATATTTTGCAGGGTCGATTACATCATCACTCCTTTGAAGATATTGCAGGCTCTTAAGGCATCTGTGACTCCTGATGATGACAAATACACATTTGTCAGAAGACTATCATCAGAATCAGCTGCAGCCTATAACTTTACTGATGAAGAGATATGCTCTTGGATATTTATCTTTTTGCGTGATATGTCATGCTTTGCTTTTTGTTGCAAACTTATCATTAGTTTTGCGAAAATTATTCGTACCTCTGGCTATAAAAATGTACTATAAACTCCTACGTTTATATTTGTAACAACTGAAACTATATAACATTATTTTGCTATTGCAGTTGGTGAAGTGGGACCAACGTAGCTTTGCTTCAGCAATGGGGCCAGCAGCATTGGAACTCCTTGCAATGGGGATGGATGGTTATTCCAACCAATGGTACTCTATGGTAACCCCTTTTGATCAGAATCATTATTTCTATAACTGTTGTGTTCCATCTTAAGCACTATTTCATAATGCAATGTTGTTAACAAATTCTGAAGGGTTTTAGCATCTGATGCGGAAGTTTGATGAGTCATTTAAATTGCGAATCCAAAACTTTGAGATGCATCTAGGAATAATATTTTTATTATTTTCAGAACTGTGAGATGCCTATAATCTTTGTAACTCTAGAAACTATAACAATGGGTAAGTGGTACAAAGAACTTTATACAGCAGTATCGAAGAGGCATGTTGCTTATAGGTTCCATTCTATGGCTACACCTCCCATGCTTCATCGATAAGACGTGGGAATAGTTGATCTTCAACCTGCAGCTGCCAGTTGCAGTGACATTTACCTGCTGTTCGACGCAGTCTGTACAGTTACTCATGCATTTCGTAACGAAAATTTTTGATATAAATTATTCAATGTTCTAAATTTGTGATCATTAACTGAGATCTGTTGTAGGTGCAAAGGGTATGAACCCCACCGACCAGGCATTCCAATCAGGTTCGGCTATTAGTCCTGATCTGTGCATGAGTGATCGGTCAGTTGTTATAGGTATTCTTGGCTATTGAGGTTTTTTTTTTTTTTTTTTTTTTTTCAATGAAATATGGGAAGCCACATTGGAATGAACCACACTTAGTACACAAGCGAGCCCTTAAGTGGCAATAGTTGTATTTAATGCTCATCCAAATTTCCCTGTAATTTACTTCATTGTACATGAATGATCACGGGTTTCGTAGTTTGAGCTCACATTACAACTTTTACTACTTTCTGTATTTAAAGTTGTTGTAGTAACAAACCTGTGCCATAATATTGAATTTTAGTGTATTTTCCTATCTTTCTTGCAGTTGGAGGCCTTAAGGTTCGAGGAGTACGGCTAACTCGACCTAATACTACACGATGTCATGGCATCCGGATGAATCTTTTTGACCGATTTTCACGAGTTGTTAAGGTTATTTTGGGATATTTTTGTTATGGATGTTGCAATTTCGACCCTTTAACTAAAAATGGGTTTAGTTAAATTGTTAAAAGATCTGATTATAAGCCCTTCTAATTTTTTTGTATTTTTACTTTCATCTTTGTCCATGTTGGACTAATATTTTTTCAAATATTTCTGTTTGATCTGTTACGAGCAGCCGTATGTCAATGCACTCATTAGCACCTTTGAAGACCCAGAAAAGATCTTAGAGCAAGCTGTTACTGACATGAATGATGATCTAATAAAGATGCGTCAAGCTACAGCCCAAGTATGCATTTTTTATTATATTCTTACTTTTGGATGCAAAACTCAAATAATTTGTTTTGGTGTGAAACATAAATTTCTCTGTTATTTTTTGTGAAGCTTTTGGCATCTCAAAAGCGATTGGACAGAAGACCTTTTTCAATAACTATTAGCGGGTCAAAATGTAAAGCTTCTGAGGATTGGTGAGTGACCCAAGACCTTTTTCAATAACTATTAGCGGGTCAAAATGTGTTTAGGTTGGAACATTGCGGTTTGATATGGGTTGAAACAGGTAGTGTGGGTTTCCTTGACCTGCAATCACCTTTTTTGTTCACTTTTTTAAAAGGTAAAAAATTTAATCACATAAACTCCATATTATTATACTGATGTTAATATGTTAAGACAGTGATATAAGAGATTGCATGCATTAAAAATAGATTGTGGCCAACTTACAACCCGTTTGCCCCGTTTCCCTTTTCTTTGAGTAAAAGGTATAAACGAGATATACAATTAAATATGGGAAGCCACATTGAAATGAACCACACTTACTACACAAGCGAGCCCTTAAGTGGCAATAGTTTATGTTGATCCCAGTTGAGCTTAACGATCTTGTTAATTACTTTAGATATAAACCTAAAGCAATAGGTATAGAAACTGCTTATGAACGAACTATTAATTACTATGCGGAAGTTAATAATTAATCTTAAGAAGAATAACAATAACTCACGATAATTCTCTCAACCTTCACCTCAATATATATTAATATACGGTTACTCAAAAGTAACAGGGTTACAACGAACTTTGAAGTGATTACAAGACAATACGTATGCTAGGACAATCGACTTCTAACCCTAACCCTAGATCCTCCTTTTATACACATAAGGAGTCCTAGTCGGTTACAAAACTTTCTATATAAGAATAATATCTAATCATATCTTTACCATAAACAAACTATACATATCCAATAAGCAGCAGAATCAAACTCTAGTAGCAGGATCATCTTGGTCTAGCAGCAGTTTGACACTTAGCTTATTTCATCACACTTCGAATATCATTAGCAGCAGAATGAATATACTAACAGCAGAATGATTATGCCTAGCAGCAGAATCATACTTAGTATATTTCCATTTGAACCATGAGCAGCAGAATGATACAACTTAGCAGCAGAATCTTCAAAGTAGCAGCAGTATCATTTAAACCCAACAGTTTAAGTGGCAATAGTTGTATTTAATGCTCATCCAAATTTACCTGTAATTTACTTCATTGTACATGCTTAGGATGCCAAAAGCCTGCTGAAATAGGCTATCCAAACATCCCTTAATAAGATGTCTAGACACCGAAAGGGCTAATAACATGTTTCGACTCAGGTCTCCAAAATTTCTATGTTTAATTATAAGAACACCAGGTAACATTGTGACTTACATCGCACGGTATGTAGCTTTATATTATGATTATTGTTTTTTGGTTTTACAAATAACTCTGAGATTTGCATAAAATCTCAATATTTATTACTCAAACTTACTTTATTAGTGTTCGTTTTTATGTTTTCGTGTTTTCATTTTGGGGGGAAAGGAAGACGAGATTGCGCCTACCGTTCCAAAAAAATGAACGGAAGACCCCCTAAGTTACTACCCAAACGGCCCGAAACTCTAGACACAAGTATGATTTAAACCTCTTTCATCCGTTATAATTCCATTATTTAATTATGTGTTACAGTTTCATTACAATAAATGTGTCTCGGTTAGGCTACTGAAACAATAAGGTGTGTTTGGTTTAAGGGAGAAAACGGAATTTAATTCCTTACACTATTTGTTTGATTTCTTTTAAAACTTTATGTGTTAACCATGCCTAACTTTTGATGGCTCTTAATGTTCCTTTCGCAGGTTACCGAACAAGTTTTCTATAGGAACTCGAGTGTTTATTGTGGATCATAGTAGATTGCATTTTCAAGAGGAAGGTCCAAGATTTCATCAAGATACTCAAAGGAAAAAAAATTGGACGCGCAACAGGAGTTAAGAACCATTTTTAGAGCTTTCAATTGTTTGACCTGTTTTTAGCGCTATATTTTTATTATCAGCTCCGCACAACATAGTGATTAGCACACTTTTGGTATTATGCTCACATTAGCGTCAACCACCTGTTGGTATTACGCTCTTTTTTGGTTGTTTGTACCATTGCCATTGCATTATAATACGTTGGTTTGCACAGACTTGTCACATGGCCTTCTATTTTTTTCCGCATTTGCAGCATTATTAATTGATGTTGTTACTTATATTTTTTTCCAACATTCGATAGATTTTGTGTTTATTTGTTACTTTTTTGATGTCATTTTTAGGCAACAATCGATTTAAGAAACGTTCCCATCTGGCATTGCCGTATCGGATTCGAACTTGAGAGTTAATTTGATTGCGGTTGCATTTAAAACTTATGCTTATGAGCTCAATAAAATATTTTTAATCATTCTCGTTTTTTATATGTTTTTTAAAATCTGAAGTATAAAACGCTAACTTCTTTTCTGTTATCATAGGTATTTGAGATGAATGGGAAGATGGTTGGTAGCAAACCTCTCTGCGTCGCATTTTTTCAGTTGTTGTTGGAGGGTCCCTATAGCAAGGCTGGCTGCTGCGCAAGTAGCTGTTCAAAAACGCATAAATAGAAATAAATAGCTGTATTTTAATTAGACAAGAACTATCGAGTAAGCAATCTAAACACCCCTTTAAAGTTACTTTTATATGGTTTTTGCATTTTGAACAATAGATAATTATAGTGATTAATATACATTGTGATGAACTTCTGATTTTATAAGTTGATTCAACTCTCCATGTAAATCCCTATTACTGTGTGATGGATGTAGGTTGATGTCATAATTGTTTAACACATGGTATAATAATTTATTTTTCCATATAATCAAAATGAGACAAATTTTATCAGCTTCATTGTTTGAAATTGGGTTTTCTCAATAATAATAAGAAAACATCAATAGACAAATATATATCTTGCTATTCGCAAAGTAATTGATTGAAATAATAATCACAAGTTAACTAACTGATATGATTGGCGAGAGTTGGAGGTTGGGTAAAAATGGGTCATTTATTAACCTATGATCCACATTCTTTGCACCTATTAGTAAAGTTGTTATTTTTGTCACCAATGATCCATTTCACAAAAGTAATATGGTCATCTTACACGTGTGAATGACAGTGAGGAAAGATGGTGGATGACTAAGATGACAAGGAACCGTGTTAGCACTTACCACGAGTTGTAGTGTTTCCTATGCAACTCAGTATAGGACAATAAGCAGAGCCAAAATCTAAAGTGGCTTATGGAGCAACGTATGATTCAAAGTATAAAAAAGCATGTTAAGTTCTTGTAAATATTTACTTTTTGTTGTAAAGTGTTGTATACAGAATCCCATGTGATTGCTTGATGAATCCCTTGTGATTCACACAGAATCACATGTGATTGTAGATGAATCCTTTGTGATTGAGACAGAATCCCATATGATTCTTTTATTTATACAGAATCCCATGTGATTCTTTGATAAATCCCTTGTGATTCATAGAAAATCACATGTGATTCTAGATGGATCCTTTGTGATTGTGACAGAATCCCATGTGATTCTAGATGAATCTCATGTGATTCATGTTGAATCCAAATTGACATTTTCCCAGAATTCTAGTAATTTATTTATTTATTTTTTAAAAAATTTTTTTTTAATAATTTTGTAGAAAACGTTGTTTGCCCGTCATTTGAAGCCAAAAATCCCAAAGCTGAAGTGAAGCAAAAAATCACAAAAAACATGATAACATTGGTAAAGTGAAGCCAAAAATCCCAAAGCTGAAGTGGAGGACCAAGAAAAAGTTCCGAAATTGCGGTATTTTCACTATGTTACATATGGAATCTTACACCGGTGAAGCTGCTGGAAAATGGGATTGTGGGCTGGTTGCCGAGTCGGAAGGCCAGTCTGACATGTTGAGGCTATTGATATTGTTACATGAGCTTAATGATCATGTGGAGAAGATGCTTGAATTAGCAAAGGAGTTTGATAAACTTGCTTCTCCTGAAAAGATGTCTATAATTGTTGAAGCAGTTAGGAATAGAGAGGAACGTGAGCGTATATAAGCATTCAAGAAGAAGATCATATTTTGTGAAGTTGAATGTCTTTTTTTGAAGTCATTGAAAACATGTGAATGGTAGAACAGTTTATAATTATATAAGATGCATCAGTTTATCCTTATGCTAGATCAGTTTTTCCATGATAGATCATTTTATGTCCATGGTAGAACAGCAATACCATAACTAATCTTTTATGATTTTTTGTCAAGTAACATTAGTGTAGTTTCTTGGAAATCTGTCTTTTTATGATATTTTCTGGTCAAGTATCTTTATGTGATTCATACAGAATCCCATGGGATTTTTTGATGAATCTCTCTAATCCCATGTGATTCTATATGATCCCTTGTGATTCATATAGAATCACATGTGATTCATACAAATTACCCATGTGACCAAGTTATTAACGTTATAACTTTTGCTTTTGGTTTGCACATTCTTGTATGGTCAAAACTAACAAAAAAAAATAAATAAGGAAAACACAAAATTTAAATGGAACACCAAAAGAGTACATTCATTCAAAATCCCAACTTTTGGACTCACGGCGACTAAAATCCCAAGTTTAGGGGTCCTGCGATGCTTTTGGGAAAGTTTAGGGACCAACGTTGTATTTTTGTCGTTCTTCTATCTTCACATTTGTCCTTTTTTTGTCACAACTTTAATAAGACAAGAGGAAGCATTCTTTTATGGTGTCAGGTATATGCTACACGGATTATTCCAAAAATTTACGATTTTTACTACTTAGTTTAAATAAACTACACTTATTTGGAGACGAATACAATTTCTATACTTAAATATGTTTCACTTTTGACCTCATGTAATCATGTGATCTTGTTACCTTCTCAGCAACCCACAATCTTATGAACCTAAAATCTTAGCCTGTCTTCAAGTTACCTTTTTTTTGTCACAACTCACAACTATCCATGAATCCAATGTACAACAAATAATTACACCGCCTCCAACTGTTTACTTCTCAACAAATAATCAATTAATTAAACTCCACAAAAATTCTAAAACAAAAAATCAACAACTCATTTACCAATATTTTTCATCTCACTCTAAGATAAAAATAAACTCGTCGCCACAGATCCGACCACCATAGATCCGGCCGCCACAGTTCCCGTCACCCCCGCCCCCACCTCCCACACACACACATACAATCATCGGAAAAAAGAACACGCCGGAAAAATAGACTAGTGACGCGATCAACGTCAGATCAACAACGGTTTATGGTAATATTACGGATTAATGACGGTTTATGGTGGTTTTTGTGTGTGTTTGGTGAGAAAGAGAGTATGTGTAAAATGGTCAGTGTGTGTGAGTAAGTATTTGTGAGTGTCAGTGTGAATGCAGCAATATAAAGAATGGTGGAGTGAGAAATTACAAAAACGCCCGTATGTGTTTTATTAATTTAAATAAATGATTAAATCTAACCATTGGATCAAAGTTAAATCAATGGTATTGATTGATTGATTTGTTCTTTATAGAAATCTTGTTATGTATTGAACTTTTCTCATTGTTAATACATATTTTGTCCACTTTAATGAGTTTTAATGATATAATAACTTATTTGGTTCATACCAACAATCATTGTATTATTTACGCGTAGTTATTTTTAGATTAGTGCTATTTAGATCTAAAACACATGCTTAAATATATGTCTAATGCACAAAACATTTATTCAATTGTATCATTTACTTTCTTTCTTTAAATCTCCAACAATTATTTTTTCAAATCAACCAATCAAATTATTAGGTACATATTAGATATGATTATTAGACGCAACAATCATTTTTCTTATTTTTTAGCCGCTATACTCTTTTATTTATATCCACCATATTTCTTTTATTTTACATACAGTTTTTTAATAATGTATTTTGTGTCTATCATTACATGAGTTGAGTTCAATATAGACACTATATTTTTTTTATACCCGATGAACCGATCCTAACAATTCATTTAAAAAAAAATAAAAAATAAAAAAATAAATAATCCACCTTTTTCTAAAAATAAAATATCTTGCATGTCACGAATCACATGTGATTTCACAAATCACATGTGATCCATAAAATCACATGTGATTTAAAATAACAAATCACATGTGATTTTTTCAAACGTAAATATTTAACACTCACAAAAAAAGTTAAAAAAAAGTTCTTTGAAAGCATATATAAGTGCCCCTCTATAGAAAAATGATTTAATTTTTTTCGTGATATTATGATTCTTTTCACGTAACGATTAACGGTTTGTTTGATATTTAATATTTTTTTAAAAGAATAAAAGTGAACTTCTTTTGTTTTGATTAAAAAATGAATAACTATAATTGATTTATTGGGTATATAAAGAACTAGCTTATAGACCCGTGAAATCCACAGGATTTTAGAGGGTTTTTGATTAAGAAAAGATAAGTACGTGAATAAAGTAAGAAAGAACAACGAACGTAAACGATATGAAATTTTCTTGTAACGGAACAATAAGTTATAAGTGACAGAAAGTATAAAATACAATGCTTCTAAATATCTGTGTAATAAACGTTCATTGCCTCTTGATCTCCAATATGTTTGTCTTGAGAAGCAAATGCATGTAGTGACCATTCTAACACTTCAACAAAAGGTGCATTCCGTGAACACCTAATAAGTATATACAAAAAAATGTTAGTAAAAGAAGTTTGGGATTTATAATATGTGTAAATAAGAAAAATGCCACAAAACATGTAATATGTATACTGTACATACCTATTGACCGTTTTATCATAGGCCTCGAAGAACTTCTTTATATACAACATTTGTAGTTTTTTTTATAGGTTACCATTTGCATCTGAAACAACAACCTTCAAACTTTTTTAAAGAAATTATTCAGTAAGGAGATACATGTGTGAATAAATTAACAAACAACAACGAACGTAAATATGTTCTGTTGTTTTCTGAAAGGAATAATAAGTAACATGTCAATGATACGATAAACAATTTGGTGAGCACTTTTATTAAGAAAATAAGCGTGCATGTATCCTCTTCTCCAACTGGTAAATAGTTTTGGAGAGCAAAGATATGCAGTCAACGTCAAACACATAGTAGTCCATATTCATTTTGTGAACACCTAAATATGAAAATTGTTGATAAGAGTATATGTAATGTTAAAATGGTATCATTGACATGTCATTTATATAATTGTACATACACGTTGATTATTGATCATAGACCTTGAAGTAATTCTTTTTATACATTATTTGTAGTACTTTTCGAGATATTATCATCTTTATCACAAATGACAACCTTCAAACCTATTTTGCTTTTGACTTTGGAAACGGTAACGTATAGTTGTCTATTTGTGAAAACTGGACGTGGCAGATACAAACCAACCTTTGGAAGTGATTGACCCTGGCTCTTGTTTATTGTGATAGCTTAAAGACCCGTTAAATCACATGTATCTTAAAAAGAAATATTCACGAAAAGGTTTGTATCACAGAAGTTTTAATTAATTTCCTAAAATTTTAGCTTAAAGACCCGTGGAGTCACGGATATCTTAAAACGAAATATTCACGAAAAGGTTTTGTTTGTAGATAAAAAGAAAAAAGAAAAAAAAAAAAAGAATATTTAATAGGTGTCATTATTTCTTGAAGGAAAAAAAAATCATTTTTCATATACGATTTAACAGATAAATAATTGATTGTTGAGAATATGTGAGTAAATAATATGTTAGATCAGAGTGATACAATAATTAAAGTATTAGATACTTGCATTATATTCTCTTAACACTTTATTACTCGATATCTAAGCATTTATAGAAGATATTTCAGTGAAGAAAAAAAAGGAGTCGAAAATTAAAAGTAAAAACTAAGTATATGAATATATTGAAAGTTTTGAAAAATCCTCCTGACACTTGATGTGTCTATACTATATAAACTTTGACACATAAAAATCAACTTCCTCATATACTAATGAAGTGAAGATATTGAAACTTTTGAAAATAAGTTCGATTGAAAAGAAAAACATAGTATACTTACAAAGTTATTTTGTAAAATTTACACGGCAAATACTTTATAACCCATTTTAAGATTTGGTGTTTGATCAAGCTTCTTGCAAAATCACGGACATGTCAAAATGATATATTCATTAATTAAGGAGTTATGTGTTTAGATAAATTAACAATACCTTCCTCAAAATGATATATCCGTTAAGGAGTTAGGTTGTGTAGATAAATACTCTAATGTGACAGAGCATAAAAGTCTCGAGACATGCAGATTATGAGCTCGTGGCTTGACCTGTTGGTCTAGGTTGACACTCCACAGTCTGCACAACTACCTTTACAATAAGGATTTACGATCTAACTTCTTCCTACAACACTAATCAGTGGAACCCGCTTTTGACCGTTACAAAAATAAACCTTTCTTCATTTTAAAGTCAAAGTAACATGATTACAAAGAAATAGATCAATAAATACAAACTTTATTCACACCTCTCTTTAGACCAGTACCTAACTGCTCTAGCAACTTCAAACTTGATAATTACTCCTAAGCCATGACACACCACCAGTTTTGAAGTCTGAAGATTTCCATATTAGGACCTCTTGGCTCGATCTTTTCGTGATGGTTGTTCTGCCTTCAATGGCTGATGAAGCGAAAAGTGTACCGCTTTTAAGGGGTCATTTAAGCCCTAAATCGTATTTATTTGATCAAATATTACCCTAAATCGTTCCTTTTGTCATTTTAGGTACTTTTGAGGAGAAATCTGGAAAAGGAGGCATTTTGGATGTTTTTGGAGCATAAAAGTGAAGAAAACGACAAAGTCTCAAAATTGTGCTGAAAGTTACCTTTGACGGCGTCACATTTTACTCTGGACGGCGTCATGGCTTGGCAAGAAAAGGTGGACGTGAAATTTACTCATGATAAGCCAGTGAAAATAGCATGTGAATTCTGACGGCGTCACGCTTTAACCTGATCAAGGGCGTCACGGCTTAAATCAAAGAGGGACGGCGTCACGTTCAATAGCTGACGGCGTCAAGCCTTGATAAGCCAGAACGGATTTTGGAGAGCTAAAGAGGGACGGCGTCAAGAAGGTCATCCGGGAACCCTAGAAGCGGCGAGGTGACGGCGTCACACTCCATAAGGTGACGCCGTCAGATGTAAAAATCTATATATAGTTTTCTAATTTTTTGTCATAAGAGAGAGCTTAGTGTGGAATTTTTGGGAGAAAACCCTAGGACGATTTTAGCATCTTTTTCAAGGCTTTTTGCCTTGAGATCTTCCATGTTACATTGAAAGATAAGTTATCAATTAATCATTCAATATGTCTATTTGTTGTTTGATTTTATCTTGTTCTTGTCTTTTGTTTAACATGTTAGGCTAGATTTATCTTGTGTTTGCTTAGATCTAATGAAACCTAGCTATTGATTATTGGTTATTAGTGTGTTATTAGTTGTATTGGATGATTGTTTATCTATGTTAGGCTTAAGAAAACTGGCTAACTTCCTATTTGGTAACTTGCTTGAACGTCTTAAGAAACATGAACCAAATGCGTACTAAAGGTTTTTATGGTTGTATTTAATGCACAAGCGAATTCTAGTGATCCCATGTTAGGAGCTTCCTAGCCGGCTCGACATAGGAGTGAAGTAGGAGCTTGTAGAGTTGGGGAAGTACGTACACCACCCCACAATTGGTATTAAGGAATACACCCGTCATCCACGCGACTAATACACACTAATCAACCGGTAAAAGATAGTTAGGGAGTAAGGAAATCTAAGTAAACACATTTCTCTACACATAAGTTTCTCACCAACATTTTATTTTCAGTTATTTATTTTATTTGTATTTGTAGTTATTTGGGTTAGTTGATTAGCAACTAATTCCGCCCACTCCTTCAAAACCGAGATTTTACTTGCTTTCATAAAAATATAAAAAAACATAAAAAAGAATCTTCCTCAACCTTTAGACCTATTAGAGTAGTTTTTCATACCTAACGAACACTATTCCCTGTGGAGAACGATCAATCCCCCGTACTTACCACTACACTATACTACATCGGTCAGGTACACTGCCTGGTGGGGTTGTAAGCCTCTTGAGATCCCTCGAGAGGTAAAACCTGTTGTAAGTTTACAAAACCACGCATCAAGTTTTTGGCGCCGCTGCCGGGGAATAGTTATTGTTTAGGTTGAATTTTTATTTTATAGGTCTACTCACTAGATTCCTTTCTAGTGAGATTTTTTTTTTTTTTTTTTTTTTTTTTTTTTTTTTTTTTTTTTTCTAGGTTTTCTTTAGTCTATCTATTTTCTTCGTGTCTTTGTTCGTAACCATACCATCCGACATCATGGAAGATGGTAATATCCTTAATCCCAACAACCCACCACCACAACAACCACCACCTCCTAGAGCCCGTACCTTAGGAGAGTATTCCCGTCCTAGCCACCATGGCTATCGAAACACCATTGAGCTCACTCAAGGAGCCAATATCACACCCTTGCGATCCGACACCATCCGGTTGGTGCAAAGCGGATGCGCATTCCATGGACTTCGATCTGAAGATCCTAATCAACACCTCAAGGACTTTCTTAAAATCGTTGATTCTATAGACCTTGATGTTGCCACTCGAGAGACGACCCGATTGCGTCTCTTTCAATTCTCTCTGCGGGATCAAGCTAGTCAGTGGCTAGAACGTCAACCCGCAGGATCCATCACCTCTTGGGATGATCTCACTACTCGTTTCCTTGCTCAGTTTTTCCCACCGGGAAGAACTACCAAGCTAAGGAATGATATCTTGATGTTCCAACAACGTCAAGGCGAAACTCTCTACGAGGCATGGACTCGATTCAAGGACTTACTCCAAAAAGTCCCTCACCATGGCATAGAACTTTGGCTCCAAGTCCAAATCTTCTATGACCATATCAATCTCTCCACGAGGCAAACCATTGACCAATCGGCCGGTGGTAAGCTACGTGATCTAAGTGCGGAACAATCATGGGCTCTCCTAGAGGATCTTGCTCTTTATGACAACGAAAGTTGGAGTGATCCCCGTGATTTGAATAAAACGGTCAAGGCAATATCTTTGCCTTCGAACAATTCAAGCACTTCCGACCGTAGGATCATAGAACTTGAAGACCAGGTCAAGTTTCTTATGAAATCCTACGAGGCTCCTAAACCTCCAAGCCAAGTGAACAAAATCACTTCTTCATGTGAATTATGTAGTGGTCCCCACGACACTCGTGATTGCATGGAACTCCCCGAACAAGCTTTTGTGGACTACGCATCCTCGCGTACCGACGGAGCGGGAGACAAGTGGTACACTTTCAAACCCGAGGGGTGTAAGGGGTGTAAGGGGTGGACGTGAAGTTTTAAGGGGTGTAAGGGGTGGACGTGAAATTTCTCATCAAGTTTTCTCATCAAGTTTTCGCTTCATCAAATACCCTTACACTTGAGATTTGCTTGTCCTCAAGCAAATGCGCTTTTATTCTAATCAAAATACAAGTTAGGGGTCATTTAACGCAAACATAAAAGTAATTACAACAAATAATCGTTCCACTTTAATCATAATAAGCACGGAGATTACAAACTAGCACCTCACAAGTAGTGTTTAGATACTCACATCTCTCAAGTGTCATCAAAATAAATCTCATAAATGAAAACGGATAATATCTCTCACTACCTGTCATAGCAAATAGATTACCATAGGCTTGGGAAAGGATCGAAAACCTCCTCCACTAGGCGTAAGCACCTAAGATAAACTATCAAAGAGGGCTTTTAAATGGGTTATAACGTTAGGTGTAGGGAAAAGGAAAACACGGTTTTGTTGGACAAAGGATATTTTACTGGTGGCGAGTTAAAGATCTTGATCAATTACATGTACTATACAATGTTGCTAAGCCAAGACTCGACTCGATTTAAGCAAATGAAAGAAAATAACAAAATAACAAAAACATAAAACAAACATAAAATGAAACGGGATGGTAGTCCGTATGTTTTTTCTATTTTTCTTTTTCTCAATTTTTTTTTTTTTTTTTTTTTTTTTTTTTTTTTTTTTTTTTTTTTGCATACACTTTTGCCCTACCATCCAAAATAATACATCATAGGGGCATTGCATTCCCCTTACACTTGAATTTTTACATAACTTTACAAATAACTATTCTAATGACTCGAATTAAGATAATTGAAAAACTTGGAGTACTTTTAAAATTATTAGCACATATGGGGGTAATAAATGATGTTCTTCCCCATTACTCCATTACACTAGTACTTTACCCATGAGTCCCAATCGTCCCAAAACAATATGTACAAGGATATGACTCGACTTAGCAACCATGTAATCAACTAGATAATTAACTTGGGTTTAAACAAATGTTGTAACAATAATGCACTAAAAATGAGTGCATACAAGGTAGGCTAAGGCGATTTGGGTGTACATTTAAGTGGGGTGTAACAAATTCTTCCTTTAAGTAAAATGCTTAAAGGTCGAAACGAAAAGATAGGCTCTGAGGGGTGTACTAGGGGTATCGTGTACTAAAAATGAGTACAACGCAAAGGGTGTGGGAGAATTACTTGACCAATGTAGCCAATGTAATTATAACAAAAAAAACACAGGTGTAAAACATTGGGTTAATCCTAATGCCTCTTATCATGTAGTAAATCTAACTACACGAATGTAGTCTCACTTGTGGCCTTGGAATGGTCCTAACGCAAGTTCTAGAATCTAAGTGCTACCGGTACACACATCATAGCATAAATGCTTTTCCTACCAATTCTAGGGGTGAACCTCACATATTTGGGGGTGGAAAATTTTTTAGTGGTACGGTTTTTGTGCTACTCATATAACTCCTATCCGTGAGACACTCATTAAGATCAAAGTTTCACTCCTAAGTGTTGTAAAAAATTTTAAATTTGGCACTAAAATTGCCCTAACAGGTATTTATCTCAGTTTTATTACACATCAACTATTAAACAAACAAAAATCAAGCGTAATAGTATTCTCTAAAATCGTACTTTTACCCTCCCCTTACACTTAAGATGAACATTGTCTCCAATGTTCAAATAACAAGATGTAAAAGCATAAAGTAAAAGAATGAAATCAAATACTCCCCTGACTCGCTCGGTGGATAATGAAATAACACGGTTAAATCTTCTTCCAAAGTAATGTTGAAGCTCCATGACTAATGCATCGCCAAAAGCTTGATCCAAAAACATTTCCTTGTCCAAAATAACCTGTTAAACCTGAGAAAACAAACACGAAAACCTGCATAACATCGGCGGGATAAAATCTATATATAAGGATATAATGCTTGTGGAATGATAACTTTGCAGATTCCTGGAGATTATAAGTTGGAGATTTTAATAAAAACTTTTTTAAAAACAAAACTTTCAAAAATTTCTGAAAATTAAATCTGACGCCGTCAGGTTATTAACCCTGACGCCGTCAGAAATGACATGACAAAAATTTTCATTTTAAGTTTCCGGAAAATTTCTGGAAAAACCTTCACCTTACTTCCTGGAAATCCTGCAAAACATCATTATGACTCGATACAAGCATTTGACTCAAACACACACTAATATGTATGTTAATTTATTATTATTACGATTCATGTTAATTTGTGTTCTAATAAACCGATTTAGATTTCCCTTACACTTAACTTTTGCAAAATACCTTTATATGTAGTTAAGACGAAGTTAAAAACAAAATAAAGCATTTTCACAATTTAGTTTTGAACATGAATCAATAAGAATAGAAATTAAACACACATACGAAACAAATAAAAACAAACAAACAGATAAATAAACACACAAAGCAAATAAAATAACCGTCAAATGAGGCTAGCATGCGATAAATAAAATCAATGTAACAAATGTTTTAAGGCAAACAGATGCCTTCCCTAAATTATTACAGACCATATTGTTTCAACACATACAACCAAATATCAAATTGTTCAAACATCAAAACATCAAATCACATCATCACTGGTGTGGGGGACCTTGGCGATAGTCGTAGCCTGGAGGGAAGTGCCCGTAGTACCCATATGGTGGGTACTCCTGCTCACGACCCGGGAAAGGGTCAATCTGCAGATGCGGGTCCAACTGATCACGTGTAGAAAGATGCTGCATCTGACGAACCGTGTGATCATACATCCAGTCGAACCTCTCGTCCACCCTGGTCCTCCAAGTATCAACCTGGCCCATCCAGGTCCCCTGGTGAGCCTGCCAGTCCCCCCTGCTCATGTGCCGGTAGTAATCAGCTGTACCGGCCTCATAACCCTCATGCTGCTGCTGCTGGGGCTCCTCCTCCTCCTCATCATCCTCATCATCATCATCCTCAGCTCTGGCTGGATGATACCACATAAAGGACCCATCATGCATCTCCATAATCACCTCCATCTGCTTCAGGGACCTCTCCTTCACCGTCCTGCATGCATCACCACTCAAATACCTCATGACCTCGGGCCTGAGGACTCCATAAGACTGGGCCAGCCGGGTGATAAACATCCCACCATAAATCCTGTCTCCTTCCCTCTCCCCAACTCCACCATGCATAAAGCTAGCAACCCAAAACGGGATGTTGCAGTAAACATCATTAGAGTAGATGGTGTACAGGTAGAAGAGATCAGAACCAGTGACACGGTGGTGAGAGCTGTGACGCCCCGTCAAGCTGTAGGTGAGGCATCGATGAGTCAACCGAACCCTAGGATCCCTGATTTGGGATGCCACAGTGGTCGATGTGTATACCCCATCCCCAATAGTCTGCCAGAACATGGAACACCTAAAATCATTCTTCATCGACTCCCCATGCAACAACCTCTGCATGAACCCTGCCTGAATGGTATCATGCTGATCGTATAACCCAAGTGTCCACCCAAACTCAGTAACCGAACACGTCCTTAGCTCACCCCCAGCCTGAAATAGATCGTGGTACTGCCTACATCGGTCCTTGCCTCAGCCATGTCAAAATGAAAGGTGGCAAAGAATTCACGTACCAATTCCTCATATACCGGCTCCTGAATTTTAAACAATCTTTCCCACTGAGGGCCGGTAAACCCATCCGTCTGAAAACTTTGGAGAAAGGTCTGCTCAAGACCTTCTCTCCTCAGAAAGTTCCAATCAACTACGGCCCCATTTTCGACCTTGTGTAGTAGCAGTTGTGCGTATTTGCTTGTAGCAGCATCGTTGTCAAAGACACCCCAACTGAGGACCGTATCCCCAAAGTTCTCTTGTTGAGATCGGGAAGAACTTCCTCGGCTGGGTCTTTGACGCTTACTCATTATCTGGAACAAAGGAGGAGGAACAAAAGTGTTAATATGTGAATTAAAGACTTGGTGGCGAAAGTCGGTGAATTAGATCCTGGAAATTCGAAGGTGGGGTTGGAGTGGATATGGTTTGTGGGGTTTGTGATGAAAGTGATGGAATTAAAGTTATTATTGCTGTGCAGACGGGGTGACGGCGTCACGTTCAAATTCTGACGCCGTCAGATTAGCGTATTTCACTACTTTGTGCAAGTTTACAAATGAGCCCCTCGTACTTTAAGAGAGCAGCTAGTCAGGGTCAATAATCCTGATAGCTATTCTCGTTAACAAGTTCCTCCTGGGTCAAATGTTTTGTTACTGTCACGGGATGTGGTAAAATGTTGAAAAGGTCCGGTTGACGTCACATTCAGGTTCCAATCTCCGTCATGGCAGGTATTCAGGGAGTGTGAGGAGCTTTTACAGGGGGTTTTCGAAATGAGGATGTGCTTTAATTAAGTTCTTCTCACACCTGGCTTAAAGCCAAAAGATCATTTCCTAGCCTCATGAAAGTTAGGGAGCGTGAAAACCATGCTTCCCACGAAAATGCTACGATCTTGAGAATTCTTTTTCTCTCGAGAGGATCCAAATAGATAAGAGGGTTTTAAAAGTGAAGGTTCGGGGAGAGGGGTTTCATCATCCCATTCGTTGTATGGCTCATTAGGGACCGGGAGTTCAAAGATCTTCTCGATCTTTTTGTGTGAGGCTTCTTTCCTAATTTTCTCCTTTATTCTCACAATAAACTTTTCTGCTAGTTCCATGAACATATCTTGGGTTTTTTTCAAGTGAGTCTCTAATTCCTGGATCCGCCTTTCTTGGTTGTTCACGAAACTTAGCATTATCCCTTCAAACTCATCTTGTCGTGAGAATTGATGAAACGTATGTTTACCAATTGTGTTCACGCACTCATCGGGATTTTCATCAGCCGTAGGTGTCTCAGCTTTCATTAAGCTCTCAACCTGCCTTTTTATGTTTTCGAACAGCTGTTCTTGGGTTGCACTCATGCAATTTAAAATCCCTTCTTCCGAGAACGTTGAGTCATTCCATCCTTCCTCTTCGTATTGTGCTAAGTCCTCAATGACTTCCCAGCACTTATCGACACTGAGCCTGCTCAATCTCCCATTGGCGGCGTAATCTATGGCTCTTCTAGTTTGATGATTGACACCATCATAGAAGATTTGGATTTGTAGCCAAGTATCCATGCCATGGTGAGGGACTTTTTGGAGTAAGTCCTTGAATCGAGTCCATGCCTCGTAGAGAGTTTCGCCTTGGCGTTGTTGGAACATCAAGATATCATTCCTTAGCTTGGTAGTTCTTCCCGGTGGGAAAAACTGAGCAAGGAAATGAGTGGTGAGATCATCCCAAGAGGTGATGGATCCTGCGGGTTGACGCTCTAGCCACTGACTAGCTTGATCCCGCAGAGAGAATTGAAAGAGATGCAATCGGGTCGTCTCTCGAGTGGCAACATCAAGGTCTATAGAATCAACGATTTTAAGAAAGTCCTTGAGGTGTTGATTAGGATCTTCTGATCGAAGTCCATGGAATGCGCATCCGCTTTGCACCAACCGGATGGTGTCGGATCGCAAGGGTGTGATATTGGCTCCTTGAGTGAGCTCAATGGTGTTTCGATAGCCATGGTGGCTAGGACGGGAATACTCTCCTAAGGTACGGGCTCTAGGAGGTGGTGGTTGTTGTGGTGGTGGGTTGTTGGGATTAAGGATATTACCATCTTCCATGATGTCGGATGGTATGGTTACGAACAAAGACACGAAGAAAATAGATAGACTAAAGAAAACCTAGAAAAATAAAATAAAAATCTCACTAGAAAGGAATCTAGTGAGTAGACCTATAAAATAAAAATTCAACCTAAACAATAACTATTCCCCGGCAGCGGCGCCAAAAACTTGATGCGTGGTTTTGTAACCTTACAACAGGTTTTACCTCTCGAGGGATCTCAAGAGGCTTACAACCCCACCAGGCAGTGTACCTGACCGATGTAGTATAGTGTAGTGGTAAGTACGGGGGATTGATTGTTCTCCACAGGGAATAGTGTTCGTTAGGTATGAAAAACTACTCTAATAGGTCTACAGGTTGAGGAAGATTCTTTTTTATGTTTTTATATTTTTATGAAAGCAAGTAAAATCTCGGTTTTGAAGGAGTGGGCGGAATTAGTTGCTAGTCAACTAACCCAAATAACTACAAATGCAAATAAAATAAATAACTGAAAATAAAATGTTGGTGAGAAACTTATGTGTAGAGAAATGTGTTTACTTAGATTTCCTTACTCCCTAACTATCTTTTACCGGTTGATTAGTGTGTATTAGTCGCGTGGATGACGGGTGTATTCCTTAATACCAATTGTGGGGTGGCGTACGTACTTCCCCAACTCTACAAGCTCCTACTTCACTCCTATGTCGAGCTGGCTAGGAAGCTCCTAACATGGGATCACTAGAATTCGCTTGTGCATTAAATACAACCATAAAAACCTTTAGTACGCATTTGGTTCATGTTTCTTAAGACGTTCAAGCAAGTTACCGAATAGGAAGTTAGCCAGTTTTCTTAAGCCTAACATAGATAAACAATCATCCAATACAACTAATAACACACTAATAACCAATAATCAATAGCTAGGTTTCATTAGATCTAAGCAAACACAAGATAAATCTAGCCTAACATGTTAAACAAAAGACAAGAACAAGATAAAATCAAACAACACATAGACATATTGAATGATTAATTGATAACTTATCTTTCAATGTAACATGGAAGATCTCAAGGCAAAAAGCCTTGAAAAAGATGCTAAAATCGTCCTAGGGTTTTCTCCCAAAAATTCCACACTAAGCTCTCTCTTAATGACAAAAAATTAGAAAACTATATATAGATTTTTACATCTGACGGCGTCACCTTATGGAGTGTGACGCCGTCACCTCGCCGCTTCTAGGGTTCCCGGATGACCTTCTTGACGCCGTCCCTCTTTAGCTCTCCAAAATCCGTTCTGGCTTATCAAGGCTTGACGCCGTCAGCTATTGAACGTGACGCCGTCCCTCTTTGATTTAAGCCGTGACGCCCTTGATCAGGTTAAAGCGTGACGCCGTCAGAATTCACATGCTATTTTCACTGGCTTATCATGAGTAAATTTCACGTCCACCTTTTCTTGCCAAGCCATGACGCCGTCCAGAGTAAAATGTGACGCCGTCAAAGGTAACTTTCAGCACAATTTTGAGACTTTGTCGTTTTCTTCACTTTTATGCTCCAAAAACGTCCAAAATGCCTCCTTTTCCAGATTTCTCCTCAAAAGTACCTAAAATGACAAAAGGAACGATTTAGGGCAATATTTGATCAAATAAATACGAAAAAACTTGATGCGTGGTTTTGTAACCTTACAACAGGTTTTACCTCTCGAGGGATCTCAAGAGGCTTACAACCCCACGCATCAAGTTTTTGGCGCCGCTGCCGGGGAATAGTTATTGTTTAGGTTGAATTTTTATTTTATAGGTCTACTCACTAGATTCCTTTCTAGTGAGATTTTTATTTTATTTTTCTAGGTTTTCTTTAGTCTATCTTGTTTCTTTGTACTTTTGTTTGTGATACCTTCCACTTACCTCATGAGTAACATTGGTCATTTGATCCCTGTTATTCGTGTTTTTCGCCGTGCAAATTTTCAACTACCCGTTCCCGCCCCCATCATAGAAAACAACAACCTTTCACCCGACCATCACTTTGGTAACAATTCTGAGATGGAGGAGTCTGACCATGAGAATGACTATGTTAGTCCGTTTTACTACTCAGACTCCGATGAGGATACCGGTAATAGAGAAGTAGTTAACGAGGAATGGGGAAAAGAGGAAATTGATCCCTTTAAGTATGTTGACCCTAGGACTAAGATCAAAAAGGATAGCCTCTTTAACATGCAATTCCCGTGTAAGATTGGTTATCATGATTTTTATGCTTATCTTAACTCATCTTTGCCTATGAACATTATCTCTCGCGCTAATTATAATAAAATCATGGTAGATGAGCTAGAATATCAAGGTGATAACATCGTTGCTAGGACTAAGCCACTACACGTATTCGTTGGAAGTTTTGTGTATTTGGTGGATTTTATGGTTATGGAGAGCTTAGGAGAATTCATTGATAACAAATTAACCCAAGTCATTTTTGGAGAACCCTTCAAAAGGTTGACCAACCTTGACGAAAAACTTGTGGACGGGTTAATTACATTCTCGGATGGGGATGAAGATTTTGTCTATCAAATGCCCCGAGCACATCCTAGGTTTAAGAACTACCCCATTAAATCTTGCAATAGAATTATGCCTATCGACTTGTTAAGTGAGAATGATAAGGGGAAGGGGCTCAAATATCCACATGAGAAAAATAAGAGATATTATCATGGATGTTTGGGGCTAAATGATGAATACAAGAAAGATGAGGCAACAATTAGATGGCTCACACTCGGGTACGTGAGCATAAGCGACACTAGATAGAGTGACTTTGAGTCTAGCTACAAGACTCGTTAATAAAGAAAAGCGCTTCTTGGGAGGCAACCCAAGCTTTATTTGTTTTATTTGCTTTGTGTGTTTATTTGTTTGTTTGTTTGTTTTTATTTGTTTCCGTATGTATGTTTAATTTTTATTATTATTGATTCATGTTCAAAACTAAAATTGTGAAAATGCTTTATTTTGTTTTTAACTTCGTCTTAACTACATATAAAGGTATTTTGCAAAAGTTAAGTGTAAGGGAAATCTAAATCGGTTTATTAGAACACAAATTAACATGAATCGTAATAATAATAAATTAACATACATATTAGTGTGTGTTTGAGTCAAATGCTTGTATCGAGTCATAATGATGTTTTGCAGGATTTCCAGGAAGTAAGGTGAAGGTTTTTCCAGAAATTTTCCGGAAACTTAAAATGAAAATTTTTGTCAGGTCATTTCTGACGGCGTCAGGGTTTATAACCTGACGGCGTCAGATTTAATTTTCAGAAATTTTTGAAAGTTTTGTTTTTAAAAAAAGTTTTTTATTAAAATCTCCAACTTATAATCTCCAGGAATCTGCAAAGTTATCATTCCACAAGCATTATATCCTTATATATAGATTTATCCCGCCGATGTTATGCAGGTTTTCGTGTTTGTTTTCTCAGGTTTAACAGGTTATTTTGGACAAGGAAATGTTTTGGATCAAGCTTTTGGTGATGCATTAGTCATGGAGCTTCAACATTACTTTGGAAGAAGATTTAACCGTGTTATTTCATTATCCACCGAGCGAATCAGGGGAGTATTTGATTTCATTCTTTTACTTTATGCTTTTACATCTTGTTATTTGAACATTATGGACAATGTTCATCTTAAGTGTAAGGGGAGGGTAAAAGTACGATTTTAGAGAATACTATTACGCTTGATTTTTGTTTGTTTAATAGTAGATGTGTAATAAAACTGAGATAAATACCTGTTAGGGCAATTTTAGTGCCAAATTTAAAATTTTTTACAACACTTAGGAGTGAAACTTTGATCTTAATGAGTGTCTCACGGATAGGAGTTATATGACTAGCACAAAAACCGTACCACTAAAAAAATTTTCCACCCCCAAATATGTGAGGTTCACCCCTAGAATTGGTAGAAAAAGCATTTATGCTATGATGTGTGTACCGGTAGCACTTAGATTCTAGAACTTGCGTTAGGACCATTCCAAGGCCACAAGTGAGACTACATTCGTGTAGTTAGATTTACTACATGATAAGAGGCATTAGGATTAACCCATTGTTTTACACCTGTGTTTTTTTTTGTTATAATTACATTGGCTACATTGGTCAAGTAATTCTCCCACACCCTTTGCGTTGTACTCATTTTTAGTACACGATACCCCTAGTACACCCCTCAGAGCCTATCTTTTCGTTTCGACCTTTAAGCATTTTACTTAAAGGAAGAATTTGTTACACCCCACTTAAATGTACACCCAAATCGCCTTAGCCTACCTTGTATGCACTCATTTTTAGTGCATTATTGTGTCAACATTTGTTTAAACCCAAGTTAATTATCTAGTTGATTACATGGTTGCTAAGTTGAGTCATATCCTTGTACATATTATTTTGGGACGATTGGGACTCATGGGTAAAGTACTAGTGTAATGGAGTAATGGGGAAGAACATCATTTATTACCCCCATATGTGCTAATAATTTGAAAAGTACTCCAAGTTTTTCGATTATCTTAATTCGAGTCATTAGAATAGTTATTTGTAAAGTTATGTAAAAGTTCAAGTGTAAGGGGGATGCAATGCCCCTATGATGTATTATTTTGGATGGTAGGGCAAGAGTGAATGCAAAAAAAAAAAAAAAAAAAAAAAAAAAAAAAATTGAGAAAAAGAAAAATAGAAAAAACATACGGACTACCATCCCGTTTCATTTTATGTTTGTTTTATGTTTTTGTTATTTTATTTTTAGCTTAAGATTGAGTCGAGTCTTGGCTTAGCAACATTGTATAGTACATGTAATTGATCAAGATCTTTAACTCGCCACCAGTAAAATATCCTTTGTCCAACAAAACCGTGTTTTCCTTTTCCCTACACCTAACGTTATAACCCATTTAAAAGCCCTCTTTGATAGTTTATCTTAGGTGCTTACGCCTAGTGGAGGAGGTTTTCGATCCTTTCCCAAGCCTATGGTAATCTATTTGCTATGACAGGTAGTGAGAGATATTATCCATTTTCATTTATGAGATTTATTTTGATGACACTTGAGAGATGTGAGTATCTAAACACTACTTGTGAGGTGCTAGTTTATAATCTCCGTGCTAATTATGATTGAAGTGGAACGATTATTTGTTGTAATTACTTTTATGTTTGCATTAAATGACCCCTAACTTGTATTTTGATTAGAATAAAAGCACATTTGCTTGAGGACAAGCAAATCTCAAGTGTAAGGGTATTTGATGAAGCGAAAAGTGTACCGCTTTTAAGGGGTCATTTAAGCCCTAAATCGTATTTATTTGATCAAATATTGCCCTAAATCGTTCCTTTTGTCATTTTAGGTACTTTTGAGGAGAAATCTGGAAAAGAAGGCATTTTGGACGTTTTTGGAGCATAAAAGTGAAGAAAACGACAAAGTCTCAAAATTGTGCTGAAAGTTACCTTTGACGGCGTCACATTTTACTCTGGACGGCGTCATGGCTTGGCAAGAAAAGGTGGACATGAAATTTACTCATGATAAGCCAGTGAAAATAGCATGTGAATTCTGACGGCGTCACGCTTTAACCTGATCAAGGGCGTCACGGCTTAAATCAAAGAGGGACGGCGTCACGTTCAATAGCTGACGGCGTCAAGCCTTGATAAGCCAGAACGGATTTTGGAGAGCTAAAGAGGGACGGCGTCAAGAAGGTCATCCGGGAACCCTAGAAGCGGCGAGGTGACGGCGTCACACTCCATAAGGTGACGCCGTCAGATGTAAAAATCTATATATAGTTTTCTAATTTTTTGTCATAAGAGAGAGCTTAGTGTGGAATTTTTGGGAGAAAACCCTAGGACGATTTTAGCATCTTTTTCAAGGCTTTTTGCCTTGAGATCTTCCATGTTACATTGAAAGATAAGTTATCAATTAATCATTCAATATGTCTATGTGTTGTTTGATTTTATCTTGTTCTTGTCTTTTGTTTAACATGTTAGGCTAGATTTATCTTGTGTTTGCTTAGATCTAATGAAACCTAGCTATTGATTATTGGTTATTAGTGTGTTATTAGTTGTATTGGATGATTGTTTATCTATGTTAGGCTTAAGAAAACTGGCTAACTTCCTATTCGGTAACTTGCTTGAACGTCTTAAGAAACATGAACCAAATGCGTACTAAAGGTTTTTATGGTTGTATTTAATGCACAAGCGAATTCTAGTGATCCCATGTTAGGAGCTTCCTAGCCGGCTCGACATAGGAGTGAAGTAGGAGCTTGTAGAGTTGGGGAAGTACGTACGCCACCCCACAATTGGTATTAAGGAATACACCCTTCATCCACGCGACTAATACACACTAATCAACCGGTAAAAGATAGTTAGGGAGTAAGGAAATCTAAGTAAACACATTTCTCTACACATAAGTTTCTCACCAACATTTTATTTTCAGTTATTTATTTTATTTGTATTTGTAGTTATTTGGGTTAGTTGATTAGCAACTAATTCCGCCCACTCCTTCAAAACCGAGATTTTACTTGCTTTCATAAAAATATAAAAAAACATAAAAAAGAATCTTCCTCAACCTTTAGACCTATTAGAGTAGTTTTTCATACCTAACGAACACTATTCCCTGTGGAGAACGATCAATCCCCCGTACTTACCACTACACTATACTACATCAGTCAGGTACACTGCCTGGTGGGGTTGTAAGCCTCTTGAGATCCCTCGAGAGGTAAAACCTGTTGTAAGGTTACAAAACCACGCATCAATGGCATTTCAGTCTAGCTCAGTGGTACCGATTCAAAATTCAATTCTTCTCATAAATGAATTTACACCAGCCTAGCTCAGTGGTAGTTCCTCAAACCATGATTCAAAACCATGCTAGTTTTCATGGTCCTTACGAAAATACCATTTCATAGTTCCCAGGAAAAAGAGTAGAAACTCACAAATAATAGCTTGATACAAATACAAACGTTGAACTGAAACTAACGCTCAACAGAGTTGTATATAATTGCACCTCGACCAGGTTTCTAATTTGAGCGACCCGTTTGTAGATCAACTCTTGGGTGCTGCCATAACCAACGATAGTTTTGGTATCCTTGGTGAGTACCACCTTTGCAGCAAGTCCGAAAACCTCACTCCCAACATTCTCAAGGGTTAACCCTACCTCCTCTTTTATTACAGTTCCTGAATAAATACGAACGAAGATTATAAAAAGAACACACAGGAACTTAACTGAGGACATTTTTTTAGACACTGGATCACAAAATTAAGCAGAGGTGTATGATTAGAAAGTTATACATCATTATTTAATTATCCAAACAATTAAGTTAAGGGTAAATTAGTAATTTTGTTTTTGTCATTTTATATAATATTAATATATTTATCCAAACAATAAAAAAACTAAATAACATCATAATTATGTTAAAAATCATATATATAGGACAACAAAGAACATAATTTTATGAAAATTATTTTTGCATGATAGTAGTGCATTCTCTAATTATCTTGCACCTTGAAGAATTGTGATCTTCAAGTTTCCAATAGCTCCCACCAAGTATACCCCTAGTCATTTCAAAATCAGCAAAAAAAGATAATGATTTGATCCTAAATTCCTACAGATATATGAGCTATAAGTATACTATAAAGACTAATGGTGGTTAGGATTGCTTACCTAAACTATCAACTATAAGTAGACCAAAATCAGGAATGGATATTGGTTTTGAGGTGTACCAATTCTGATCCGCTTGAGAACCAGCACTAGCAAAAGCGTTCTCAACCCGTATTTCATATCTTTAGTTGACCACTTTGACCAAGATAGCTTGGAATAAACTGAAACATATCAAAGCCCAAAAATTTAAGATATTTAAATTCTATTGTGAAGTTCATATAGTAATATCTCAATTACTCTCTATCATGAAGTTCAATATTTATTTATAAAACAAACAAACATGATAAAGAAACAAATTAATCATATAGTAATATCTCAGTTATTCTATCATGAAGTTCGGTACTTACTTATAAAACAAACAAACATAACAAAGAAACAAATTAATCAAAATCAAGTTATCTTAATGAAATACCATGTGACTATACATATATTTACAACTTTTACATAATTTTCATGATTTAAAAATATCTTAATTTAACCATAATATAGTTAAACGAAAGAAAAGGGGGGGGGGGGTGATGTGTCGTGTGTAGTGCAAGTTTTAAATTTTTATAAAATCATCTTTAATCAACACATACGAGCAAGTATACTCGTCCGTAGTAGTAAAGGTGGGTAAGTTGAGATCGTCCCAAGGGAATTGTGGTTTGGGTTTGCAAAATAAGTTTTGTCAAAAAAGATTGTCAATCCTTTTTGGTGTAAATGCTAAGGTAAACAAAAATCAATCAATCAAAAACAAATATACTTGTGTGTAGTTCCATGATAATTGTATAGAGTAATCTAACAAGTTGGGTGTGACTTGTAATGATGCACAACTTAAAATTGAGTGATTCACAATCAATGGTTTTTATCATGAGAAATCATCTCTAAGAATTCAATCTCCTAGTTAATTCCTTTCGGCCTTTGTTAACTAGTGCGATAATTCTATTAGACTCTTTGTTGTTTGAAAAGCATTTCTTATTCTAAGAATTCCTACGAATCCTTTCGGCCTTTTCTCGTGATGAAATCGTTTCCAAATCCATTTTAATGAGCTAATATGATGCTTGTCACACACCATAATCCATACTAATTCGTGCACTAACTTTTTGGCATAAAAACATAAAGAAAATCCTTTCGGCCTTTGTTAATCTTTAAAACTGTTTTTACCAACTAATTAAGCAAGATTAGATTTTATTTCAACAAACACATAAAACAAGATATGATTTCATGCATCACTATGAAATAAGAATACTCCAACACTTATCACATCATACACACAAGTATAACCAAAATCACTCCATAACAATCATATTCAAACACAAGTAATAAATCATATTTTCATTCATCTTAAAGTAAAAATAGTTCATAATAACTCAAACAAGAAATACCTATCTGTGAAATGACAAGAACTAGAATTATGGAACTATAGCAACCACTCTCCTCCAATCGCCTATGATCACACGTAAACAACTCCACACTTGGACACAATTCTTGAGACTTGAACTTAAGATTCCCTGGACGTTTTCACAGCAACTACAAGCTTTCGGGCAATGATAATAAGTTTCGCAAGACTTGGTGTAAGCCTTACTAGGTTTTTGGGTTGTCACTCCTTGTAAATTAGCTAAGGGTCCTTTAAATAAGTGAAGGAACCCTTATCCCTCAAGCAAAAACGTCTCAAATCAGTTACTAGCCGAGAAATGATAAGCCACCATGATTATGGGGCTTAAATTCGTTATTAAATGCATTTTTTGTAACTTCAGCTTCCTCCAACCGATCGGTATTGAGGTCCATCCGATCGGTTGGAGCTCTCGGTAAATCCAAGTTTCCCCATCCGAATCGGATGCGTGCACCATCCAATCGGATGGGTCATTCTGCCATGCAAATATTATTTTTTTTCTTCTTCCTTTTCTCGTTACGTGCTTGATCCTTTGTTGTGCCACTAATTCCCTCCATAGAACTTGATCTTTTCTTGATATGTAAGCATAGAAATCTTGACTTTATCAAATCCTTGAATTCTTGTGTGGTTTCTTTCTCGTGATTCTTCAAATGTGCATAATCTATTCATTTCTTCATCTTTTTATCATCTTTTCCTGTACTTGGCTATATTTACTTGCATATACACTTTTTCATGATTTAGTAACAAATATACACAAATATAACCAAATATGATGCACAAATCTAACAATAACGTGACTAAAAACATGTTCATTTTGAGCGTTATCAAATCCCCCACACTTGAGTTTTGCTCGCCCTCGAGCAAGTCTAGCTTTCAGAAAACTGAACTCAATGGCTACTTCATTATGATTCTAAAAATCCAACAATTATCCCGAAGGAACAATTGTCATTTTAACTTTTAAATGTGAAAAATTCTTGAAACATAAACAAGTTAGTTCGAGCTTGATAACATCACTAAGCTCCTCTCATAGGATTTTTAAATTCACTCAACACTCAAGGGTAATTCTAATGTTATATCACTCAATTTCTCAGACATGAATCACGTTTCTTACCATAAGCTTGTACGAGTATCAAAACAACAAAATAAAACATCAAAGAGGTCTTTTATTCGGGTTTAAGGTTAAAGGGTTACGGCTACCTGGCTATTGTGCAAATATTTCATACAAGAATGTAATAGCTTGCTAACAACGAATTCTTGATTAGTCAAGTAATGGATGGTCACTAGATTGTACCTTTGGTTCGCTAACGATGTTATTTGCATAACGGATGGTCACCAAAACACGCACTAGCTCGCTAGCAACGTTCTTCAACTATTCAAAAAACCCGGATGGACACTAGAACATCCATGCACCACATATCTAGACAAAGCCATTACTAAATCCGGATGCTCGAAAGCTAACAACGAATCAAGTAATTGGTAAAGGTAAGGATAAAACATGGGAATTATTTGTGATTGGATTCTAAAAATAAAAAAAAAAAATAGAAACGAATAAACAAGAATCAAGTCCAGATTCCGTTCCCAACTCATTATACCTCAAATGATCACTCCACCAAACTTCTTCGATTATCATTTCAATTCATAACCCTTGGTGAATGAATTACCCATCCGCCAATCTTAAGAAGAATAGCATTGAAAGATTGTCGAACCATCGGATCTTCCCCTCGCCACAGTAGATTAGGATGATATTCTGGAATCGGCATTTGTTCTCTCTTCCGGATTCCTTCCCTTGTTCTTTTCGCAATTCCTGATCCACCTGCAAGATAACTCTATAGAAAACACAAATATATGATAGTATAAGAGCATAAAAACCAAGATTACATGATTTAGAAGTCGCAAAACTCGTTTGGAAAAAATTTCATTTTTATTTACCGAGCCTTCCATCCGATCGGTATTAATCACTATCCGATCGGATGGAACAAATGTCCATGCTCAACCGATCGGTATCTACCCGCAACCGAATCGGTTGAGGCATTCTGTCTCAAATTTTTTTTCCTTTCCGATTTCTAATCAATTCCAACTATTCCAACTCTATCCTATCATGCATTTGATCGACTATCATGGTTCCTACATATCTCACTCGTCTCCAAACACGTTCATAACCTATTCACATGATTTCTCAATTTTCCTAGATCATATGAACACTATCCAATCAAATCTCTTCCATTGATGTTCTAATCAACAATGCATCTTCCTAGAATCACTACTTCATCTACTAAATAACATCAGGAAATCATCAATTTCAATCCAAATCGATTTAAAGTTTTGACCCATTTTAATCCGAAAATTCAATCAATCAATTATTCCTCAACACTTAATCAATCTATCTAATTCTTTTTGCAATGAATTCCTCAATCATTTACCCATCTATTCCACAAAAATTACATCTCAATTCTAACTATATCAAAAATACCCAAATTTCGACCTAATTCAAGAATTTAGAATCAAAATCTAATTAGGACAAATTGATGATGTTACTTACTTGTTTTGGTGCCATAGATGATCCTTCAACACTCCTGCAACACTTAATAGAATTCTAATGGTCGAATTTTTGAATCCCAAGTTTGGTGGATTGAGTGTGTGTGTGTTTTTTTGAGATTTTTGAAATCTTGAGTATATATATTTCAATCCATCCGATCAGTATTTGATCCAACCGATTCGGATTGAATTTTTGCAAAAACTTCACTTTTCTTTTGTCAACACTTACTCACACTTGTTAGAGCGAATGAGAAGTGTTTTTACTCTTCAAAAATACTTCTTTTAAGCATAAAAATACTTCAACACACTTAGGGGCTGCTTGGTATGAGGTATTAGCGGGGGGGGGGGGGGTGGGGAATGGGTAAGGGATTGAAAAGGGCCCACCACACTTGTTAAATGGTGCTTGGTTATTGTGTTCAAAGGTATTGATTACCCAGTACTGGGTAATCAACCATTATAGAGTAAATTGGGGGGGGGGGGTAAGGTAATGATTACCCACCTCACCTATTCCTTTGCATTCCCTTACCCTTTCCCTTTCCCTTTCCCCTATACTTACCAAGCGGGCCCTTAATCTTCCCAACTTGTTTTTCAATTCTATCTCTACAACTAAAACACAACTTAACTCTAAAACTCAAAACATAACTTCATAAACTTAATAAACCAAGACAATTAAAACGGTCTAAACTCAAACTTAAACTTAAATGCAAACTTTAAACTACTAAAATGTAGAAAAATTAAAGATCAAACAAGCAAAACACTAGCACAAGCTTTGTGCTTTTATTCTTCAAACTCTTGTCTTTCACCCTTCAAAATATTCGTGCCTCAAGATATCTTCATTTTGGAACTTCCCGGACAACTTTCGGTTAGTCATTTGCGTTTTAAACTTCCTTGTAAAGTTCCTTCCATCCGGACAAACTATATCAAACTTCACATGCCATTCACCGTCTTCTTTCTCCTTCTTGTAAACACTAGCTCCTTCAGGTCCCCATTCCAAATTCTTCAATTAGACTGGTAAAGATCCAAGAAAATCTGTCAACTTGTTAAATGCAAAAACATTCTTAAACGGATTATAGAAAGCCTCTATCGCTAGAGCTCTTTCTATCTCATCTTCAATATCAAAGTAACTTGGGACAACCGGCCCATATTTAGGCCTCCCTTCTTCATCTCTACCTACTTCAAAACATCCCAAATGGTTTTCTTCTTTTTCTTCTTCACCATGAACTTCTTTAACAATCTTGCCTCTAGGATTTGGGTAATATGTATGCTTCAGGATTCCATCACTAATAGTTATAGTACCTCTACCCATATCTATAATAGCTCCACAAGTTCTCAAAAATGTTCTTCCTAACAACAATGGTAACTCCTTATCCACCGGAATATTAAGCACAAGAAAATCGGCCAAGAAAGCTTGATATCCTACTTGGACTCTAACATTCTTTACTTCTCCCATCGCTTTTGCTCGTGAATTATCAGCCATAGTAAGATTATATTGGTTTGGTTGAGGATTACCAAGTCCTAATCTTTTATACAAATAATACGGCATTACATTCACACTCGCTCCCGTGTCAGCCAATGCATACATCGCATCTGTTCCATTAACTTTAATAGGTAACACAAAATTTCCTGGATCGCTCTCCTTTTTAGGCAACCCATTCTCAACTATCCTATCTCTTCCAATCTCATCAAAATTCTTATCTTCTAACCTAGCCCTTGCCATTATAACTGCATGCAACTTCTTACGATAAGTCATGTAATTATTCAACACTTCAATAACCGGCTTCTCCTCCATAAGCTCCTTAAACTTTATTTCCAAATTTTCCAGAATTGCTTCTTTCTGCTGTTGGGTTAATGGTTTAACTATTTGTGGTGTTTTTGGTGGTGAATTAGATGAAGAACTCTCATTCTTAGGGGTGGAGGGTTGGGTAAGTTTGTTAAGTGGTGTTTTCTTTCTATTTGCTTTGCCCATTTTAACAATCTCTCCCTTTCCTACCTTTTCTTCTACCAAATCATCAACATCTATCCTCATCTCTACCAATGCAAAATCAATCCTACATTTAGTCTTAACCATAAAATCTCTACCAAACACAACTTCTGGTTCATCCGCATTACCATATTCCAAAACAACAAAATCAACTTTGAACACATGACCATGAATATTAACATTCACCTCTCTCACTATCTTTCTTCCATAATCCTCATAGTCAAGCCTAACAAAACCAAGCTTACCAAGCATTTCTTCCGTAATATAATTGTCTCCATACTCCATATTAAGCTGAGCATCCCAAGCTTTAATACCTTCCACTCCACAAGGTGTAGAATACCTCATGAATGGTACATCAAACTCCTCATGTGGTGCTTGTGTAAACACAAGAATTCTTTTCTCCTTAGGTGAACTAACATGACTTTCTCCAACTTCTTCTTGTCTTTCCAAATCAACCTTTGCTTCTTCCAAAATATTTCCCAAACTTTCCAATGAATCACCCGAATCTTTCAACATTTCTTCCAAATTTCGCAAGTATTCCAAAATTCCGCTTAAACTTTCCATTCTATTGAATCAGTAACTATAACATAATTACAAAAACCAAAGAAATCCAAGCTATTAGCGTGAGGGTTAGTTATAATCGAAACATATCAAAATATCAAATCAAAGCAAACAAACAGCAACTTCTTACTATAAAAACTTCTAAACAACTAAAAATTAAAAAGTTCAAAAAAAATTTACCGAGGCATCCATCCGATCGGTATTATAACCCATCTGATCGGATGGTTGAATCGTTAAAACTCAAGATTGCCCAACCGAATCGGATGCGGGCGGCATCCGATCGGTTAGATCGAATTTCCTAATATATATATATATATATATATATATATATATATATATATATATATATATATATATATATATATATATATATATATTTTATGTACTTATAAGACGAAATTAAAATCTTAATAAACAAAATAAAATAAAAAAAAACTAAAATTAAACTAACTAATAAATATGACAATTAACACATAATTAATAATTACTAACCATTAATCTTAACAATTTACTCTTAGCTTAATAATCTTTAAACTACTTGACTAACATAATTAATTAAAACTTCTTAAGCTACCAATCATTAAGGCTAAAATTAACTCTATTAATTAAAAGCATTAAAAACATTAAAGGCATGTAAAAAAAACTATTCTAATTACTCTATTTAATTTACTTATTTACTCTAACACTTAAACACATTAACCTTAACATTAAGTAAACACAATAACTGAAAATTAACACTAAAATCTAAAAAAAAAAAAAAAAAAAAAAACTTTACCGTGGCCACCAACCGATCGGATGGAAATCCATCCGGTCCGGTTGGCTCCGAACCAATTTTTTTTCTTTCAAAACTTACAAACTTAGCAAACCAAACTACCAAGTAATTTAGGCAATTCCCCGGTAGCGGCGCCAAAAACTTGATGTGTCGTGTGTAGTGCAAGTTTTAAATTTTTATAAAATCAATTTATCCGATTCTTTAATCAACACATACGAGCAAGTATACTCGTCCGTACTAGTAAAGGTGGGTAAGTTGAGATCGTCCCAAGGGAATTGTGGTTTGGGTTTGCAAAATAAGTTTTGTCAAAAAAGATTGTCAATCCTTTTTGGTGTAAATGCTAAGGTAAACAAACATCAATCAATCAAAAACAAATATACTTGTGTGTAGTTCCATGATAATTGTATAGAGTAATCTAACAAGTTGGGTGTGACTTGTAATGATGCACAACTTAAAATTGAGTGATTCACAATCAATGGTTTTTATCATGAGAAATCATCGCTAAGAATTCAATCTCCTAGTTAATTCCTTTCGGCCTTTGTTAACTAGTGCGATAATTCTATTAGACTCTTTGTAGTTAGAAAAGCATTTCTTATTCTAAGAATTCCTACGAATCTTTTCGGCCTTTTCTCGTGATGAAATCGTTTCCATATCAATTTTAATGAGCTAATATGATGCTTGTCACACACCATAATCCATACTAATTCGTGCACTAACTTTTTTGCATAAAAACATAAAGAAAATCATTTCGGCCTTTGTTAATCTTTAAAATTGTTTTTACCAACTAATTAAGCAAGATTAAATTTTATTTCAACAAACTCATAAAACAAGATATGATTTCATGCATCACTATGAAATAAGAATACTCCAACACTTATCACATCATACACACAAGTATAACCAAAATCACTCCATAACAATCATATTCAAACACAAGTAATAAATCATATATTCATTCATCTTAAAGTAAAAGTAGTTCATAATAACTCAAACAAGAAATACCTATTTGTGAAATGACAAGAACTAGAATTGTGGAACTATAGCAACCACTCTCCTCCAATCGCCTATGATCACACGTAAACAACTCCACACTTGGACACAACTCTTGAGACTTGAACTCAAGATTCCCTGGACGTTTTCACAGCAACTACAAGCTTTCGGGCAATGATAATAAGTTTAGCAAGACTTGGTGTAAGCCTTACTAGGTTTTTGGGTTGTCACTCCTTGTAAATTAGCTAAGGGTCCTTTAAATAAGTGAAGGAACCCTTATCCCTCAAGCAAAAACGTCTCAAATCAGTTACTAGCCGAGAAATGATAAGCCACCATGATTATGGGGCTTAAATTCGTCATTAAATGCATTTTTGTAACTTCAGCTTCCTCCAACCGATCGGTTGGAGCTCTCGGTAAATCCAAGTTTCCCCATCCGATCGGATGGGCCATTCTGCCATGCAAATATTATTTTTTTCTTCTTCCTTTTCTCGTTACGTGCTTGATCCTTTGTTGTGCCACTAATTCCCTCCATAGAACTTGATCTTTTCTTGATATGTAAGCATAGAAATCTTGACTTTATCAAATCCTTGAATTCTTGTGTGGTTTCTTTCTCGTGATTCTTCAAATGTGCATAATCTCTTCATTTCTTCATCTTTTTATCATCTTATCCTGTACTTGGGTATATTTACTTGCATATATACTTTTTCTTGATTTAGTAACAAATATACACAAATATAACCAAATATGATGCACAAATCTAACAATAACGTGACTAAACACATGTTCATTTTGAGCGTTATCAGGGGGGGGGGGGCGTAAAGAGACCTTGATCATGAAGGGGATACGTTAAAAAATTTGCCCTGTGTGTGAAAGATTACTTGTTATCTGATTTGGTAATTTTAAATGAATTTCTTTACAACACCATTAGATAGTGAAAACCATGTATGATCAAATGAACTGATTCTTTTGGTTGAACTAATGGACACTCCAGCTTGAACCTTCACTTCCAATTACCAGCCACTGGTATCATTGGAAATAATCTGCCAAATAAAAATGTATTGAGGAAAAAACTTTCTATTTTCTTATCTTTTCATCCCTAAAAACCATTTCTCACAGACCCAACAAAAAGGCTTTCTAATTTCTTAATATATTGTTCAGTTTTGGTCATATTTAGTTCATGATATAACAAATCCAATAAGAGGTCAAAATTCGCCAAAAGTATATTCAATAAGAGGTTAATCAAATCCAGATGTATCTTAATCACTACAAATGCAGCCAATTCCTGTCACAACTCATGAAAAAAACATGACGCTATAGTTATTATAATCATGGCTAAAAAGTTTTTTTTTTTTTTTTTTTTTTTTTTTTTTTTTTTTTTGCAAAAAATCACCAAGCCACCTATTGATGTCTATATAATTTGTACAGATTGAACCAAGTCGACAAATTCTGCAAGCTTTAAGGTCTTATCATTTTCTCATGTATTTATCATAAGTACAAAAAAAAAAATAGATTTTCAATAATAGTCCACTTTGAGTTCGTTTTGATCGTTTGACCTCTTTCTAGCTATTTTTCAGTTTGCCCTGTAAGAGACACACTTTGGTTCAGAACAATACCTGTCTACTTTTTGACACTATTTTCCATAAGTGGTATAAAACCGCTCTTGTGCATTACCACGCTCTGCTTTTACCACCTTTCTTTCTCTAAAGCATTTCTACAGAACCAGATTAGGCATTAGTCATCTTTAGAAGGTCTGAACAGAAAATTTCAGGATCTTTCACTTGGAATATATTAGTAATGATTCTAGGTAAGTGAAAGATAAAACAAACAAATCAGTTGAATAATAAATTCTGTTAATAACATTATAAATTCTTAGTGCAAAAATCATTAGTGGCAATGCAATCATAATCACTTAAGCTGGAACCTTCTAAAAGGATGACACGATATATTTAACCAAGTGTATACCCACGGTTCAAGGGTAAGGATGTAATTTGATGCAGGTTATACATCGGTGATTCAAGTTATAAAGGTAATATGAGTAAAGCATGATAGGTGACATCTATGGATGATTGTTAAAGCCACAATTAGAGACCAACATTTCGCAAATATTATTCTATTAACATAATTTGGTTCCAAATAAAATCACAACCTCTATAAACAAAATTGCACAAACAATATTTGGTGGACAACCTAACCCTTCAAATTCACACCTGCTTGATAGTTAATCCACCTACCCATTTTGCCGCATCTTGAAAAGTAACCCTTTGGAAACTTTGTCTTTGTCATTGAAATTAAAAGAATATAGCAATAGTATAACACATCCATAGTACCAATATAGTCGCTTCGCAATATAAAAGGCCATACCCAAGACTCAAAAAAGATGCTCAAGTTATCAAGTAATCAAATTATTTTGCATTCAAATCTATCAATCACAATAAAATATATTACAACTGAAAATTCTAGTTAGCAAGTCTGTCTTTTCAAAAACTAATGAAATACCATTTGTTTAGCGAAGAATATATTGCATTCATTGACAGATAATGGAGACAACTTTCTCTCCATGGTCTCGATTAACAGATAATGAAATATACTTTTTATCCCTTGTCTACCTTGCCACCTATACAAACATTCATTAACAGATAATGGAGACAATTTTCTATCCATTGTCTCGATTAGTTAAATCAAAATTAGCTTAGTCAGACACATTGGACCAAATTTAGAGAATATAATCACGGTATTAAGATTATAAACTTGCATGAGTACATATTCTAGTTTTTTATTTTTATGAACTTGACTTTATTGTGGGATTCAGATGGCATGTTGATTTAATTTTTGACTTCTTTTAACTTATAGTTAAGAACCAATTAGATAGTTTGCAACTCCCATACAAAGATTTTCCTTTCCTGTCCATGTAATACATAGTCCCAAAGTGGCCTTTCTTCCAATGATACAGTTGATATCTAAAATCCTTTAGCTTGTGACTTCCAACCTCTTAAGAGACATAGAGCCCAGAAGTGCTAAAATGGGTGGGTCAAATGATAATATAAGTTAAATATGATTACAAAAACAATATTTGTACAATGATAATATAGAAGATTGTAGTCATTAACTAATTACACATCTTTCGTGATTATGAACCCGTCCAACCTACTTGACCTGTTGCCCTCTACATTTTGTATTTGGACCCATTTGACTCACTTGAGATAAGACATAACCCAAATGACAGGTTCAAATGTGCATGAGTCAAAATTGCCACCTTTGACAACATACCCGTTTGTTGACAACATAAATCAAAATTATCTAGGAGTTCAAAGTTGTTGCACATAGAAAAAAAACCAGATTTCCTTTTTAATAATACCAACAACAATATATATGTAGTAAGGGAAATCGTATACCTATAGCTGCTGCGTTGTAATGGAAATCACTGGAAATAGTGGTTTGATATAATTTAGACTTCTAAACTACAAAAAATGGGGACCTATGGCTCTATGATACAATACAAGGTATGAATTAGCTCTGTAATTTTATTTAAATGAGTAGTAATTAGATTCGCCAGCACTAATCATTCAAATTATCAAACACATGTCACTAAGATTATTTAGAGTCATATTATTATTAAATGATCAATGAAAGTTATTTAGAGGGAAAATTACCTGAATAGATGTTAAACAATGAGCAGCTCTAATTGGCCCCGAGATAAGTACCGAACCGAAACTGCATGAGTAAATTAATTTATAGATTAGGATACAAAAATATGGATCATTAATCATCATAAAACCATGAAGGAAGACCATGGATGCACAAGGGATTTAAAGCTTTACGTTGCCTCCTCGAGTGAATAAATCTGAAGTTCATACATCACTTGGTGAGCTGAGACTGAATGCCAGGTTGGAGATGTCCCAACCCTCCCGTGATGAAGATGGGTTGGTATGCCAGGATCAACTTCAAAGTGAGGAAGTACACACGCAACACAAGCAGCCAGATATCTCCCACAAGATGAAAAATAGGCCCCCATTTCACTGTACCATAAATATTGAGAGTAAGCCAGTGTGATCAAAACAAATAAAGAAATAGTTCATACACTTGCCTCGATCCTAATATTTGAAAATGTGAAGGTTTAAAGGTGTGAATATAAATTTTAACTGAAAAAAGACCAAAGTAAGTTCTTATGCACAACCGTGTTTCTAAACGAAATAAGCTGACTTTAACTAACAGATGCATGTTAAATGATTTCTTTTAAAGCCATGTAGTCACAAGAAAACAAAAAAATAAAAATAAAAAGAAAACGAGCATACATCTCCATTGCTTGGAGTTATCTTTTGCATAAACATTTGAACTCTTGCTCAAACATTTCCAAGTTTATTATATTAAAATTAGTTCCAACTCAGGGTTAATTTGCAAGGAGTCTAATGCATATATAAAATAAATGTTATGCAGTAAAACAGACAACCATAAAGCATTGGTCTCACTGACCCAGACACACGTAACAATATTTTTGTCAATTAATAGTTATATTTTTTGAAAAGTCCAAGAATAAAACAATAACCTAAACTGAAGAGAAAGTATAACAAAGAAGAAGCAGAATCACTTACATATTGAGCATGTTTTTTTCTTTCAAGCATTTCATCAAACTGTTGGTGTGCGGTCAAAATCAAATGAAGAAACCTATAGCCAACTGAATAAAAGAAAAACCAAATCCAACTATTAAAAAAATAAGCTCAATAATAATGAATCTGAAAGTAGTAAATTTACGTCAGGCATCTTCTCCAATTGTTAGGTTTAATGTTAATGCTTGAATCAAATATATACAAACGAATCCGTAGGTTAATTTTGGATGTTTTTTTGAATGAATTACATAAATTGGTGAATTGAAACTGAATAATGAATACCGATTTAAGAGGAGCGTATATGAATTGATGCTGGCGTTATTGCATACCAAAAATAGATGATTTGATGGTGGCGTTACAATTTTGATGAGTTAAGAATGAGAATGAATTGATTTGCATTTTGACCTACCAAAAATAACAGATTTAGTATCGAAGGGAAAGGAGTAGTGCATAGCAGTGTTGTACACATGAAAGCATTAACTATTTTCTGACCAATAGTAGCAAAGACACGTCATAGTATTAATTATTTTTGTTGCTTCATAGGTTTGTACATTATTCACGTTTATTAGAATAAATAGATTTGATGTCTACATTGAACTTTTCATCATTACATATATAGTATAATGTACACAACTTACTCTCCATATATATGTTACCAATAATTATAATAAGCGTCTTGCTAATATGTGCCTATTGGGTACATGTTTAGTTCTTTCTCTATGGCATATTTAAGTTAATTAATAATTATGGTAGTTTTATAGTTTAATTAATGTTCATTGACTGTAGTTTTTTTATTTAAAAGGAAAGTTTAGGTTCATTAATTGCATCTTACAGTTTGCTCAGTTGACACATATAATAAAGTCATCTTGACATATAATGTATTAGAGCATTAGGTGTCATGACATCCCAAAACTACTCATTTGGGTCCCACGGGGTGCCACGTCACCATGATATACCTCCCTTTACAACCCCCTTATCATAACAGACCACAACTTACTCATTTGGGTCCCACCACTTTCTATTTTATTTTATTTATTCAAATTTCCAGATAAACTAAATTCATTCCATTAAATTAAAAATACAATACATCATATTAAAACACATACGAAACATAAACTAACGATACGAAAAAAAAGGTAAAAAAACATACGCAACTTTAGAAATACATCAAATTATAAAGAAACTAATTATGTTGTTGTTGTTGCTGTTGTTGAAATTGTTCCTATTAATGTCGTTTCCAAACATGCTCGATGAGATTTCGTTGAAGCACTGCGTGTACGCGTTTACCATGTAGTTCCCTCCCCTTCTTTTGTTGCACATCGCATCGTTCAATCCATTCCCAATTGGCGTAGGGCGCATGTGCATTTCATAATCACACTAAAAGTCATTACACCCCTACCATCGGGTCGGACTATAAAGAAATCCAACTGCTTAGGAAGAGGATGATGAGTTTCAATATATGTTTCAATTCCTTGTACTATTTCTAAAAATAGTTTACGGCTCATACGATAGCGACGCCTAAATTTTTCATCCGTATATTTTGGGTTGTTACCAAAATAGTCAGCCATTAGACGTTCTTCAGCAATTTGACATTCACGGGGAATGTATTAACGTCGTTTCGAACTTCCGGCATCTTGTTGCTGCAACGATTGCTCATACTCATATTCTTGTAGAATCATCTCGAGCTCCGAAATCTCTTCAAGATCACTTTCGCCGAAATAAGATGATGCACTCATTTTTTGGGTTATTATTTAATAGTGTTTAGTGTGAAATGTTGTGTAGAATTTGTAAAAATATGATAGTATTTATAGTGTGTCAATGTATGTGTATAAACTGTGGAAACCGTAGAGGGAAGGGGGGGGGGGTGAATACGTTTCCATTTAAAAACTTAAAACCTTTTGTATCAAACACCCAATTAAGTGTGACGTAATATGAAATGTGTCAACAATGATCACATATCATCTAGGGATGAATAAATTAAACTACAACACAAGCACAATCAACCATGACACATACATAATCAACATAACATAAGCAACTAGCCACACAACCATAAACGCAATGCAAATATAAATATAAAGCGATAAAGAATAAAATGAAAGTAAAGAGATAAGTAAGAAGGCGCAAACCGGACACGATGATTTATAGTGGTTCGGTCACGAAGCTCCTCTTCGCCCTACTCCACTCCCCGAGTACCCAACTCGAGAGTTACTTCACTAATCAACAAACTCCCTTTAGGCGGAGAAAACCGTACATGTCGCTTAACTTGTTTTCCGACACTAAGCTAGATGTCGAGTGCTAATCTTAGCTAGCACCAATCTACCACGATCTACCCGATCTACACCGTACACGTCGCTTATCCTATTTCCGACACTAAGCTAGATGTCGAGTGCTAATCTTAGCTAGCACCAATCTACCACGATCTACCCCGTACACGTCGCTTATCCTATTTCCGACACTAAGCTAGATGTTGAGAGCTAATCTTAGCTAGCACCAATCTACCACGATCTACCCGATCTATCCTTGATCCACATGATCAATCACATAAGCCCAATGGCTTCAAGAGATCTTCACTATCTCTACAAGATCACACTTGATCTTGACTCACTCTCTCTCACAAAAGTAAAATGATCTTGATGTATGCTATGATACAATCAAGAGTGTAACAAATGTTACAAGACCTAACAACTATAACGCTTATATCTTCTTGGATACCTTGAGTTCTTCTCTTGCAAATGAAGAGGAATGATAACACTTTGTATCTACTTGGATACTTTGTGTTCTTCTCTTGCTAATAAAGAGGGATGACAACACTTTGTATCTACTAGGATACTTTGTGTTCTTCTTTTGCTAATCAAGAGGGATGAAGAGGATCACTTGAATGGATGATTGGATCACTCTTAAACAAACTAAGACTCTCCAAATGATCAAAGAAAGTCATCTAAGTGAGAAGGGATTAGACCAGAGAAAAAGGACTGGAAAAATCAAGTTGGAAGTGTGAAATGGTCTACTATTTATAGGCAAAGAAAAATCTAGCCGTTACGTACGGACGGCTCCACTAATTGTGCCACGGCTCCGTTAAATTTAACGGAACCTTGGAGCCGTCGGAGTCGAAAACGCTCCAGACGCTCCAAATTTTGTCTTTTAGTTGTGAAGGTTTATTTGGGGAAGTTTGGAGCTATTTTGGGGGGAAAAATGGCTGTTACAATTTTTGAAATGATTTTCCCAAATAAAACATTTCTTTCTAATTCAAAAATAATTTGTATAATATATTTTTGAAAAATGTTTTGTCACATTCATAAAAATGTGAAGTTTAGAAAAATAAAATCCTTTGATCATTTGTCAAGTAGTAGATTTGTTTGTCCATACCTTGAGTGATTTATGTCGGGATGGAAATCTACAACTTTGTTGAAGCATACTTGAGACGTCGAGAGGTGTTGATGTAAGTACGCATTGATGATTTATGTTTACAAGTAACTTACGCATTTTACGTTATGCATTACAAGTTACATGTTTGTCATTATTAAAACCGAAGAAACCGTTTAGTTTAAATATCGTAATATTTGCACTAACAATCTCCCCCTTTTTGATGATGACAAATATGTAAACCGTAACACACAGTAAAATGTAAAAGTTACCTGTTTACACTCTCTTCTCCCCCTTTTGTCGAAGCAAAAAGGTAGTTGCCTCGAGCTCTCTTTTGATTTCATTTCCTACTCCCCCTTATTGAACTACTTTCCTTTCTCCGCAGAAAGGCGAGTTTGCATCATCCCAGTGAAGTCTTCTATCACCACCATTAGAAGGACTCCATGCTTTGTATTTAAATTCTCTCGAGCTCCCCCTAGCTCAATGCTCCCCTATGGTGACTTAATCCCCTCTTTTATTTACCTTAGTATCTAGCGGATCAATGGATCAAATTTATACGTAGACTTTTCCTACATCAAGGGTTAGCTTCGTGCAGCATAATATATAACAGTATAGGAGCAACATTATAGGGATAGAATACACATAGCAAGACATGCACGGGTTAAACTATGTGAACACGTAAGTGTCACAACCCGACCGAAAACCTAAGGTGTAATTGTTCACTCAATCACACTAATCAAGAACGAGATTCGTTCATTGACTGACGCACTAAATGACTTCTTTCAAGTTGTCATTGGGAAGGAAAGTTCTAACAAACCTTTTGAACAACATAATCATCTACTCAAGATGATTGATGTTAAGGATAGTTTGTTGATAAGACATACTCTAAATGATTACTATTATGACAAGTCGTGCCATAAAGTAGACTCGATAGAGGTTATACCTAAATGATTCCATAAGGTGGGAGAGTGTTGGTTGTGGTGACAACAAGGACAACTTGGGTTATGTGGTTGTAGGGGATAAATAATGGGATGACCCATTAGTGGTTGTGGTGATGGTGATAGTGATAAGGATGATGTGTTAGTGCCAAGTCCAAAGTGGTTTGATGGTGATAGGGTTAGTGTGATAGCTAAAGGTTGTGGTGGACTTGGTGGAGGTAAGGGTGTAGGAATCCTAAAAGTGGAGGATGATTTAGGTTAATATATCGTTTGCACTGACAATGAGATGCATGATATATTTCAAAAGGGAAAAGGAAAAGGTGTATGTGATCCTAACAGGATTGTTGGTGGATATCTCTAACGGGGTTAAGGTAACGAAGTTCTAGGTTTCTAGGTTGGATGATCCTAGTTGTGTGTTAGAGATAATTTGGTGCATGAAGGGTTTCATGTGTTTGTGAGGATTGAAGGTTGTTGAACTAAGTATCACTTATCCAAAGTGAGGAGTAGTTGTAAGGTTTGAGTGTGATGAGTTGAGGGTTATAAGGTTTTTAGACTGACTATCACTGTCAAGAGTGAACTGTAGCTAAAAGGTTTGAGTGGGATTGATATAAGGGTTGAAGGTTGTAAGGTTTGAGTGTGATGATCGATGAGTTGCAGGTTGTAAGGTTTGAAGATGAGATGCAAGATAAGCTTGCAATGGTGAGGCCTTGTAAAGGCAAGAGTTGTGGGATTCAAACTAAAGTTGGTGATGGTGTCCTATGGTGTAGTGAGAAAATGTTAGGGTGTGTGTGAGTTTGCAAAATTTTGCAGGTTTGAGGTTAAGGATGTAGGGATCAGGAGGGAACAGTTAAAATTCATCAAACATAGGTACGGTACCACTAAATACCACACGGTACCGTTAAATTTAATGGTACTGTGGCCTATTTAACGGTACCGTGACCTGGAAGTCATGAATTTTCCTGTGCAGCCTAGTTCTGGGCAGCTAAAGGGAAGTTTCCTAGGGAATAAGAACCACATTTGTGTGTTCTTGAGAGTGTTTGGAGAAAGACAATATGAGTGTGTTTTCGCTCCCCATTAATCTATTACCATCCGGACAAGATGTAGAAGATAAAGAGGAAAACGAACGTTGACGAAAGCGATGAGCTTAGTAATGTCATGACAGGTGGTGGATAGCATACGATAAACTTCACCTTTGAAGTCACGTAGCTCTTCTCAATCATTGTGAATATTCATAGAATATTATGATGAGGCAAGTGATCACGTGGAGATATCCTAGGGGTTAAGAAGATAAAATCTTCAAGGTTGTGAGGTTAGTGATAAGGTTCTAGTGGGTTATCTATGTTGATAAGGAAGGGTTATCTCAACGTATCCTAGCGATTCTTCATTTGAAGTGTGTGGAAGATGAGTGGGATGCGGAAGCATTGGTAGTGTTTAATACCATGCGGAAGTGAAAGGGAAAAGGCTAAGGAATCAGATGATAGATAGAATCTATTCTGATAGGAGACGGTTTTGGTTCAAGACTATATCGAGTGGGTTTTGATGGTGTTGGTGAGAATTGAAAGGAAGATTTTTGACAAAGAAATTTCACATATGTTGTGACTTTTCTGGACTTTGGATTAAAAGAATTTATACCAAATAAATTCCTTTATGAATGAATCCAACGGGATTCGATGAACGTTGATCGAGAACGAGAAATGACATTTAATTGCATTTCGCAAATTAAATACACTTTAAATATTTCGGTCATTAGAATTCAAGAGGATTTTACGAATAAATCTCGCTGATTTAGTGAGACTTTTCGACACGAGGAGAGAATTTATACCTAATAAATTCTTTGAACGGTATTGGACGAGAAGAGATGACTTTTATATTTCCAAGGAAATACATAGATAGTCATTAGAGCGATGTAAAGGATGACTCAATATTTCCAGTGAAATATTTAAATAGTCATGAGATGAGACACACGAGATGACTACAATATTTCCAGTGAAATATTCAAGTAGTCACAAGATTTATGGAATAGGTTCAATCATTCCTAGACCTAGACGGAGATGGTTAGGAGATTCTCGGTTGAGAGGTTTGGTTGATTTACGGATTTTGATGTGCTTCGCACACGAGTGTTTCATGGGGTTTTGAAAGACGTAAAGCTAGGCCTATGGTGCTGATTTGCAGCAGGGTTTGGGATCTTAAGACGTGTATATTCACACGAGGATGAAAGGAACTACTAATCACTTATGTAGTAACTCGTGAGTCCTTTGTTATCCGAAGGTTGATGTTAGCATTTAGCTTTTGGATGAGCGTTTTAACATATGTTGTTAAAAGGCTTGAATATGATGTTTCAGATATGACATTTAACAATTGCGATCGCAAGTTAAACTTACTTGAATATTTCGGATGAAATATTTAAGTTGTCAACCCTACTCCGAGTTCTACTAGGTTTGTTCCTAACCTTCCCATGTCAAAAGGGTGTATTACTTGGAAGAAGGCGAAGTGATGACTGGGGAATTAGGTTAACTTCGCGACTACTTTGACTTATGGGTTTTGACACTAGTGTATGGCTCTATGACTTCTAAGGGTTCATAGTGATGGGCATACCTAATTCCTAATGTGTCAAAAGGACATAGTGTGGGTGCAAACTTTACAAGTAAATCATGTAAAATGCACGTAAGGAATAAATGCAAGCATCATGTAAAACATGATAATCATTTAGCATTTAAGATCATGAAGACATTTAACCATATCTTACGAGAACATGTTATCATTTTGAAACGCGTATGTGGGATGCAAGCAACCTAGGTTTGCTAAGGCAGATCCTAATTACTACTTGTTCAAGATGACATCCTAATGGGAGATATAGTTCAACGATGTAAACTATCTCTACTCAAATGTAGGAATGAAAATTTTTCAAGTTAGAGAATGAGTATGAGACTATCACTAGTGGTGCTCAATTAAGGCTAAACACGACCATTTTTACGGGTTATACATAAACCCAACTTCTCTCCTGGAAGCAATCCAACCGTTAGGTCAAATTGAATTTCTAGTGTGATAGGTTCTCCAGTAGTCATTCTCATGTTAGAAGAATTCAAATTCCTATATTTGCCTATCGAAGTATAGCAAAGATGATGTTATCTTGTTTTGCTTATACATGGCCTAATATGACTCAATTAACCATACTTTGAAAGTTGGTCAAGAAAATGACATGTCTTACACAACTCCTAACAAAGGCAAGCGAAATGTTTTAATTTCGTGTTTGAGATTTAAAGGTTATTTGATGGAGATGGTGTATTTTATAATCTCTTGGACAACATCTTTGTTTGTTGAGTTGTTATATGTTATTTTAACACGATTTGGTTTCCTAGAACCAAGAGACACTCTAATGTGATACAATGTAGAATCTACTACATCGTGTGTATTTCAAGAATGCTCTTTTGCATATCTCGATTGAGAATCTAATAAAGGTTATTTACCTCAATAGATCTTGTGAGCAATTTATTTGAAATGAGACATACTGTTTATTTCAACTAGTATGCTTTTCTAAGAGTAAACTTATCACTCTTAAGAATGCTTTGTGAAACAAGTATTTTAGTGTATGACCAATTTTACTTGTTTATGGAATGACACATGTCGTATTAGGTTATTTTTCAACTCTAATATACTATATTTGTTAACAGGATGCAATATATTCTCTTGCAACATAACCATTCATGTCACAAAGAAAATAAGATGCATAGGATATAAGTTATCTTTTGTCAATCTTTTGATAAGAGAAATACATGTGATATTCTCAAAGATTGATGACTTACATAATAGTTAATAACATATTATGTATGACACTTTTACTAGACATGTGACTTTGAGTGTTGAGTTGTTCATGAGCAAAGTTTACATATGTTGTTTGTTTGCTCTTGTTTGGTTTTTCGGAAATGATGCATTTACTAATTGCATTGCAATGTAAATTACTTGTATATTTCGGATGAAACATCCAAGTTGTCAATCCTACTTGGTTGTGTATTTTATGCATCTTTTAAACATGTTAGTTTAAAGTTTGGAACACAACCATTGGACAAGAAGACTTAACATGGCATCTTCAACACAAGTGTGAGTTATTATCCGATGCATATTATTTTCGTCTTGAGAGGACGTCATTATTTTCATAACAATCGAGTGTGATTGAGTATGTAGATTCAAGATAATATGTTTCATCATATTTTGATGTTATCTTGAAGCTAGACAAATAATGACTTCAATTTCATGTCCTCACTTGAAAACTTGTCAATTAGCTTCGATGATGATATCATTCATAATTTGAATAATTATTGATATATACTCGAAATCTTTCTTGACCCTCACGATCACTCCTTTTAAAAAGAAAATAAAAATTTAAGGAGTGTGTTCCATTTATTGTAATACTAGTTGTATGTGTGAGGTTAATGACATATTAAGTTACTACTTTGATATTGTCATTTATTTTTATTTGAGAAAAACTATTTATATTATTAAGTATAACACTCTTAGTTTTTCGACACCTCATTAGTATAAAAATAATTATCATAACCATTTTTATACAACATACGTAAAATACTAAATGTTTAAAATATTTTGTATGTGTGTTAAATCAATACAAGTTTAATAAATTTTATTTTACTTAAATACTAATGTATTAAAATGACCTTTTATCTTGTTTAGACAACCCATGGTCAAACAAGATAAAATGATGTAATGTTTTAAAGATCATGTTACGGATTTTATAAAAGTGTTAAGTACTTCGGGGTGATATACTTTTTACACTTAAACCTTTTGAAAAATAATTGTGTAAGACAATATCTTTCGACACACATGATCTACCAACTTAGTTTCTATTCCTAAGAAGGTTACTAAACAATTTTAAAAACTTGCAAAAAATGCAAGAAAAATGGTCTATGCCTATATGCAATGCAAAATCAATTACGCTACTTAGTGCAAGAAGTCTAGCCTAAGTCCTATTGACGCATAAGCCGAAAAGCTAATATTCGACACATAGCAACAATGCATGAAGGACATTTATGCTTATAAATAAAATTAGCTCAACAAGAGATAACAATAAGCATACAAAAGTATTAACTAACAATACTAAGACACAAAGAAAAGCAAATAGTCATTTAGCATAACACACAAATATACTTATCGTCATTTTGTGTATTAAGTATAACAATGTACACTTAGCTTGAATTTATTTGAAAATGAATTATTTTCCACCCCATTTAAAAATTTGATCAAGTTCAACACCTTGAAATCATGAATGCATCAACGTGTGATGTTCACTTTGTGATTTGACAAAAAATTTGTGCAATCGGCATGACCGGAAAAGACTCTCTGTTACGAATTAAAGGATCTCATAAATTTTACTTTACAATCACTTTCTAAAAATATTTTTAAGTGAAAGTAGACTCAATTACGTTTAAAACGATAGGTGGCACGACTCATACGGACTTACGGTTGATTTTATACGAATTTTTGAAAATTACCGAATTCTGAAAAACAGACGAAGGTACCGTTAAATTTAGCGGTACCGTCCATATTTAATGGAGTCGTCCGTTATATTTAACGGTGCCGTACGTCTGACTTCAGTTTTTGAACAGAACCAACTTTTATCAATTTAAGAAAACCTTCAAGCTAGTATGACAACATATACTAAATAACAAAACTTGTAAGTATTAAGTAACTAAATACTTTTCATATCTTTATCACCTTCACGGGTAATTTGATACATGGATCGTACTCAATTTTGAAAATCATTTGTTTTAAAATTTTGAGCGACGTGGCTCTGGTACCAATTGTGGAAACCATAGAGGGGGGGGGGGTGAATACGTTTCCATTTAAAAACTTAAAACCTTTTGTATCAAACACCCAATCAAGTGTGACGTAATATGAAAAGTGTCAACAATGATCACATATCATCTAGGGATGAATAAATTAAACTAAAACACAAGCACAATCAACCATGACACATACATAATCAACATAACATAAGCAACTAGCCACACAACCATAAACGCAATGCAAATATAAATATAAAGCGATAAAGAATAAAATGAAAGTAAAGAGATAAGTAAGAAGGCGCTAACCGGACACGATGATTTATAGTGGTTCGGTCACGAAGCTCCTCTTCGCCCTACTCCACTCCCCGAGTACCCAACTCGAGAGTTACTTCACTAATCAACAAACTCCCTTTAGGCGGGGAAAACCGTACACGTCGCTTAACTTGTTTTCCGACACTAAGCTAGATGTCGAGTGATAATATTAGCTAGCACCAATCTACCACGATCTAACCGATCTACACCGTACACGTCGCTTATCCTATTTCCGACACTAAGCTAGATGTCGAGTGCTAATCTTAGCTAGCACCAATCTACCACGATCTACCCGATCTACCCAGTACACGTCGCTTATCCTATTTCTGAAACTAAGTTAGATGTCGAGTGCTAATCTTAGCTAACACCAATCTACCACGATCTACTCGATCTATCCTTGATCCACATGATCAATCACACAAGCCCAATGGCTTCAAGAGATCTTCACTATCTCTACAAGATCACACTTGATCTTGACTCACTCTCTCTCACAAAAGTAAAATGATCTTGATGTATGCTATGATACTATCAAGAGTGTAACAAATGTTACAAGACCTAAAAACTATAACTCTTGTATCTTCTTGGATACCTTGAGTTCTTCTCTTGAAAATGAAGAGGAATGATAACACTTTGTATCTACTTGGATACTTTGTGTTCTTCTCTTGCTAATCAAGAGGGATGACAACACTTTGTATCTACTTGGATACTTTGTGTTCTTCTCTTGCTAATCAAGAGGGATAAAGAGGATCACTTGAATGGATGATTGGATCACTCTTAAACAAACTAAGGGGCCGTTTACTTTCAACTTAATGTCCTGTTTGGTAACAAAACTGGCTGGAAACAGGAAACTTTGGTGTTTCTTTTTAACTTATTGCAAAAGAGAATCCTTAATGTGGAAGGGGGCAAAATTTGATACTGTTTCTATTCAGGACGTCTTAATACGATTTTTTTCCCGAACTAGTGTAGGTGGAAAAAATAAATTCGAAAAATTTAGAAAACTTCGAAAAAATTTATAAAAATTCAAAAAAAATTTAAAAATTCGAAAAATTTATGAAAATTCGAAAAAATTTATAAAAATTTTAAAAAAATTCAAAAAAATTTAAAAATACAAAAAATTTATAAAAATTGAAAAAATTTATAAAAATTCAAAAAATTTATAAAAATTTATAAAAATTCGAAAAATTGATAAAAAATCAAAAAATTCGAAAATTTTATAAAAAATTTATAAAAATTGAAAAAATTTATAAAAATTCAAAAAATTTATAAAAATTCGAAAAATTGATAAAAAAATCAAAAAATTCGAAAATTTTATAAAAAATTTATAAAAATTCAAAAAATTTATAAAAATTCAAAAAATTTGAAAATTTTATAAAAATTTATAAAAATTCAAAAAAACTTATAAAAAATTTGAATTTATTAAATTTTTTTTCGAATTTTTATAATTTTTTTTGAATTTTTAAAAAATTATAAATTTTTACAAATTTTTTGAATTTTTAAAAAATTATAAATTTTTATAAATTTTTTTAATTTTTTAAAAATTTTTATAATTTTTTATAAAATTTTCGAATTTTTTGAATTTTTATAATTTTTTTGAATTTTTAAAAAATTTTAAATTTTTACAAAATTTTTGAATTTTAAAAAATTATAAATTTTTATAAATTTTTTGAATTTTTTAAAAATTTTAATAAGTTTTTTCGAATTTTTATAATTTTTTATAAAATTTTCGAATTTTTTGAATTTTTATAAATTTTTTGAATTTTTAAAAATTTTCGAATTTTTTAAAAATTTTTATAAATTTTTTCGAATTGTCATAAATTTTTCGAATTTTTATAAATTTTTTCCACCTACACTAGTTCGGAAAAAAACTCGTATTAAGATGGTCAATTAAGCATAAAAAAGAAACAATATATATCCACACAGGATCTAACTAGAAACAGTACACATATATCCACACAGGACCTAACTAGAAACAGGAAAAAAAAGAAACAGCACCTAAGACTCTCCAAATGATCAAAGAAAGTCATCTAAGTGAGAAGGGATTAGACCAGAGAAAAAGGACTGGAAAAATCAAGTTGGAAGTGTGAAATGGTCCACTATTTATAGGCAAAGAAAAATCTAGCCGTTACGTACGGACGGCTCCACTAATTGTGCCACGGCTCCGTTAAATTTAACGGAACCTTGGAGCCGTCGGTGTCAAAAACGCTCCAGACGCTCCAAATTTTGTCTTTTAGTGGTGAAGGTTTATTTGGGGAAGTTTGGAGCTGTTTTGGGGGGGGGGGGGAAATGGCTGTTACAATTTTTGAAATGATTTTCCCAAATAAAACATTTCTTTCTAATTCAAAAATAATTTGTAAAATATATTTTTGAAAAATGTTTTGTCACATTCATAAAAATATGAAGTTTAGAAAAATAAAATCCTTTGATCATTTGTCAAGTAGTAGATTTATTTGTCCATACCTTGAGTGATTTTTGCCGGGATGGAAATCTACAACTTTGTTGAAGCATACTTGAGACGTCGAGAGGTGTTGATGTAAGTACGCGTTGATGATTTATGTTTACAAGTAACTTGCGCATTTTACGTTATGCATTACAAGTTACATGTTTGTCATTATTAAAACCGAAGAAACCGTTTAGTTTAAATATCGTAATATTTGCACTAACATAAACAAAAACACAAAAACAAAAGAAACAAAAAGAAAAGAAAAAAAACGGTTGGAATTGTTTTTTAAACGTTTGGTAACGTCTATATCTGACAAACAAGGACGAATTTCACCTCGCCGTGCAGACGAGGAGCTCTACAACGGCGAGCCATGGCGAAATGGAACGGTATCATGGCGAAGGATGGCGAGCTGCCATGTCATCCTCGGCGAGACATGGCGAGCTCCACACCTAATGCTCTTAATGACATTGTTGAAAATTCAGCACATGTAAATTACTAAAACCCTTAACTATCATTGAAATTACTTAAAATGACATCTTGACTGTCATTTAATATTTTTTCAACAACCTCTAACCTCCAATAAGCAATAATAAACCAATCTTTATGGCTATTAAGTAATGAAAATGTTAAAAATAAACTCCAAAAGCAAAAAGAATGTCTTCTATAAAAAATTGAACGAATTTATTAAGTCAAATGACATTAAGTGCTAAGTTTATGACTTGATATATATTGTACATTTTTATATGATATTTACTATTTTCTTTAGTTACTTTCACATCATTTTTTGAACACTTGATATTTCTTTTCATTTATAAGCACAATTTCACGTATATCAACAACTTATGTGGGACAATACCATAAAAAAAGATACTCAGTTATACCAACAAGCTAAAAGACCTTTAGAAGGTGTATGTAAATTAACTTTTTAATATTTTGGAAATACCTTTTAAAATTCGATATCATATTTTGTAATTGGGTGTAGACTTATCACACCGCATGTTACTTATTTACGACTACAAGTCACTATCAATCACTTTGACCTCCTAGCTTTATAATATTGCCGATTACTACTTATATATTGTGTCTCATAGCGCGGCTACCGACCACTTCCAAAGGAAGAGTTTGTTAAAACTTAAATTTATTCTAACCTAAAATTAGTGGCATGCGTAAATTTATTTTCACTGGAAACGTATAACCGAAAAACATTGCTCGTCTAAAATATAAATTCTATGGTATCCACCGTCATACCATGAGAGTATCTGGTCAGTCTACGATAATATACAAAGAACTTTATTAGAAGTTATTTTTAAAATAGGAAGAAAGAAAAAAATGAATACGCACAGAAGATTATAGGAGCTAGTTAAATACATTTATATTTGATAATCCCATCTATTTATTTTATTTCTTTGTTTCTTTTTATCTAAATTCAAATAAAAGGCTCATAAAAATTACTATAAAACGACATACAAGTTACGTGCCCCCCCCCCCCCCCCAACATACAATCGCCGATCCAATCTGTTGACACAATATAACTACGGCATTTTCAATCTTAAGATTGAGAGTAAGCCAGTGTGATCAAAACAAATAAAGAAATAGTTCATACACTTGCCTCGATCCTAATATTTGAAAATGTGAAGGTTTAAAGGTGTGAATATAAATTTAAATTAAAAAAGACCAAAGTAAGTTCTTATGCGCAACCGTGTTTCTAAACGAAATAAGCTGACTTTAACTAACAGATGCATGTTAACTGATTGCTTTTAAAGCCATGTAGACACAAGAAAACAAAAAAATTAAAATAAAAAGAAAATGAGCATACATCTTCATTGCTTGGAGTTGTCTTTTGCATAAACATTTGAACTCTTGCTCAAACATTTCCAAGTTTATTATATTAAAATCAGTTCCAACTCAGGGTTAATTTGAAAGGAGTCTAAGGCATATATAAAATAAATGTTATGCAGTAAAACAGACAACCACGAAGCATTGGTCTCACTGACCCAGACACACGTAACAATATTTTTCTCAATTAATAGTTATATTTTCTAACAAGTCCAAGAATAAAACAATAACCTAAACTGAAGAGAAAGTATAACAAATAAGAAGAAGAATCACTTACATATTAAGCATGTTTTTTTCTTTCAAGCATTTCATCAAACTGATGGCGTGCGGTCAAAATCAAATGAAGAAACCTATAGCCAACTGAATAAAAGAAAAACCAAATCCAACTATTAAAAAAATAAGCTCAATAATAATGAATCTGAAAGTAGTAAATTTACGTCAGGCATCTTCTCCAATTGTTAGGTTTAATGTTAATGCTTGAATCAAATATATACAAACGAATCCGTAGGTTAATTTTGGATGTTTTTTTGAATGCATTACATAAATTGGTGAATTGAAACTGAATAATGAATACTGATTTAAGAGGAGCGTATATGAATTGATGCTGGCGTTATTGCATACCAAAAATAGATGATTTGATGGTGGCGTTACAATTTTGATGAGTTAAGAATGAGAATGAATTGATTTGCATTTTGACCTACCAAAAATAACAGATTTAGTATCGAAGGGAAAGGAGTAGTGCATAGCAGTGTTGTACACATGAAAGCATTAACTATTTTCTGACCAATAGTAGCAAAGACACGTCATAGCATTAATTATTTTTGTTGCTTCATAGGTTTGTACATTATTCACGTTTATTAGAATAAATAGATTTGATGTCTACATTGAACTTTTCATCATAACATATATAGTATAACGTACACAACTTACTCTCCATATATATGTTACCAATAATTATAAAAAGCGTCTTGCTAATATGTGCCTATTGGGTACATGTTTAGTTCTTTGTCTATGGCATATTCAAGTTAATTAATAATTAAGGTAATTTTAGAGTTTAATTAATGTTCATTGACTGTAGTGTTTTTATTTAAAAGGAAAGTTTAAGTTCATTAATTGCACCTTACAGTTTGCCCAGTTGACACATATAATAATGTCATCTTGACATATAATGTATTAGAGCATTAGGTGTCATGACATCCCAAAACTACTCATTTGGGTCCCACGGGGTACCACGTCACCATGACATACCTCCCATTACAACCCCCTTATCATAACTGTTAGGAATATAAATATACACATGAAAGACTCGGTCACCCCGAGTATCTATTAACATTAAGTAGCTCGTAGGATTAATCATATTAGTTTAGACTTCGTAACACCATGGAGTCGGGACGGGTCTTTACCCACTGTCAGCCCGATCCATAGCCTACTAGAGGCGTCTTTGTAACCACTATATAAGCCCTCTCCTACCAAAGGAGAGGGTTGGACCTTTCATTAGTTCAATCTAATATTATCTCACTTTCTCTCTCTAAAGGCTCCCACTTCATCTCTTTTCTTCTCTTTAGAATTCGGCCAAATCACAAGAACCATATGTGTTTAGATTAATGAGTATCCTACAATTGGTATCAAGAGTCATAGTTAGATCATTTAGAATGTGGATGCTCGGATTTTAGATTGGTTTTTGTGAGTTTATTTTGGTTCAACTAGTTTTTTTGTGAAAATACCTTGGTTCGATTTTGTTTGTGATTAATCTTGGAATATGTTTGTACTTTCATGATCAGGGGTGTTGTATGAGCTTAGTTTAGTGTTTGGATAGCTTGTTTCATCCGTTTATTGGTGTGTTTGAGTCAATTCGAGTGGTGTTTTGAAATTGTTCTAGGTTGCGATTTTATTCTCGACATAAGTTTCATAGTTGCGATTTGAGTTAGTTTTGGATTGTTAGTGTTGCGATTTGGCAGGCTTTAGTATTGCGATTTGGTTTTTAACTAAAAAGGGAAAAAGACAAAACCGCAAGAAAGTGACACCTTTGTCCGATTGTGAGTTGCAAATTGACTAGTTGCGATTTGTCTAGTTGTGATTTGATCAGTTGCGATTTGAGGTTGCGAGTTGATACTTGCGATTTGACTTGTTGCGATTTGATTAGCTGCGATTTGACTTTTTGCGATTTGACAAGTTGCGATTTGCTAATTGCGATTTGCTAGTTGCTCTGTTGCGATTTGCTCCTGATTCTTCACTGCGATTTGCTCCAGATTCTTCCCTGCGATTTGCTCAACATTCTTCGTTGTGATTTACTCATGTCTCTACATTGTAACTTGACTCTTGACTTTAACTTGTTCATATCACCAAGTAAACTCAATACAACCAAACCCAATCACAACTTAACAACAATTCACCTAAACTAACAAACAATCATTCATCATAACACATTCAAGTAATTAAATCACGGTTTATTCTTGATTTTTGTAAAATCCCGCGAAAGAATCTATTTCTCGGTTTAAATCATAGAATTGTAAAATCCCGTTCAAGTTTACATCATGGCAAGCACTTCTTATGATGACATTCAAGCTGCCGGGTCCGATACCCGCCCTCCTATGCTTGATCGGACGGATTATGAATCATGGGCACAAAGAATACGAATTTATTGCTTCGGAAAAGAGAATGGTGTTAACATTCTTAAATCCATTGATGAAGGACCTTTTCAATTGGGCACCACTAGAGATGCTGTCGCTACCGCTGATGATGGAACTGTCACTCTTGGAATTGACAGACCACGTAACTACAACGATCTTAATGAGAAGGAGAAGAAGCGTTATGATGCAGACATTAAGGCTTTTAACATTGTGATTCAAGGGCTTCCCAAAGACGTTTACAAGCTTATAAACTTCAACACTGAAGCCAAAGCTGTTTGGGACAATGTTAAAATGCTTCTGGCTGGATCTGAACTGACCAAAGAAGATCGTAAATCTCAGTTGTATGATGAGTTTGACCACTTCAAGATGAATCCTGGAGAAAACATCACTGACTATTATGTGAGATTTCACAAGCTTGTGAATGACATCAGGATCATCAGGATGACAATGCCAAACATCCAACTCAACTCTAAGTTTGTGAATAACATGTCACCCGAGTGGGACAGATTTGTCACTGCCGTGAAGCTCAACAATGTATTGAGAGAGACTAATTATGAACAGCTGTATGCCTACTTACAACAACATGAAAAGCATGCTGTCTATGATCGTCAATTGAGGGAAAAACTCAATCCAACCACATCTAATGATCCACTTGCATTTTTCTCAAATGTTCAGCCGTTCAATCAATCCTCACTTGATCAAGTTTATCACCATCCCTTTTCATCACAGAATCAGACATCATTTGCCCAATCATCGTTGCACCCACCATCTGCTGTGAACACCCAGCTGGATTCAGGATATTCTCATACTGACAAGATGATTGATAATCTCTCCAACCAAGTTTCTTTACTTGTCCAACAATTCAGAGCAACACTCCCTCAAACCAACAACCAACTTCGAACTTCATCAAATCCACGTAATCAAGCAACTGTGGAAGATGGAAGGGTTGTGGTTCAGAATGTTCAGGGAAGGCAAAATGTGAATCAAAGGAATGTTGGTCGGGGTAATTTACAAAACAGAGTTAGGAATGCTAACCAAGGACTGGGAAGGCAAACCAAGTGTTACAACTGTGGTGGATTGGGAAATATAGCAAGGAATTGCACTCAACCGACGCGTCCACAGAACTCCGAATACTTCAAAGATAAGATGCTGTTGATGCAAGCTCAAGAGAATGGAGTAGCTTTGGATGAAGAAGAGTTATTATTTCTTGCTGGTGATGAGGGGAACACATTTGATGCTGATGGGGATGATCAACCAGTTCAGGACTTGGCATTAAATGATCCTAACATCTTCCAAGCTGATGACTGTGATGCTTTTGACTCAGACGTTGATGATGAACCCACTACTCAAACCATCTTCATGGGTAATCTGTCTTCTGTAGTCTCATCACCACAACAATCTGGTCCTTCCAATGCATCTGTCATATCTGAGGTACTAAAACTTTATGACATGTATAACATGGTCGATGAACAGAAGATTTCCAACAAAGTACAACAGACAGATGTTGTTGAATAAGATATTGCTGATATGGGAAATAGTAATGTTATGCCATATGAACAATATGTGAATCCCAACGATGTGTCTGTTGTACCAAGTAGTGCATCTTCTGTTGTTGATAATACTTGTGAGTTGCATGAGAACATCGTGTTTATCCCTGATGACACTTTGACCACTAGACTTAACATCTATAAAGATCAGGTGGCCATATATGAACAACGTGCAAAATTTGAGCTAACTGAACGTGAGCAGAAAATGGATAGTCAAATGCGTACATTCATAACAGAACGTAATTTAAGGGAAGAAACATTGAAAAAGGAGTTATATTCTTTACGAAAACAAATTGATCAAACTCTTAAACAAAAATAGGAGATCCAAGAATAAGATTGAAAGCAAGTTGTACGCACAAGACCAGACCAGACAAACTGCTCAAATGATTCAAAAGCATAAAAAGTTGTGTGATGAACATAGTGAAAAGAATGTAGGTGAACCTAAATCAGCTTTCCTTAGGAGTGCTAAAGTAGCCCAACCTTCCTTATATGATGGAAATGAACTGCTTAAGCCTGGTCATGCCCCTCCTGATGTGTCATCATTTGAAGAGACTAATGAGATAGAAGTAATAAATAGAGAAAAATTGGCTGAAAAAATGAAGGATCCCAAATGTATAGCAAATCGAGTCATAATCAAACCCCATGATTACTATGAGGAGAACCGATTAGCTATTTTTGTACCTCAAACTAAGTTGAATCCAGAACAAATATTTTGGTCTTTAGACTTAGAAAAAACGAAAGCCAAAAAACTTCAAGCCAACACTTCACCCTTTAGAAAGATAGCTACAGCAACGGTGTACCCACCCAATACACCCATGCACTTAGTTCCTTTAACTCTTCCTACAGAATGTAAAACTCTAATTAGCATATATGTTCTTTGTCAACTATTTGCTGATTTCGATAAAACATGTAAGAAGAGAATTACGCCAACGGGAATTACTGAAGGGGAAAGGGATTTTGAACAAACAAAATGGTGCTTCTTAACTGAGGTTATTCCATTTTTTAAACTTCTCAAAGAACATTTTGAGGGCATGCAAAAAACCCTTGAAACTGAATTAAAAGAGATGAAAGAAGTGTTTAAAGATATGGAAAACATAGGGAAACAAAATGCTATTGGTCTTAAATGTTGTGAGATTGAAAGAAAGAATATTCTCATCACCAATGAGAATTTGATTGCTAGATGTATTGCACAGGATGTATTTTATATTGCTACTGATTCTGCATTAACTGCTTGTCAATTTCATGAGTTGTCTATTGCATTGAATGTTCACCAGAATCGTGTTGTTGAGCTTGAGGGGGAGAATTTAAAATTGCATGAGAAAATCCAAAACGATGACCATGATAACATGGTCAGGCATTTTTCAAAATTAGAGGTTGATAATCTTAATTTGCAATTAAAATATCAACATTTAGAAGAAAGAATTAAAATCTCAAATGCCAAGACATCTTTGGATGCTCCTGAATTTGATGCATATTTTGAATTAAGCAAACGAGATGAAAAAATTCAAGCTCACACTAACACGATTCAAAAATTGAGGGACCAAATTGCCCAATTAAAATCGAATAAGAGTGATGTGATTGGCACCCATAAACCATCGTCTTTAGATTCTCAGAATTTTCACTATCAAGACACCATCAATAAATTACAATATGTAAATGATTGTTTTCAAGCTGAAAATTCAAAAATCAAACAACATTATAAAGAGTTATACGATTCGATTAAGATCACGCGTAATAATAACAATGAAAAGATAGCCTCTTTGCTTAATGAGATCAAGAATCTAAAGACTCAGGTGAAAGGGAAAATGCCAATTATCACCAGTGATAATGTTGTTCCAAAGGTTTCTGCTTGTAGTAAGTATGCAATTGATGTTGTGCCTATTCCGCTTCCCCTTAGGAACAATAGGTCTGCTCATCAAGTATATCTCACTCACCTTAAGGATAGCCTTGATACCCTTCGTGAGATCGTAGAAGAGGATATGATAGATAAAACACTTGATAGTGCAGTTGTAGATGCCTGCTTCCTCACTAAACGATCTCAGGAACTCTTAGAATACGTCATTGGCACATGTCCTAAGATTGATAACAAGCGAGATAGGTTTATTGTATCTTCCTCAATGACTAAGAACAAGCATGTTACCTTTGATTTACCATTAACGACATCTGAACCTAGCACATCAAAACCAGAAAATAAATGGCAGTGAAACAAGCTAATGTTTCCATCTTCACTTCTACAGGAGTAAACAGTGACACTAAAGCTAGCTGGTCAAGGCCTAGTCGTAATACAAAGAAAGATAGGACTGCGCCAGCTAAGAGTGCTCATCAGGAGAAAGTAGAAGACCATCTTAGGAACAATAAACTTGATTTGATCAAAAAGAATCGTGTTGATTCTAGTATTAGCTATAAGCGTACTGTAATTAATTCTAACTCTAATGCTATTTGTAAGACATTGACCGGATCTACACACACTCCTTGTGTTAGATAGATACTTTGAATAATGTTAGTCTAGCACGCGGAATTTACTTGCAAACACTCAGAAGATTTATTTGATGTGCTTTGTATGAACGAATGAAACAATGTATATATGAACAAGAGACAAATAATTAACTTCAATGATTCAATATTATTGATTCAATAATACGAGTGATCTCCTATCACTAGGGTTTACAACATTGAATCTTAACAAAACGATATATATAAAACTTAACCCTAGGCAATCCTTTTAAAGATCAAGGATTCCTGTACAAGATAACTATCATCTATATTAATAAGATATACACAAAATCTTTTCTATATTTATCTTCTACACGATTACAAAAATTATAAGCCGTACTAACTTTCTAACACCAACTGTACTAACTGACTTTGTACTGTTAGTATAATCTTCAATGTCTTCCAGCAGTACTAACTTATATGCAACAGTTTCAACTGTTTACCTTAATTCCCAACAATCCTCCCCTAAACTTATGATTTCTGTGCAAATCACTAAGTTTCTTCGAATTAAGCTTCAGCTCCTATGATGAGGGGGGATTCTTCCAAACATCATCAAGTAATTCTCTTTGTCTAGGCTTTCCTTTGTTCAGCAATATCACAAATTTTTCTAATTAACATATCAGCCATGTCTGAATTTGCTTCAACCTCCAATTTTTAATGCACTAGAGTAACTAATACGGCTGTTCACAGAGGATAGTCTTTCTCAACCAGCATATATATTTCTATCCCATCCTTGGTAGAAATTCTGTGTACACCACATGTGTCAAAAAGCTTCTATGAGACATCCTTGATCACTGATTGAAATGTCCATATAGCTTCTCCACCATCTGGTTCATAAATCCTCTTCAATTGAACCCATAGTTCTTTGTCTTTATCTTCTAAAGGATCTGCAACTTTGAACTTGTCTTGCGCCAACTTCCATAATTGATTTAGATCTTCCCTATCAAAACCTTTAAGTAAATTGATGCGCGTGATGTGTCGTTGCGGTTTAGCAGTATTAATGCCTACTCAAGTTTTAAATTTATATTTAGCCGACTTATCAATAACACACACACTTAACGAGCAGTGTACCCGGTCAGTATGAATATAATGGTAAGCAGAGTGTCGATCATTAAGAGTGGAACGTATTATCTAGTTATTCTAATCAGTATTTTAATATCCTAAGTTAGTAATTCAACCTAATCTAACGCAAGGGGGTTCAGCCTGAGAGACTGGCACAGTTTGGTTATAATTAAATAGAAAACTAAACTAATGAGCACGAATCGGCGATTAGCACACACGTATACAGATAGATACTCGAGACAATAAGAAGACCTGTCCAGATAATTAAATAGCTTGTCACTTGTTTTATTGCTAGTTTTATATGAAGTGTATATAATTAAACCTTTCTCGTTGGCTCTAATCTTATCGGCGAGTAAACCCTTAATGATTACTTATGTCTATCCTACTTTTCTAGAGACGCTAGAATAAATAGGCGAGGAACGGGCATGGCGACCCAAGCAAGACTCAGCTAGACACAGAGGTTATCAATGCACTAATAAAAGTCACCAAAGACATCAACATATAAACTTTAATTAATGGGAAAGCAATATTAAGGGGAGTGCATGATCTTCCGTAGTCACATGACACAAGCCCATCAATCCTGATGAATTAAAGCATACTCAAACAATAAAACAAAACTACTTAATGAATTGAATACATGTAGGACCTTCTTACAGCTCTTGTATCTTTGTTTGAGGTGTTTCTTGTGCTGCTTGGTCGTCTGAATTCGGCTCTAGGGTTATATAAAAGGTCTAAGGTCTCTTAAATTCGTCTGGCCTTGGGGTATTTATAGTTTCTGTCTGAGGGATCGATGCGGCGCATTGAGTTGATAGATGCGGCGCATTGACTTAACTTCGCGTGGGGTCCAAGATTAATATATTCTGGAATATTCGTACACCGTCTTCAGATGCGGCGTAACTTGATCTTTGTATTCGGCGCATGTACTTTAGCTGTCTTGGATTGTAACTGGTGAAATCTTGATAGTGATACGCCGTATGTTAGAAGTATATTGCGGCGTATCTGGAGTAGAACGAGCTTGATCTTCTTCTTTGACCAAAGTTTCATATGCGGCGCATGACATAATTGCATGCGGCGCATTCTTCAAAGTCAGGAAATGGTCTTCGAATTCATCTAAGTATGATATTGCGTCGTATCTGGAGTGAGATACGGCGCATCTTCTGGATTTCAGTAGACTTTTGAAATCTCGCTTGTTTTGGTCCATAATTAGTCCAAAATCGCCAAGTTTCACATAATGCTTGTTTTTACCTGAGAATTACTAAAGTAAACATTAATGTATCGATTCTCATATATAATATAATAAAACAAGTCAAATAAATAGGATAAATGATGATAATAAAATGTACTTATTTGAGTTCATCAAATATCCCCCCACTTGAACTTTACTTGTCCCCAAGTAAACCTTAGAATTAATCATATGAAAATGTATCCTAAAAGATATTAGGATTTATTTTTATATTTAAGCACGTATTCGTTTTTTCATAATCACACAACCAAACACTTAACGAAGTAGAAACCAAAATAATTTTTTAATGTAAAACAATTCTAAATCGTTTAGTTGCTTAGTCGTGACGAATATTCTATCATAGGCTTGGCAAGTATACGCATCTCCCCCACTAAAGCCAAGGAGTAACAAGTCTAAAGCGGTAAAAAGGTTTTGTTGGTTAAGGGTTGATCATCCTTTTTAATCTCTATCGATCTCATATTCCAGAAAAGGCGAAAAAATTACAAATACATGATCGAATCCACGACCACGATACTTGCAATTGCTCAATTCCTTAACTCGAATAGGCTAAAGATAGGACCAAGTAATCTTCACCAATAATATTATATCAAAAAGGGCGACAAAATCATAAATACATAGCCGAATCCACGACTACGATACTTAAGATTGCTCAAATCCCTAATCTCAATAAATCAAAGGTTTGGATGAAGAATGATATAGGGTATGGATAATATTTGGGATACAAATTGGTGTAAAATGAAAAATAAACAAAACAGATAAATTAAAATCCTAAGTGTGGTTAATCACTTTCCCAACCATCCCATGAATAAGACTCATATCATTGAATAACTCACGCTTTAACACTTGAAACACACGCTTTAGGTAGACACGAATTATACTCAACAAAATCTCAATCAAAGAATAACCTTAGTTGGCGTTCCCATAATGGCCAACTCCCATTCAATCCATAAATATAATATACAACAACAAATAGTGGTGATATCTCCCACTTAATACAAAACTTTACATAAGTTGGTTAAAACAAACTTCCAACTTTTCCTTTTTCTTTTTCTTTTTTTTTTTATTTTTATAGACAATATATATGTGTAAAATTTCACAACTTTTCTATCACTATTTTTCCGGATAATTTTTCCATACTCTTCATACTTTCAGAAATAACTATAATAGTGAAAGTAGCAAACACACGAAAAATAAACTAAAAGTTATACAATATTTACTTTCATATCAATTGCATTGTGCAATTTCCCGACCTAACCAAAGATAATGAATTACGCACGCGAACACAGGTAATGTAAGGAAACACACTTTGCCTAAAGCAATTAACCACGGATTTTAATCTACAGGGTAGGCTAAGGTGTAAGGGTGTATCGAAACATTATAACAAAGGTCTAAGAAACGAAAGGAATGGCTCTGAGGGTTTTACTAGGGGTATCTTACTCTAAAAGTGAGAGTAACAAAGGGTTTATACAGGAATTAACTAACCAGTGTAGTTAGTTAATATCACATAACATATAAAGGCTATTTGGGTGTAATCCTAGAAATTTACTAATTTAGACAAGTCACTCCAATTATATAGATAATACTCATTATGGTGGTCTTGAATAGTATACAAGCCAAGTTCTAAAGTTTACAAGTCACCGGCACACTAAAGTTTTAATATTTTTGAAAGAATAGAGTTATGTGTGCGGTTATGTAATTTAGACTTTAAACAAAAACATGCTCAAAAAAAATTTTAAATTTTGATATATTAAGCGCATTTTAAGCATATTTTGAAAAAGTTTAGGACAAGTAAGTGTTCTAATTCTCCATCCCCCACTTAAGTTAAACAACGTCCTCGTTGTTTGTGTCAAAGGTTAAAAACTGGAAAATAAAAGAATTAGAACAGAAAAACTCCCCTGAGATTTGCTCGGTATATTCCTCCATTATTTGTATAAGAGCAAAAATCAATTTTCTTGTGGATGAGAACGTTTAAGCTTCATAAATGATGTATCCAAAAAAATGCAGGAATCTATAATACCATTTAGACTTTAACACACCTGAGTTAAGAAGGTTCAAACTTGCATAATACATTAGTAGTTGGTAAAAATAAAACCTAAAAAAAAAAAAATTAAACTGTAAATCATCAGGTCAGTCGATACGCCGTATCTTATGGAAGAAGATACGCCGTATCGAGCCTGGAATAAATACGAATCAGAATAAAAGATGCATCGCATCCTTAACCAGGGATGCGCCGCATTAAATAAACTGACAGAAAGTTTTAAAGTCAAAAATAAAAATGCAGAAAATGAAATAAGATATGACCAGTGCAGGTGATGCGTCGCATCTTATGATCGAGATGCGCCGCATCTTCTGCAGGTCTGACAGACTCGACACAAAACAGAAAAGTAATTTTTTTTTCCATCGGGTTGTCTCCCGGTCAGCACTTGTCTTTATTCCAGAGTCTTCAAGTTAGACTCACGTTCAGCTCCTTATTTTGTTCTTGTTACGTGCCATCCTTCTTGTTTCATCCGAAAGATGTTACCGTATAGTTCCGCAACATTTTCTTCCGTTCGACTTAATCTAATATATTCTTTGGTCTTCGTCGCAACATATTCCTCATATGGTCCCAAAGAGTATTTGATGACTTCAAATCTTTCAGAAATTATCATGGGTGGGTTATTGTAAGTGATCCCAAGTAGTCGACATTTTCTCTCGATGACTTCTTCTTCGTCTTTATCAACAAATTTGAAATAAGGATCCTTATTCAAATAGTCATCAAGTTCATCAAGTAATTTTCCTCGTGACTCATCGTTATTATCATAGTGATAATAATTAACCAAGTTAATGGATTGATAATAATCTTGAGTCTCGTCCCACTTTCTTTTCAATTCCCATTGTATGCGTCGATTAAGCGTTGTGTAATCATCACATTTTCTATGCACCCATTCCCAGAAAGTAGTATTTGATGCTCCCTTTAGTTCTTTTAAGTATTTGATTCTACCTTTTTCTTGCAAAGCCTCTGCTCTAGGTGGGGAGTCTTCAACTTTTTCATACCAATCATAGTCTTCAAACTATACATCGTTTCCAACTCGTTTCATTCCAATTATACTTCCCCCATTGCAGGTTCCATCATTCTTCCAATCACAGGTTGGCCATTCACTACTTCCATCCCTGAAACGGAAAGGTTTACAAGTGTGATTAATATGCCCAAATTCCCATGGGTTATCCCAAACCCATAGTATCTGGTCATTCCATTCGTAGTACTAGGTGTTTTTGAACTCATCATAAGTTTTGAATCCTGGTAGATCTCCAGTTAGCACATCAGCGTCGATTTGAAGGAGGTAATTAAATTCTTTGAATTGTTTGCACAAGGGTGTCTCATAATTGAACACATCAATTTCTATGCTAAACAATTCTTCAATGCCTTTCTCGATCTTTGAATCGTCATGTGATGATCCATTTTTGCTTTCTACTTCCTCATCTTCCCCTCACATCCAATATACCCATAACACATATTTAGTAGCTCGGTCCATGATCTTATGGTTATTGAACTTACTGGCTAACCAATCTGAAAAATCAACATTGTTAGGATCGTAGTTAATGTCAAAGCTAGTATTACCAATCATTTTCCTTCTTATCTCCATGAATTCATTAAATTGTTCTTTAAAACTTCGTGTCAACCATGAGGTCACAATCCGTTTGACTTCATTCGTAGGAGCAAATTTAGGATCACCGTATTTAAGTTCAAGCCATTCTTGTAAAGAGATATCCATCAACCTTACTAACTTTTTATGAAACAGTATCTCCGATTCAGCATAAATTCTTTCATCATCCAGATTGCTTTTATCTAATCCCCAATACTGTTCGGAATAAGGCATATAAGAAGTTTGTATAGGTTGGATATTTCCTCTACCATAGCTTTTGTTGCTTGATTTGTTGACTGCATTTGCTGATTCATGTATTCAATTTGGAATTTCCCATATTTTTCTTCGATAGTCGTCCAAGTTAATCCTTTAGATTCAATGATAGGCCATAAGAGTAACAATTCATCTTCAGTGTAGCTCATTAGTAAATCATAAGAGAATATCCCATCTTCAATATTGCATAAGCGTTTGAATTCCATATAAGTAGCTTCAAGAGGAGTTTCCCAAGAAAATAAATCGGTATCAATCGTGAGTACATTGAAGTTGACATCTTCATAAACTTCCACTGAGTAGAAGGGCATGTTGGTTTGAGATACAGATTTGAGTAAAGCATCGATCGTAGGTAAGTTGCAAGTAATAGCATCGAAATTTTCGAATGAATCCGAAAGCAAGAGTTCCTTTTCCAATTCTGAGCTTTTAGTAATGCTTAATGCTGGGAACTTGCTCAAGCTAACTTCATAGTTATCACACTCGTCATCACTTTCCAGAATTAACGGCTTTTTGGTGCGGGAATTTTCATTGTGCTTATCTTTCATAAGTTCCTTAGCAAGATATCCGTTCATTGACATATCTTCCATAGCAAAACCTGTCATCATAGGTAAAATCGTCAGTAGGATCTGTTCGCTAGAAGAGAAATTAATGAATTTAGAAACGAATATAAAGAATAAAAATGGTTGTTATCTGCGGACGATGCGCCGTATCCAGAAAGTTGGATACGCCGTATCTTATTACGTTAAAATTTAATCAGACTTTTATTCAGAAAATAGATACACCGCTTATGAATTAGAATGCGCTGTATCAAGTTTAAATTATCAAAAATCGATTATATTTATTAAAATTAAATGCGTCGTATTAACAAAAGCTAATGCGCCGTATTTTCGTTACATTTCAAAATACAAGATTTTTGATTTAGTAGATGCGCCGTATCGATAAAGATTGATGCGTCACTTCTGTTTAATAATTCGAAAAACTGTTTTTAATTTAAATAGAAAATACGCCGTATCTGTTAAAACAGATGCGTCGTATGGCGTTAGCGTTTAGAAAAATTTCTTATTAAAAAGAGAATACGCCGTATCTGTTAAAACAGATGCGTCGTACTCGAATTTATTAAACGCGTTGTATTTTATAAAAATTAAACGCAATATGCCGTATCTGTGACAACAGATGCGCCGTATCGTTTGTATCAGCACAATACAACGACAGCAGAATGCAGAAAAATACAGAAAAAAAAGAAAAACTAAAATAAAAAAAAACAAAAATTATAGAAAACAAAAACACATAAAAACAGTAAATATGCAAATTATACAATGAATGCAATCTATCTAATATACAACAGGGTTAGTGGTTAGAATCTAAAAAAAAACTAAAAAGAAAAACATAATTAAAATACTAAATCAAATTAACAGATAATAACAATTCACTCCCTAGCAACGGCCCCAAAAACTTGATGCACGTGATGTGTCGTTGCGGTTTAGGAGTATTAATGCCTACTCAAGTTTTAAATTTATATTTAGCCGACTTATCAATAACACACACACTTAACGAGCAGTGTACCCGGTCAGTATGAATATAATGGTAAGCAGAGTGTCGATCACTAAGAGTGGAACGTATTATCTAGTTATTCTAATCAGTATTTTAATATCCTAAGTTAGTAATTCAACATAATCTAACGCAAGGGGGTTCAGCCTGAGAGACTGGCACAGTTTGGTTATAATTAAATAGAAAACTAAACTAATGAGCACGAATCGGCGATTAGCACACACGTACACAGATAGATATTCGAGACAATAAGAAGACCTGTCCTGATAATTAAATAGCTTGTCACTTGTTTTATTGCTAGTTTTATATGAAGTGTATATAATTAAACCTTTCTCGTTGGCTCTAATCTTATCGGCGAGTAAACCCTTAATGATTACTTATGTCTATCCTACTTTTCTAGAGACGCTAGAATAAATAGGCGAGGAAGGGGCATGGCGACCCAAGCAAGACTCAGCTAGACACAGAGGTTATCAATGCACTAATAAAAGTCACCAAAGACATCAACATATAAACTTTAATTAATGGGAAAGCAATATTAAGGGGAGTGCATGATCTTCCGTAGTCACATGACACAAGCCCATCAATCCTAATGAATTAAAGCGTACTAAAACAATAAAACAAAACTACTTAATGAATTGAATACATGTAGGACCTTCTTACAGCTCTTGTATCTTTGTTTGAGGTGTGTCTTGTGCTGCTTGGTCGTCTGAATTCGGCTCTAGGGTTATATAAAAGGTCTAAGGTCTCTTAAATTCGTCTGGCCTTGGGGTATTTATAGTTTCTGTCTGAGGGATCGATGCGGCGCATTGAGTTGATAGATGCGGCGCATTGACTTAACTTCGCGTGGGGTCCAAGATTAATATATTCTGGAATATTCGTACACCGTCTTCAGATGCGGCGTAACTTGATCTTTGTATGCGGCGCATGTACTTTAGCTGTCTTGGATTGTAACTGGTGAAATCTTGATAGTGATACGCCGTATGTTAGAAGTATATTGCGGCGTATCTGGAGTAGAACGAGCTTGATCTTCTTCTTTGACCAAAGTTTCATATGCGGCGCATGACATAATTGCATGCGGCGCATTCTTCAAAGTCAGGCAATGGTCTTCGAATTCATCTAAGTATGATATTGCGTCGTATCTGGAGTGAGATACGGCGCATCTTCTGGATTTCAGTAGACTTTTGAAATCTCGCTTGTTTTGGTCCATAATTAGTCCAAAATCGCCAAGTTTCACATAATGCTTGTTTTTACCTGAGAATTACTAAAGTAAACATTAATGTATCGATTCTCATATATAATATAATAAAACAAGTCAAACAGTTTGTACTTCTCAGTTCTTACACCAATCCTCATGATTTCCCATCCTTTCATTCTTCCTTCAGTGAATACCTTCCAGTCATTGATTGGATATTTTGCTTGTAAAGGTTTGAAGTTTGTGGATTCAGGGATTATCACTATCATGTTCTTGATCTGTTCATCAGTCAATCCTTCTTCTCCTGACTTCAATTTCTTTGAAACATCAGCCTCTAGAACTTCTGGTTCTCTTTTCTTCCCTTTTGTGGTATCCCTTTCAACTGGTTTGTTCAGTCTAGCATAAGCATCATAGTATGCTTCCTGAATTTCTTCATCTGATCTATCTTTAAAATAACTTAACTTCCAGCAAGCTTGATTCTTCAAGTAACTTTTCATAAAGCTGATTTGCTCCTTCTTGGTACGCATTTTTGTCTTGTAACCAAACTTTTGCCTTTCTCTGATCTTCTCCATTAGATCATTCCAAGCTACTTCTCTGTTCTTAGATAGAATGAAACTTTTAAGCTTTTCTGTCTTCTCTTCTTCGCTTAAGTTCTTATCTTTCAAAATAAGTGCTGCTTGAGCTCTCACAAATTAAATCAGAATCCAAAAATATTGTAACTGATCATTTAATTGTTCTTGATCAACCTCAGTATTTGAAGCTTCCTTTTCCAGCCTTGTTCTATCCATAAACTCGGCTATATTCCTTACATCATCTGCAGCCATCTTTCTTGCTAATTCTGCATCAAGATTTATCTGAGCTTGTTCTTCTGCTTGATCACTCAGCTATATTCCTTACATCATCTACAGCCATCTTTCTATCTAATTCTGCATCAAGATTTATCTGAGCTTGTTCTTCTGCTTGATCTTTTTCTTGAAGTTTCCTTGCAACTTCTTCATCAAACTCTAACTGTGCTTGAGTTTTTGGTTTTACTTTCTTGAGTCTTTCTTGTTCTTGTTAAGCTTCTTCAGGTGTCATTGGTTTCTTTCCCTTTGCTGATCTTTTTCTTTCATATTCTTCATCAGCAGTTTGTACGGTTTCTTATTCTGTCTCAACCGTATGAACTGTTTCTTGTTCTATCTCAACCGTATGAACTGTTTCTTCATTCTGAGCAGTTTCTTGAGCTTCTTGATCATCAACATCCATATCAGCAACATTACCAGTATCCATACCAATTTGTTCACTAGCACCTTCATCATGCCTCCCCTGAACTTTTGATTTATCCCCCTTGGCTTTATCTGATTTCCTCCCTTGTTTGGGAGAATCACCATCATCATCATCATCTGAATCATCTTGACCGGATCTACACACAGTCCTTGTGTTAGATGTGATACGAAGAATTATACTTAGTCTAGCACGCGGAATTTACTAGCTAGCACTTAGAAGACCTTATGTGTTATGTATGAATTGAATGAAACAAAGAAACACAGAATAATAACTTCCAACGATTCAATATTATTAGAAAATAATACGAGTGATCTTCCTATCACTAGGGTTTACAACCTTGAATCTTTCTAATATGTATGAACTCACTTCTCTCTGTATCTATCGTGTATCTAAACCTTAACCAAGGCAATCCTTTTATAGACCAAGGATTCCTGTACAAGATAACTATCAATCTATTCTTATACGATATACACAATATATTTTCCATATTTATCTACTTTACATAAATCACAAACAGTCTTAACTTCTTCTCTCAGCATTTTTAACTGCTCATGTCTTCAATACTCTTCAGCAGTCTTAACTTCAATCTTCAACAGTCTTAACTGTTACCTCCAACAGTCTTAACTACTTAAGCTTAATTCCTAACAATCCTCCCCTAAACTTATGATTTCTATCCAATCACTAAGTTTCTTCAAATTAAGCTTCTTCTTCTTAATGCTGAAAATTCTTTCAAATACCCATCAAGCAAATCTCTTCGATCTAGCTTTTACTTCTTGTGCAAGGTTGAACATCTTCGTTACTAGCATATTAGCCATCTCAGACTCTTCATTAGCTTCTAGTTTAGCAAATGCCAGCATTGTCGAAACACCTGGTCTGAGTGGATAGTATTTTTCAACCAGCATATATATCTCTATTCCTTCCTTTGTAGATACTCTGTGTACTCCACATGTACCAAATAACTTCCAAGAGATATCCTTGACTTGAGCTTGAAATCTCCAAATCAATTCTCCACCATCTGGTTCATATATTCTCTTCAATTGAACCCATAGTTCTTTGTCTTTATCTTCACCTGGATCAATATCTCTGAACTTCTCCTTTACTAAGCTCTAAAGTTGATTTAAATCTTCTCTGTCAAAGCCTTTAAGTAAATCTTCAAACAACTTATATCTTTCAGAAATATCTCCATGTCTAATAATCTTCCATCCCTTCATCCTACCATCAGTAAACACTTCCCAGTCAATGATTGGATGTTTGACCTGCAAAGGTTTAATGTAAGAAGACTCTGGAATAATCACCACCATGCTTTTGATCTTCTCATCAGTTAATCCTTCTTCATCAGACTTTTGTTTCTTAGCAACTTTTGATTCCATAGATTCTGCTTCCCTCTTCTTACCTGTTTTGACACTTCTTCTTGGAGAATTCAAAATAGCATAAGTTTCACAGAATTCTTTTTCAATGATAGCATAAGACTTTCCCTTGAAATCCTTCATTAAGTAATTTGTTGAGTTCTTCAAATAATGCTTCATATCCTCAACAAGTTCCTTCTTTGTAGGTAACTTTGTCTTGTACCCTGACTTCTGGCTTTCTCTTATTCTATGAATCAGATCATCCCATGTTGCAACTCCATTCTTCTTGAGTATAAATTCCTTAAGCTCCTCTGTCTTTTCATCTTCATTCAATTCTTTATCTTTAAGAACCATAGAAGCTTGTGCTCTTACCATTACATCATAATCCATAAAATATTGCAACTATTCATTGAATTCTTCTTGATCTACTTTATTTGATCTTTTTCTTTCCATGAATTCAGCTATATTCCTTATATCATCAGCAGCCATCTTCCTTGCAATTTCTTCATCATGAGCAATCTGAGCTTGTTTAGCTTCCTCATCAGCCCAATCATCTTCTTCCGATTTCCTTGCAATTTCTGCATCATGCTCTATCTGTTCTTGAGTTTTTGGTTTCAACCTTTTAAGCCTTTCAAGCTTTTGAACAGCAATCACTTCTTCAGATGTCATAGGTTTCTTTCCTTTATCTGCTCTTTTCCTTTCATATTCTTGTTCAGCAGAAGTTTCTTCAGTTGGAACTGCTTGTTGTTCTGACTCAGCAGTTTGAACTGTTACTTGCTTTGTCTCAGCAGTTTGAACTGCTTCTTTATTTGCAACTACTTGATGTGTCTCAGCTTTTTCTTCATGAACATGACCAGAACCTGAACCAATATCAAAACCTTTATCTTGTTCAGAATCATCTTCATACCTCCCTTGAGATCCTGATCTATCCTTATCTTTAAATTTCCTCTCTTTACCAGATTTCCTCCCCTGTTTGGAAGAATTTTCATCATCCCCTTCAGAGCCATCTGAATCATCATCATCAGAATCATTATCCAATACCACTCTTGCCCTTTTCTTCTTCAACTGTTCTTCAAGTTTCTTCACCCTTTTTGTTAGCTTTGTATAAACTTTGGCAAAAGTCTCGTTGTGAGCTTTGAATTCCTCCTTGGTTTGCTTTAGCTCCTTCTCCAAAGTATCAACCTTGTTTACTAACTTGGTACATAAAGTCGTCAATTCAGTTTGTGAAGAACTACCCTCATCACTTCTAGCTGTATTACCTGCTATGAGAGGTGAATCTTTGGGCAAGGATTCAGTCACAACCCTAGTTAGACTAGGTTTAGACCTTCTCCTATAAGTGATAGGTGGTTGTTGGGTTGTTTCAAATACTTGAGTGGATGTGTGATGGGGATCAGTTGGAACTGCTGAACCTTCACCCAACTCAGTTTGAATCATTTGAGGAAATAATGGAACTGGTTCCCCTTGAAAATGTTTACTGGCCATAGTCATATTTTGAAAAACCTTTGATTGTAGACTAGGCGTAGCAAAAATTTCAGTTGGTTCTGTAAGCAGGTTTTTCTTTTTATTTAAAATTGTTTGAACAAACCTGGGATACATTAAAAACTTTGTTTTACTATCAACATTTGATGCCATACCCTCAAAAATATATTTTGAAAAGTTAAAAACTCTGTTTGTAGACAAACAAATGAGAGCAATAGTAATATTGCTACTGAATTGTTCCAAAGCATTCTTTTTATTATTTAAACAACACAGAAGAGTATGTATCAAAAATCTCCATTGGGGTGAAAAACATGCTTTTTGAAAAATCAATTTATGTTCAGATGTATTATACCCCATTTTTTCAAGTTCTTCCCAAATTTCAGTATTTAGCATAGTGTGGATACCATCTGAGTCATTTAATTAGAGATGTCTCCTAAGTAAAGACTCGGTAACAACAAATTTAATGCCATCTACTTTAGTATGAATTTCTAAGTTTCCATCACCACTTGTCAAGATAGATGAATTCTGCTAGAACTGTGTGATGTGCGAAACATAAAGAGTAGGAGAAACAGTTAGAGCATACCTTATGTGAGAGTGATTGAGAAAATCCACAATCTCATAAAATTTTGGCCCATCTCCTTGCTCTGTTCTCTCTAAAAACGCAACCTGGTTGTGACGTTTAACAAAATCCAATCTTGTCATTCTTAGCAGTAAATATTAGTTAACAACCATGAATAGTAATAATGTTGAGTGAAAAGATAGAAGATGAAAGTAATATTGAGAGTTTATGGAGAGAGTTAGGGTTTCAAGTTGACCGACTTAAAGAATATGGTAACTATTTATTTTAGTATAAGAATATAATAAAATAAAAGTTAAAATATCTATAAGAGGATCCCTCAAAATCCGTAATTCATCCAGTAAAAATCGCAGCAAACCGCCAACGGCTAGTTTTTACTCCAAAATTAATTACCGACACGTCAGTCATAACGGCTAGTTGAACCGTACCAATATTTTGTACTAACCGTCTCAACTGTTGAAAAAAATTTATTGAGCCGTCCCAACTTGTTGAAATAAGAATTTTAAAATAACATGGCTCAAACATAGTTTTTAGCAAACTATCAGCTATCAACGGATTTGATATGTCTTTACCAATAGCCGTTTGCTTTGGACTAGCCAACTCTTCACATTTAGATATGGTGAGCTGATAACCATACAATTTTTGGTAAATTGTCAACCATAAACGGATTTGATTAGTCTTTACCAGAAACCGTTTGCTCTGGACTAGTTGGTTCTTATGTGGATAAGACATGGTGAACCAATTACCATTTGTTGTATGCAAAGATCACATACTAATCTCCAGAACACCATTTAGTCCAAAACATCAAGCATTCTTAATCCCTTGGTGTTTTCTCTCCAATTCTGCAATTGTTAGTCCAAAAATAAAGAAACCAAATACAAGCATATGACTAACAATGCATATAACAAGAAAAATTAATTTTCTTGTCGAACCCAAGCCATAACAGACTTAGGCTTTCCTCTAGCATCAACATAATTCATTCTTTTCAAAACAGTCTTAGCACCATTAGGTTGAATTGGTCTCCATACCCAACATGCTGAAGCATTCACCCCATTACTCATGTTTCCCTTAGCAGTGTTTTTATTCACACCAGTACCAATTACCCTGCTAGCAGTTGGAACTGCTGGCTTGGTAGTTGTTACCTTAGGTTTCCAAACTTGGTTTTTCACCACTGCTTTTTCATAAAAAGTTCTTTTACCAGTTTTGTAGGATGGTTTAAAAACATTTATTGGATTTTGAACTGGTGGCCTTGGGTGAATCTGTCTCATAGGTCTGACAGTCTGAACTGCTGGTCTAGCAGTTTGAACTGCTTTTGGTTCAGACCTCAAAAGAACTGATCTGGGTATCATCTTATCATTCCTAGGAGGAGTTTTAGGTCTCCCTAGACACATGCTCTTGTTTGAATACCCTCTAACATACTTATCACAAAAAGCTGCAAGATGATCAAAGCTACCACAAGAGTAACAAGCTTTCCTATAGCAAACAAAATCCTTTCCTAATTGGTGGGATTTGAGGTCATTCCAATTCCTCTGGTTACCTCTTGGCTTGTTTGTGGTCCTATACATCTCTGCATACCTAACTATTGGTCTAAAAGGTTTGGCATTTGAACTAGGCCTAACAGTCTCAGGTTTAACCATCTTTGGAACTTTTGGTTCCTCTACTTTAGCACTAACAGGCTTAACCACAGCCTGATCATCCTCATCATCAGAAGTCCATTCCTCAATTGTTGGAGCATCTGAGTCCTTAGGTGAGGACCTATCAGAAGACACCTTGTCCTCAGATAGTGATTTATCACTTGCACTAACTAACACAGGTTTATCAACTACATCCTTCTTAGGTTGAGAACCATAGTTAAGTTCAGGTAATTGAAATTCAGGGAGTCCTGTGTGTTCTAAGTCTATACCTTTGGGTGATGGAATTCCTCTATAAGGAGGTGGGACAGACTTATATCCTAGGCCTGACTTAGCTTTATTTTGAATCTGACTCTCAATTATCTTTTTAACACCTTGTGATGTGTATTCAAGTGTATCTACACTCATCTGAATGTTCTCCTTCGCCTTCTTAACCTGTTCTAACTCATGTTTTAAAACAGTGATCTCATTCTCTCAAAATATTAAGTCTCTCTTAACAATAATCATATCATCAGAAAACTTAGACTCATTGTTTTGATAATGAACAATTTTCTCTTCTAACACAGCTAAAGCTCTCTTATGATTTGCTAAGCTAAAAGAATTTTCTTTTAATTCTTTCCACTAACTCTCATATCTTGTTTTAAGTGTTTCTAGTTCTTTTAAAGATTCACAAGATTTAGAATATTTTGAAACTTGTACCTCAGAATCAGAAAATGCCATGAGAGCAACCTCTGTAGATGCTTCTGCTTCCTCCTCTGCAATATAGCTCCAGTCAAATCCTAAGCCATCAATAGCAACCATGGCTTTCGAGCTTGAATCAGTAACCTCTACAACTCTTGACTTGTTTCCATATGCTCTACTCTTTCCATCTTGTTGACTTGGCAATCTGCACTCCCTTGAGTAATGACCTTTCTTGTGGCAGTTGTAGCACTCAATCTTGGACTTGTCATACCCTGCAACATCATTACTGTTTATGACAATCTTCTTGCCAGTCTTCTTCAAGAATCTTCTAGCTCTCAAACTGAGAAGAGAGAGCTGCCACTTAATATCCATCTCTTCAATATCATCTTCATCAATCTCTTGAAGATCTGAATGAGTCAACATACTTCCATTGTGCTGAGTAGTCAGGAATGCACTAGCAGTTCCAACTGTTCCAGCAACTTGCACTTCTTCATCTGGACTTGAGGAACTGGGAGTTGATACAAAGGCCAAATTCCCTGAGCTTGAGCTTGAACTTGATCCAGCAGACTTCTTAATCTCATGTTCAACTATCTTGAAGTTGCTATATAGATCCATTAAGCTCATGGAATCTATATCAGGCTTGTTTTTCCATACTACCACATGCATAGCCCATTCAGAAGGTAGACTTCTCAGAAACTTTGAGTTGAGATCTTCCTGAGGCATCTCAATCCCTAAAACAGCCAATTGACTCACCAGTTTTTGAAGCCTATTGAACATATGATCCAACGACTCATTGCTTGTTGCAGTAAAGTTCTCTAACTGATGCTTGAGAAGGGTCTTCTGGGTTTTCTTGGTGGCTTCATTCCCACCATATCTTGCAACAATAGCTTCGAAAAGAGATTTAGCACACTTGAACTTACTAAAATTCAGCAACTGATCATTGGGAATAGTCATCAGAAGCAAACTTCTAGCCTTAATATCATTCTTGTACCTTGCCTTCTCTTCATTAGTGGTTGGCTTTGTCTGCACTGTAGTCTCAGATTTACCTTCGACAACAGTTGTTGTTTCAACAGGGGTAAAAGAGTTTCCTTCTTCAATGATCTCCCATAGTGCATAGTCTTGCACTTGGAAAAACTGCTCAATACGAAGTCTCCACATATCGAACTCATTAGGTTTAAGCATAGGAAGCTTAGCAGCAATGTTGGTTGTGGATGGTGTTGTTTCCATGTCCATCTTTGTTCTTCTCGGATCTTCTAAATCTATGTGTCAGCAACCTGGCTCTGATACCACTTGACCGGATCTACACACACTCCTTGTGTTAGATGTGATACGAAGAATTATACTTAGTCTAGCACGCGGAATTTACTAGCTAGCACTTAGAAGACCTTATGTGTTATGTATGAATTGAATGAAACAAAGAAACACATAATAATAACTTCCAACGATTCAATATTATTAGAAAATAATACGAGTGATCTTCCTATCACTAGGGTTTACAACCTTGAATCTTTCTAATACGTATGAACTCACTTCTCTCTGTATCTATCATGTATCTAAACCTTAACCAAGGCAATCCTTTTATAGACCAAGGATTCCTATACAAGATAACTATCAATCTATTCTTATACGATATACACAATATATTTTCCATATTTATCTACTTTACATAAATCACAAACAGTCTTAACTTCTTCTCTCAGCAGTCTTAACTGCTCATGTCTTCAATACTCTTCAGCAG